>OY796895.1:29730543-30254817 GCA_963680785.1 Diplosoma virens | reverse complement strand
CGGGCAACTGTGCGGGCCCTGTGCCAAATTGGCATTAAGCCATCATAAAAACAGTGCAGAAAGTCTGCATAAAACCATCATGAAAACGGTGCGGGAAATTGGCATTACACCACCGTGAAAACCGTACAGAAAGCCGGTGTTAAACTACCATGAAACCTGTGCAGGAAATTGGCATTACACCGCCAAAAAACGTCGTGCAGGAAATCGGTATTAAGTCGCCACGAAACCCGTGCGGTTAAACCCATGTGGGGCCACTTCGGGGCCCGCGGCCAATGATGGCTTAATGCCAATTTGGCACAGGGCCCGCACAGTTGCCCGTACAGGAGAGAGAGTCGCAAGCTGTATTCATCTTCCAAAAGAGGTCATCAACCACAAAAGTTGAGAAACACTATATTAGATAGAAAAACGTAGTGCAGAAAATTGAGGCACGTAAGATCAACTTGGAAGTAAGGTGGCTTTTAAAGGGAACAGCCGGGTAATAACAAATCCTTATTCCTTGTACACTTACCCAAAAGTAAATTTGAAAAAAAAACATTTGAAACAGCCAGAATCAGGATAACTTTTTAGTCACATTGCTGAAAAAAATTTTTTCTCTTGAAATAGTGGATATTGACGTTTCGACATTGCTTGATGTTCTTTGGTGTTTGTATTAATTAATTGTTTTTTTAATTGGACAGCTGTAATAATCATTTTTGATATAACTACCGATACGGGATTTATTGCATACAAATCATAAAAGTTCGGTGATAAAAGTTTGAATTACGGAAAATTTATCATTATAGCTGGTAATAAGAACCCCACACAGATGTGTGATATAAGCTCACGTTCATAAAACACAATAAAGCAATTATAAAGTACAATTATAGATTTTTTTATTGCTTTAAATTAAAATATTGGACAGTGAAAGAATATGCAAACATTATACACATTTATAGGATTGAAAAAATTTGGCATACACTTTTTTTTGTTTTTAGGCGTAGGATGTAACTTCGTAAATTGAAAGAGGGGGAAACATCGGTCCTTTTTTTAAAAAATTTTAAATTTATTTGATATCAATTTCCGTATTGTAAAGAATGACTTTGTGTTAAAGATAGCTGAAAAAAGGTTATAAAAGTTTTTTGAGAGAGAGGTCAATTTTAAGGGGTAGAGGAATAATTTTTTTATTATCTAGAACTGGATTATATTGCTTTTGCTATGGTATAAAGTTTTTTCTATGTTTGCTCAAAAAAGTTAAAAAGGGAAATAAAAATTTTAAAGAAATACTTTTTTTGAAAAAAGGTTGCTTTTTTAATATGAATGCCTGATTGTTAACCATGACAGCATTGACGCTATATTGGCGTTTTTAAACATCATAAAATTAACAAAATTTATTCAAAATGATTTTACGGCAATATATTTAATATTAAAAAGCAATTTTTCTTTAAATCTTTTTATTTTGGAGGGAGTTGACGTAACGCTATAGGTCTGCTAATATGAACTTTTGTACTGGCACATATTTAACAAAAAAAAAAGTTTCTACAGAAAAATTTCCGCGCACATTTACAGCAAACTTTTGAAAAGAACATTGCCTGTAGACTTACTAGCTATAAATAAATAAACGCTTACATAAATAGAACTAACCGAATATAACTTTAAATAGTTTGGTTGCCCCAAATTCCCTTTTGCCGTGACGTCCAACAAAATTGAATTGCACGGCAACGTCATTTATTAAAATAAACAACATTATTCTTTTCACAATGTCGTCAATCGACACCCTCCTATGTCGTTCAAAACGGATATCTGGAATAACAAAGCATACAAATTATTTTTGAAACACGTTTTTAAAAAAATTTGTTTTGAAAAAAATGCATAAAAATACAAATACTTTTTTAAAAGTTACATTAAACTTTTTTTTGGATGATTTGCGTTCTTGAAAATGAACCTTGACATTCGCATTAAGCCACCATGAAAACCGTGTAGGAAATCGGCATTACACCGCCAAAAAACGTCGTGCAGGAAATCGGTATTAAGTCGCCACGAAACCCGTGCGGTTAAACCCATGTGGGGCCACTTCGGGGCCCGCGGCCAAATCGATACGGGTCCTGTACGGGTTGCCCTCACAGGGCCCGGACAGTTGCCCGTACAGGGCCCTTGCGGGCCCTGCATTGCATTGTTGGCTGGGTTGTTTTAAGTTATTTTGCGCTGTTTTCCTTACTGGCACTAGCATTTCATTTCTTAAATTGATAATGGCCTTATCAAATTACAGTAATTACGGAAAATTCGGAATCGGGCATAAATTTAAATTTAAACCCCGTAGACGTATGTAGGGAGAACAAGCCCGATACCGAGGGTTGAGTTTGGGAAATCAGGCGGCGCAGGCGGGACCTGATAAAAAAATTCAGGATTTTACCATTCATCTCCCAGATCTTCAGACCAAAGAAGAACTGCTCTCGTTTGAAAAAAGAGAGGTAAAGACATTGGATTAGAAGGTGCTGGATTTTTTAAAAACCGCTCGAGAGTTGGAGGAAGCAGGAGAGCTTCTGAGTTTAGGGGAGAGAATAGGCGCTGGGTTTGAATCTTTGGTACGACAATGCAAGGCCCGTGGAGATGAGATGTTTAAGTCTAAGGTTCGCACATCTAAAATTTCTAAACCCCCTAGTATCCTATTAGGAAAAAATTCTTGGTCAGCAGCAACTAGGCGCAGTTTGCTGCTGAGTTTATCTCTTACTTCTGAAATTATTCACAATGAACTGGAGCTGGCACAGTTTCAAGCAGACGCCGAGGCGGAGGAGATGGAAAGGCAAGTTGCTATGGCCACGGACGAGGCGGAAAGGCAAGCTAGATGCTATGGCTTGAGACGAGATGGAAAGGCAAGCTGCTATAGATAGAACTAGGGACAAAGCAAAAGTTTTTAAGAAACAGGCACAAATTCAGGCCAAGCTGCATAAACAGCAGTCTTTGGCAAGCAACTATTTTGAGCAAAGTTCTAAACGGAGCTCACGCCACTCTAAAAGCAGCAAATTATCAACATTTTGAAAAGGCTTGACCGACGGCTGGGCTTAGGCTCCGTGAAGTAAAAAATGAGGTACCCTCTACAACGGCATTTGCACCGGAAATGACTGTTGGGGCCGCTATGCTGTGCATCAGACACGCGAAAAATGAGCAACTGGGCCTGGAAGAGAAGCACGACAAGTGTAGAAGCTGTTGGGGCCGCTGACATACCCGATACATAGATTTTGCCAAGCCAGTAGATGAGGTACAAATGAGGTCAAAGGTCGGTGATAGAATGAGCCAAGAACGCTACCGAAACGTTTCTTGTCTCTTTTGGTTTAAATATCTTATTCCTGCCTTCATTAAAAGCAGCGTTAAACAGAGGCAACCGGAAGTAAGACAGGAAATGATGTAGAATCGCGAGTCGCTTAGGTCTCGTAAGGAATTTTTAGACGAGGCTGTTTTGATCGGATATGATAGAACCAATATGCCCTATGTCATGTTTAATAATCAAATAATGAATATCCTGGTTAGGTGCCCTTACTCGGATAGGAAACTACCACTTTTAAGAGCAGCATGTTTGCATATAGCCGCCCAAACCATTGCTGTTGTCATATCTGACACCCCCGGCTTTGATGATGAGGCAAAAATTAACATGGCTTTAAATTGCTTGTCACAGAGGTTTTGAGTACACGGTGGATTTGTGAATGAGCCCGAAGTTTAAAATTTAAAAACGGTCCTAAAATGAGCTCGACTTCTGCTGCTGCATGGAAAACATTTAGAGACGAGTTGATACAATGTTTTGTGTACGCGCACTCATATAAAAAAACCTCAATTGTTAGAAGGGCGTTTATTTGTTGATCTTGCTCGTAGACTACCAAACTTTGCCAAGTAAAGATTTTTGAATTATTTAAGCGATCGGTGCGGCAGTACGTGTGATCCTACGTTTGGCAATTTAATGAAGTTTGTTAAACGCGAGGAAGACAGTAAGTCATCGGACTTTAGCGTGCAGTTAATTACTAACAAAAGATCTGAGCGCGTTACAAAATACAGTGACAAGAGTAGTGTTAAGGTTAAAAAGATGTCGGCACAAATTGAAAAGAGTAATTGCAGGACTGGTGTTGGTAAGCTTACAAATGGAGACTCGTTTCCTGTAAAAGGTGTATGCGCGTCTGACAATAAAAATACTCTCTGTGAAGAAATGTCAAGAGATATTTACTGAGTATGGTGTTGTGGCCTTCCAAAGGTCAGACACTTCTTGAGAGACAGGTCGAGATGACTTGCGGTCAACAGCCTCGTATCTCCCGTTTCTTACCAGCTGAGACGGGACAGTAACGAGAAGAGTGTTGTAACCCACCAGTAAGCTTGTTCAAAATACTCCATGCTTTTCGACTAGAGTGTGAAAAGTTGATACTCCGAACCGTTTTGGACCATCAATCCCTCCGCTTCCTGTCAAGCTTGGCAAGCAGAGCTGTAGCCGCCAAACTTGAGTCGTCTCCCTGAGGAGACTGTAGGAAAATTGTGCGCTGTATAAAGTCAATCTACCGTTACAAATTAGTTACACTCGCAAGTAAAGCTAGTATGTAGAAATCCAATTTATATCGTTTCAAAACAGGAAATGTCATCGTTTTAAACCGGAAATAAAATGATAACATTTAACTTTGAAAGAAATGATATCTTAACTCATTAAACTCAGCTCCCTTTTCTAAGCGTTCATTTTTTAAAATTTTGTGGTACTTTAGTATAACTATTACAGTTTAAATAAACAAGAAAAATGTTCATTTTTTGGTTTGTTTACTTGTACGAAATTTGAAGCTTTGCAAAAAATCAGCGTTAATAGTGTTTAAGGCAGGGATGTCCAACCTTTTTTTAAATTGAGCCAAATTACAAATTTATGTATGCCTACATTCAGCGGGCCGCAAAAATTACATATATATAAAATTTCCTCTTTTTTAGTATTAGATGTCATGACCAAATTGCCAGTATTAAAATATATATTTAAAAATGATTCACTAATTAGAAATATTTACTGTGAAATGTGAAAGTATTAAAATCACTACATTACTAGTACTAAAAGTGTTCATGTTGAGCTTTGAAGTGCCAATTACGTCAGTTTCTTTCTTCCTGCCAGCACCAACTCAAATTCCCAAAATCTGGAAAAGAAGGTTTTTGTGGCGATTCCAAAGGCGATGAAGCCAGTAAGGGGACCCGAAGAGTTATCGACCGTTATCTCTAATCTGTGTCTCCTACAAGATCCTGAAGAGGGTTATCTAAGCATGCGCTGAACCAACTCTTGATCCATTGCTCCAAGAGAGCAGGCTGGGTTTCGTCGCGGGAAGTCAACCGTGGATTTAGACATTCTATTCACAGAAAACGACGAGTATTTTTTGTCGATTAGTTGTTACAGTCTGACACCATGGCTTTACATGCAAGCTGCTTGAGACTTTGGCCGAATAAGCACATGGTCAGAATCATCAATGAGCTTGTCCGAAACTGAAGTTTCACCCTTACTACCGGTGACAGCAAGCAAAGCATAACGTGTTTCAGGCATCAGTCTCGGCTACCCTTATTTCCAACCTCTATAAGTACGTCTACATCTGCCCTCCACGATTTCCAAAAACTTCAACTGCGCTGACAATCTAGCACAGTTGCATAACTCTGGAAACTGAAAGACTTTTGAAGGGACTTTTAAGTCTAGACATGATCACACTTTTAGTAAATCCTCAGAGTTGGAAGTTGAAGTTCAGTTACACTAAGACGGTGATGGCAGCGTTTCATTTAAGTAACTGTGAAGCTAAACGTGAGCCAAATGTTTACAGCAGCATTAGACTTTTACAATTTTACTGAACCCTACTTATTTCGTTATAAACTGGACAGATTGCTCACGTTCTATCACCATCTTGTGGCACTGCGCAAACAACTGTCTTAACGCGTCACACTGCTGAGGCAACAGGCAGGTTCAGGATGGGGTGCTGGTGCTAAAACATCGCGCACAGCTGCCTTATTTTTGTTTCACTCAACAGCTAAGCACTGCGCACCATTTTGGTATCGCAGAATTCAGACTCGCCTCATAGACAGTGTCTTGAATGATGCCTTACTAATAGCCACCGAATGCCTGTGTCGCAATCCAACGGACCATTTACCCATACTTTCAGGCATCCGGCCAGCTGAGTTTCGCCGACTAGGAACGACACTTAGCCAACGGTGCAACCCTAAATCCTGGCCATAACTTAAATCCTTAGAAAGTCGGCAGCGTGGTCGAGTGGTTAAAGCGCCGGACTCGTGACCAACACGGTCTTGGTTCAAAACCCACTTGTACCATTCTGTTGTGTCCTTGGGAAAGACGCTTTACGGCACATTCCCCTGCTTGGTGGTCTTGGCAAGCAGTTCTAAATTACAGTCATACAGTATCTCTATTAAATTACAAGCGGACAGCAATATCTTGGCATCTCCGGAAGCAGGTTGGAGTAATTGCCTAGCTCATGTATTAGCGCTTCCGTCGCTTTCCTGCGAATCAGGAGGATAAATATAGAGATAAAATAAAATAAAAAATAAATAAAATAAAATAGAATCTCTAAAAGTGTCTGATTCTACTGCCACCCTCCTAATAAATCTACACGTTTCCTTTTTTCATCACTAGCAGCATTGCTGTTACTACTCTAATCTTATTCCAAATCACTCCGCATTGGTTCAAAGTTACTATCTTTACTGTTCCTGAAGTCATTGACAACTATCACTTGATATTATAAAAAATGTAAGGAAATAACATAATTTATATTAAATTAATCGCAAAACTATGTGAATACTGAAAATGATGCTTGGGTCAATAAGCGTCTTAATGTATGTCACTCGACGCAGCAAGCAACTGACATATTCACTTTGTTTTTCTATAAGATACCGTACTATGACAGCAGTGACATCGAACTCTATACAATATGAAAATATAACTAAAAAATTTGAGTAGGCAGTAGGCCATATAAAAATATTAAGTGGGCCGCAAGTTGGACATCCCTGGTTTAAAAGCTAAAAATTTCGTTACCCCAATTAATCCCGAAATAAAAGTTTTCAAAAAAAAAGCCAAATTTGCATACATTATATATATTATGATGACAAATATAAAACAAATCTGGTGTCAGAAATTTATTTCATTTGTTTAATTTTTCAAATAATTAGTTCCAATATATTCTTGTGTTCGAGCTTTGTGGCGATGATGCACCCCTGGCATCTAAACACGTTCATTTTTAGAAACAAATGCAAAGTTTAGAATCAGTTATTGTAAAAGCATTGAAAAAACCGAAGTTCAGTTCAAAACAGAGCCAAAGTTTTAAAAGTTTTTATTCTAAATTTTGAACAACGGTGAATTTTAGAAATTTTTCCTCTTTTGCTTGGTACAAATTATATCAATTGCATGATATCACACAATTTTATCAAATCTATCTACTATCCGCAACTTTGCTTATTGGGAATAACAAAAACCTGCTTAAAAAGGACATACACGCTCGATCTTGAGAATTGCTCGAGGTTAAAGTTTCAACATGCTTTATATAACAATTTGCTTTTAACAATTGTGGATAAATAAATCCACTATGCCAGGGGTCGGAAACCTGCGGCTCACGGGTCAAATGCGGACCGCAAAATATTTTAATTTGGCGTATGTGTGATAGGAATAAGCATATCAGAAACTTTAGGATAAACCAGTGCTCCGCAACAGGAGTGCCTCGTCATCACTAGTTTGTTTGAAGAAAAACGATGAATTTAGAGACATTTTCAAAGTGCTGATCTTTATTTTAGTCGTCACTAAGTTTTTGGGACGAAAATTTGTCGCATTATGTCCAAACTTTAGCAATGCAACATGATCAGACTTTGGGCAATGCAGCAAAAGCAATTAGACTGATTAAAGAACAATTACCATTGTTTGGCCGGAAGCTGAGTAACAATGTGGTAGTTACTGTTGCAGGTGTTGCAAGTCTTATGGCAAAACTTGGAAAAGATACTTTTCCTGAACATATGATCTGTTATGACCATGCTATTTATTTAGCAATCTACAATGTTTTATATAAAAAATACAGCACAAGTCGAGTAAAGATTTCATTTGGCTTAAGAATAATTGCGAAAGTGACACCGAAAACGATTTTATGCTAAAGTTGAAGATGATTCTGAGGAGGTAGAAACCAATAACGCTGTTCCTTTGGAACCTAACTTACAAGATGTGGGTCAAAAGTTCGAAAAATTGTAAAGGGTTTTCGGCAATATTCAATAAAAATTGATGACCATTCTCCTGGCCTATATTTTAGAAAATTTCGGAAGTTTCTTTTAGATTGTAAAACAAAATAAAATGATCTATTGACAATGCTAGAAAGATTTTACGAGCAAAAAAATAAAAATGGTTATGGTGCAGCTTGATACTCTCTTTGATTTATCTGAAAAAAGGTGAATAAAATAAATGAGATCTGAGAAGCCCTTGCTTCCTTCAAGGTAGCTGTTGATGCTTTAGCCAGTGAAGATGCAGACATGTTGCAACCAGAAAAGATATTTGCAATTGTATTGGAGAAACTTGGTGAACTGCAATTAAACATTAGCATACATTTAATCTAAAGATTCAGGGTTCGAATCGATTAGCTTGTACGTGTTTTTGAATACCTCAAGAAATTATCGTACATTGATCAACCTAAAGATCGACTTAGACACAAAAAATGTCGCTAAAGAATTGCTGCCATGGCTAAAAGTCCGCTTCAAAGATTGCTTGTCAGCAACGGATCTGACAAAGATACCTTTAATGAGGAACATAAAATGACAACAAGTAATAATGGCCGAGAAACTCAAACTTAAATGACTTTAGCTCAAAAACTGCTCAAGTACTTTTGTTGCAGATGACAAAAACGAAGAAGAACAATGGAATGACGTGAGCTTTCGAGTTGTGCAAAAAGAGATGATGTTTTTGCGCCATTGCTATAACAAAGAAACTTTGTTTATTTACGGTACAATTGTTTATTTTCTTGTCTTGTCAATCCCGAGAAATCCCGGGATTATGTAATAAAAATTCCGGGAAAATCCCGAAGCTGGTATTTCTAATTTAGTCCCGAAATTCCATCCCTACTTGAATTCTGGGATGAAAATTAGTAGGCCTACGGGTAAAAGTGAGATTAAATGTGTTTGTCAAGGAAACTCTGTCCAGTGCCCTTTCCAAACAAATGGAGTAGGCTAACTCTCTCGTAGACGGAGAAATTTAAGTATCTTGGAGTCACATTCTCGAGTGATGGTAGACAAGACAACAAACTGGACACACGTATTGGAAAAGCAAGTGAAGTAATGTGCCAGATTCGCCGATCGATATGTCGTACTGAATCGAGAGCTGTGTACAAAAGCAACGCATTTAGTTTTCAGATCAGTTTTTTTGTTCCTATCCTCACCTATGGTCATGAGTGTTGGGTAATGACCGAAAGAGTGAGATCTCAAGTACATGCGTCCAAAAAGGATTTCTTGCGAAAAGTCAGAAATTTATCCCTACTTAACAAGGTTAAAGCACTTATATTCGTCAATCTCTCAACATTGAACGACTACTACTCCGCATAGAACAATCGCAACTGCGCTGTTATGGCCATTTGGCACGAATGTTCACACAACCGAACAGCAAAGCAACTAATAGATGCTTTTCCGAGTGGAAAAAGGCTTAAAGAGCGACCCAGAATTCGCTGGCGGAATTATGTTAAAGACGTGGCCTGATCGCGTCTTGGAATTCCACGTTGCAGAATTGCCGCTATTTGCAGAAGATCGGGATCCTTGGAGATCCCGACTCGAGCTGCTGTCCCCGCAACCCCAAAAGGACAAGCGCTCAAAGGGAAGTACATTGAATTAATTCAATGTTTTTCCCAAAAATGATGTGATGATGATGATACACATATAGTCATTCATGGTGGATTATGAGCAGTACAGTGATCACTTAATTTTTTTGTTTTAATTTTGTTTGTTTTAACTTTTTTCGTCGCTGCCAAGTCTTTCATCCTTTTTAGAAGTAGAGCTCTGTTGAACGACACTCACTCTGTCGTTCACACCATACTCTGGCGTGCCACCATTTTAATACTGATCTGATAATCGGCGTTCTACTGTAGTTATTTTTACATTTTACACCTTAGTTTCTAAAACTATAATTTATTGTGAACTAAATAGGCTGCTCGTTTAAAAATTTCTGGCACCATGATTAAGTAAAGATATATGTATAGAAAGCCGGTATGAGTAGGTCTTTTTTCTAAAATAATATAAGAAAAAAAAAAAACTTTCAATAGTGCTTTTCAATAAACTGCAATTATGCTGTACTGTATAATATTTTTAATAGATAGCAATATATTGACTCCTCTGAAAACAGATAGCAATGTATTGACTCCTTTGAAAGCGGGTCGGGCAAAAACTAAATAAACCTTCTTAAAATTTGCCAAAAATTTAAACTCGCACTCGAAGTTAAACTTGCGTTTGCTTTAAAACTTAAATTAACGCAAAACCGTTCCAAACAATCTAAAAGTGAAATAATAAAAAAATAAAGACTTCTTTAAAACTTTGTTGTCTTATTCCTTTAGTTCTTTAAAAAAATAAATATCAAAAACCCAATAATCTTAATGCTTAAAATAATGGAACAAATCTTTTAAATTTATTTTTATTTTAAAAAATTAAAAGACAAAATAAACATTAAATTATATCAGAAAATATTAAACAAAATCGTCTATTTCGATGGAAGTTCCGGAAGACGTACGAGTTAATATAGATTTGAACATTGGCGGTTGTCCTTCCTCGCTTTTCATTGTTGCTGAATTGTTTGAAGAAACATTATTAGATAAACATGAATGATTGGATTCATTTATCCATGGCGCTTGAGAAGTTGAATTTGTATTGATTATTGGCTTGTCATTTGCACGCTTTGAAAAATTCCAAGAAGCTTTGTTATTCTTATCCAAAAATAAACTCTTTTCGTTTGAAATATTTGAATAAGTCTTGTTAGATTGGTTTTGTAAATTTGGGATATTGTTGGACTTGTTAAATGTTGAGGCGGGGGTTGTGATTTGGGAGGCTGCAACGTTGACATTGTTTTTAATTGTTGGTTGTACTTTAGAAAAGAAATTGGAAAAGACCGATGAAACGTTATTTGAAATCAAAGTAAATTTTGATTTTTGCTCGATAGTCGAAGATTTAACTTTTATACTAGAAGCTTGTATTTGAAAAGTTGGAACAAGACACACAATGCTCTTGTTTTCTATCTTGAATAATTGCGGTTTCCGCTCAGACAATTTATTAGAGTTAACATGCATTTTATTTGCATTTTTTTCTATTGCGTTATTTGTAAAGAACTTTGAATGGCTTTTTGCTATTTGTGATTTTTGAGCAACGTGATATTGAGTTGTAGGAAGGTAGGCAAAGGAATGATCTTCCTTAAAAGTATTTGGTGATTGTGGTTTTTTATTGAAAGGTAGATGAAACGATGATTTAAATAACCAGTTAGGATCGTTAGCTTTCATGTTATTGCCAGTTGGAGGGATGTTGGTGTTGTCTTGACTTCCGTTAAGAGTTTTTGGTATAGGTTGGTTTTTATTAAAAGATGGTTGGGGTGGTGCGTTTAATATCCACTTTGGACGGTTAGCTTCCACGTTATAGAAAGTTGGAGAGATGTTGGTATAAACTTGACTTTTGTTAATGGTGTTTTGTAATTGATGACTTTCATTCAAACCTGTATCAAATGATGCATTGACCGTGACCTTTGGATTGTTAGCTTGCAGGTTATAGCCAGTTGGAGAGATGTTGGTATAAACTTGATTTTCGTTAATGGTGTTTAATAATTCTTGGCTTTTGTTCAATCCTGTTTCAAATGATGCATTGACCGTCACGTTTGGATCGTTAGCTTCCAAGTTATAGAAAGTTGGTGGGATGTTGGTATAAACTTGACTTTCGTTAATGGTGTTTGATAAGTTTTGACTTTTATTCAAACGTGTTTCAAATGGTGCATTAACCGTCACGTGTGAATTGTTAGCTTCCAAGTTATAAAACGTTAAAGGGATGTTGGTACAAACTTGACTTTTGTTAATGGTGTTTGGTAATTTTTGCTTTTCATTTAAACGTGCTTCAAATGGTGTATTGACGGTCACGTTTGGATTGTTAGCTTCCAAGTTATAAAAAGTTGGAGGGATGTTGGTATAAACTTGATTTTCGTTAATGGTGTTTGGTGATTGTTGGCTTTCATTCAAGCCTGTTTCAAATGGTGCATTGACCGTCACGTTTGGATCGTTAACTTTCAAGTTATAGAAAGTTGGTGGGATGTTGGTATGAACCTGATTTTTGTTAATGGTGTTTGATAATTGATGACTTTCATTCAAGTCGGTTTCGAATGGTGCATTAACCGTGACGTTTGGATTGTCAGCTTGCAGGTTATAGCCAGTTGGAGAGATGTTGGTACAAACTTGAGTTTCGTTAATAGTGATTCGTAATTTTTGACTTTCATTCAAATCTGTATCAAATCGTGCATTGACCGTCACGTTTGAATTGTTAGCTTTCAAGTTATACTCAGTTGGAGGGATGTTGGCATAAACTTGATTTTCGTTAATGGTGTTTGACAATTGATGACTTTCATTTAAATCTGTTTCGAATGGTGGATTGACCGTGACGTTTGGACTGTTAGCTTGCAGATTATAGCCAGTTGGAGATATGTTTGTATGAACTTGACTTTTGTTAATGGTGTTTGATAATTTTTGACTTTTATTCAAACCTGTGTCAAATGATTCATTGAACATAACGTTTGGATTGTTAGCTTCCAAGTTATAGAAAGTTGGTGGGATGTTGGTATAAGCTTGACTTTCGTTATTGGTGTTTGATAATTGTTTTCTTTCATTTAAACCTGTTTCAATTGACGCATTGACCGTCAGGTTTGGATTGTTGGCTTCCAAGTTATAGAAAGTTGGAGGGATGTTGGTATAAGCTTGACTTTCGTTAATGGTGTTTGATAATTGTTTTCTTTCATTCAAATCTGTTTCAAATGGTGGATTGACCGTGACGTTTGGACTGTTAGCTTGCAGATTATAGCCAGTTGGAGAGATGTTTGTATGAACTTGACTTCCGTTAATGGTGTTTGATAATTTTTGACTTTCACTTAAACCTGTGTCAAATGATGCATTGACCATAACGTTTAAATTGTTAGCTTCCAAGTTATAGCCAGTAGGAGGGATGTTGGTATAAACTTGACTTTTGTTAATGGTGTATGGTAATTGTTGGTTTTCATTTAAATCTGTTTCAAATGGTGCATTGACCGTAACGTTTGGATTGTTGGCTTCCAAGTTATAGAAAGTTGGAGGGATGTTGGTATAAGCTTGACTTTTGTTAATGGTGTATGCTAATTGTTGGTTTTCATTTAAACCTGTTTCAAATGGTGCATTGACCGTAACGTTTGGATTGTTAGCTTCCAAGTTATAGAAAGTTGGTGGGATGTTGGTACAAGCTCGACTTTCGTTAATGGTGTATGGTGATTGTTGGTTTTCATTTAAATCTGTTTCAAATGGTGCATTGACCGTCAGGTTTGGATTGTTGGCTTCCAAGTTATAGCCAGTTTGAGGGATGTTGGTATAAACTTGACTTTTGTTAATGGCGTTTGATAATTGTTTTCTTTCATTTAAACCTGTTTCAATTGATGCATTGACCGTCAGGTTTGGATTGTTGGCTTCCAAGTTATAGAAAGTTGGAGAGATGTCGGTACAAACTTGACTTTTGTTAATGGTGTATGGTGATTGTTGGTTTTCATTTAAATCTGTTTCAAAAGGTGGATTGACCGTAACGTTTGGATTGTTAGCTTCCAAGTTATAAAAAGTTGGAGGGATGTCGGTATAAGCTTGACTTTTGTTAATGGTGTATGCTAATTGTTGGTTTTCATTTAAGTTTGCTTCAGATGGTGCATTGACCGTAACGTTAGGATTGTTAGCTTCCAAGTTATAGAAAGTTGGAGGGATGTTGGTATAAACTTGACTTTTGTTATTGGTGTTTGATGATTGATGGCTTTCATTCAAATCTGTTTCAAATGGTGCATTGACCGTCACGTTTTGTTTGTTAGCTTCCAAGTTATAGCCAGTTTGAGGGATGTTGGTATAAACTTGACTTTTGTTAATGCTGTTTGATAATTTTTGACCTTTATTAAAAAATGATTGAAATGGCGCTTTGGACATCGAGTTTGGATTGTTGGCTTCCAAGTTATATTCAGTTGTAGGAATGTAAGTATCATTATGATTTTCATTAATTGTTTTGGGTAATTGTTGACTTTCATTCAAACCTATATCGAATGGTGCATTGACCGTCATGTTTGGGTTATTAGCTTGCAGGTTATAGCCAGTTGGAGGGATGTTGGTACAAACTGGACTTTTGTTAATGTTGTTTGGTAATTGATGAGTTTCATTCACACCTGTATCGAATGGTTTATTGATCGTCACGTTTGGATTGTTAGCTTGCTGGTTATAGTCAGTTGGAGGGATGTTGGTATAAACCTGATTTTCGTTAATGCTGTTTGGTAATTGTTGGCTTTCATTCAAGCCTGTTTCGAATGGTGCATTGACCGTCACTTTTGAATTGTTAGCTTCCAAGTCGTAAAACGTTGGAGGGATGTTAGTACAAACTTGATTTTCGTTAATGGTGTTTGATGATTGATTGTTTTCATTCAAATCTGTTTCAAATGGTGCATTGACCGTCACGTTTGGATTGTTGGCTTCCAAGTTATAGCCAGTTGGAGAGATGTTGGTACAAACTTGACTTTCGTTAATGTTGTTTGGTAATTGATGACTTTCATTCACACCTGTATCGAATGGTTTATTGATCGTCACGTTTGGATTGTTAGCTTGCTGGTTATAGTCAGTTGGAGGGATGTTGGTATAAACCTGATTTTCATTAATGCTGTTTGGTAATTGTTGGCTTTCATTCAAGCCTGTTTCGAATGGTGCATTGACCGTCACTTTTGAATTGTTAGCTTCCAAGTCATACAACATTGGAGTGATGTTAGTACAAACTTGATTTTCGTTAATGGTGTTTGATGATTGATTGTTTTCATTCAAATCTGTTTCAAATGGTGCATTGACCGTCACGTTTGGATTGTTGGCTTCCAAGTTATAGCCAGTTGGAGGGATGTTGGTATAAACTTGACTTTCGTTAATGCTGTTTGATAATTTTTGACCTTTATTAAAGAATGATTGAAATGGCGCTTTGGACATCGAGTTTGGATTGTTAGCTTCCAAGTTATATTCAGTTGTAGGAATGTAAGTATCATTATGATTTTCATTAATTGTTTTGGGTAATTGTTGACTTTCATTCAAGCCGGTTTTAAAATTTGCATTTACGGCAACGTTTGGATCGTTATCTTGCAGGTTATAGCCAGTTGGAGGGATGTTGGTATAAACTGGACTTTTGTTAATCATGTTTGATAATTGTTGACTTTCATTAAAGTTTGATTGAAATGGCGCTTTGAACATCGAGTTTGGATCGTTAGCTTTTGCGTTATAGTCTGTTGTAGGATTGTAGATATGCTCTTGACTTCCGTTAATAAGTTTTGGTGACTGTTGATTTTCCTTGAAGGTTGGTTGAAGTGGTGATTTCCGTATTAAATTTGATTTGTTCAGTCCAGAGTTACTTTCTATAGTAGCAATGGATATTTGGTCTTGATTTTTTGGACTAGGTATTAGCATTTTTCCGGTTAAGTTAATTAATGTTGAGTATTTGTTATCTTTGAAGAGTTCAGAAGGCTGTGTTTTCTGTAACAAGTTAGACGGTGTGTTAAGTATCAAGTTTGGATGTTTTGATTTATTGTTATTGCCAGTTGCAGGTAAGAATGTTTGATCTTGGCTTTCCGTTTTAGCCGTCGACTTTTTCGTTTGTGAAATACTTTTTTCCGAATCTTCATTTTTATCAAATGTTTGTTGAGGTAATGACTTCATCGTTATGTTAGACTGGTTAGGATTATTATTATTGGCAGTTGTAGACAAGTATGTATTATTATAATTTTCTGAACTGTTTATTGGCATTTGTTTTTGTATACTAAATTTTGGTAAGTATGCGGCCCCAATCAATGGTTGATTAGTTGGTTTGTGTGTCATATCGGGTTTTGCTGAAGTTAAACTGCCATATGTATATGCATTATGTTCTGATTCTGCTTTTTTTATAAGATAAATACATAAATCGATTGTTTTGTGCAATTGTTTTGTTTTTTTGTTTTCTTCATTTATTTCTCGTTCCATTTTAATGGATTTGTTTTCCCAAAATATTTTTCTTTTTGTAGCATGACATTTCAACTGTTTCTCTTTGTCAATTTTTTCTCGTAATTTAAGTACATTCAGACTTGTTAACGCTTGTTTTGTTTCAAGTTCTTCTTGTTTCATTTGAAGTCTTTTAATTTCGGTTTTTGTTTCATCAACTGATTTTTGAAATTTTTTTTTATCTATTGTCAATACTTTTCTATTTTCATCTCTTAACTCATCATATATCTTTTCAATTGTTAATTTTTCCTCATTTGTCTTAACAGATGAAGCATCAATTTTGGTTTGTACACAAATTGATAGTTTTTTTGTTTTATAAAGATTTTTATTCCAAAGTACTCGTACTTTTGAATTTGTTTTCTGGTTCATTTCTAGTTGTTTTGAATCTTTAGAGGTTTGTTTATTAGTTTTATTTAAGTGTTGGTTTTCCATCTTGAAATGTTTTTTCATTTGTAACTTTTGTTTATATTGGATAAGTTCGTTTTCTTTGTTGTCCATTTTATTTTCATAGTTTTTCAACTGATCCAATTTATCAAATAAGATATTAGGAATCGAGTAAGTTTTGTCAATGATTGCGGCTTCGATACGTTTTTGTTCCAAAAAATTTTGCAATATGTTATCTCTTCGTTTTCGATACGCCTTATTTTGCTTTAACATTGTTTTGCGTGATCGTTTAGTCTGTAATTTCTTTAGTCCAGTTTGAGGACACAAAAAGTGTGCTCGACGTCTGGAGAATGTAACATTATTCTTTGGGTTCTCATGTAAATTCTGGAAAAAAGAAACCTCTATTAAAACTTTGAGCTTTTAAAATTACAAACCAACGACAAAGATAAAGTATTTTTTTTATTTCTACACATATATTTCTTTAAATTTAACATTTTATATTTAAAAAAAGTGTAAAATTTTATATTTAAAAAATATATTAATTCAAGTCGACTACGGTAGGTGAGGGCTATTTTCTTATTAATAAAAAAACAGATTCACTTTTTGGATAAACAACTATAACTGTATCAGAGTACAACTATAGCTGTATCACACTTTCGTGCCTTTAAGCATCTTGCAATCTAATTTGAACGAAAATTTTTAGGTCTTCGCTTAAATGTCATTTATAATTTTATATAAAAAAGTGTAAGTCTGAATTTCGTACAAAAATTTAGGAAATCAATTTTTTTTAATAAACTGTCATTTCGATCAAGTGTCGCTTTGATCATGTGTCATTTTGATCAAATGCCGTTTCGGTCAAGTGTCATTTCGATAAAGTGTCGTTTCGTCGATAAAGTGTTGCTCGATCAACTGTCGGGTCACGAGACTAATCTGAGGTCATGTAATAATATGGTGATAAAAGATGAAAGAATTAAAATTTCTATTCTTCATTTGTTTATCATTGATCAACAGTTATCCCGTGAAGTTAGTCATTCTATGCGGTATTTTGTTTGTGATCGGAGAATGTTACGATTAAAAACACTTGATGTTTTCTAGATTGAAATGAATCGCTTTTGCGGGCAAAAAACTGAAAGTTTTAGTAACATCTTCAATTTATTTCTTGGACTATTTCATATTTATTTTAAATCAAATCAATGTGTGTTTCAGCTAACTGCACTTTATCAAAACCAGCCACCAGCAGCTGCGAGAAGCAAGTTTCTTTTTAAAATTTGGTTAGAAGCGGCAACAAAGCGCTTTTTTGCAATGATCAATCACTTGATGATAAATTTACCTTTGTCGATTCTTATCCATTGCCCAAGATGCATGGTGTAATTCAAAAAGTTGAAATACCTGCCTGTGATAGAATGTATACCGCCTATCAAGCCGAAGGATCGCTTTGGCAATGGAAAAGAATTCCCTTCGGATTGACAAATGGAGTCCCATGTTTTCAAAGGATTATGATGATGATGATGATATTTTATTCATGCTTAGTAACATTATTAAGTACATGCAATGTAGAGTACTATGAAGCATGAAAAGGAAACGCGACACAACGACGAACGTTAAACATGCAGAAAATATAGAGAGAGTTGAGAAAGGGAAAAGGAAGCACGGCCGCGTTACCTAATTCAAACTAAATATTAATATTTAAAAAGACAAAAAGACAAAAAATGACAAACATTGTGCAGTGCAGGAACGGTTATGTTAATCATTGGGAGGCACAACCGCCAAGGGCATAGCTAAATATGAATTTAGCTCAACTGAGCATGGTGAGTAAAGAAAACCTCCCGAAAAGAAACCTCACCAGGTCCGGAAACCTTTTCTGGATGCACTGCAAATACACAAACATGGAAATAAAACAAAATATACTTATATAAATGAAAGCACTAAAATAGATTAAAAATTAACAATTAAAATCCACGACAGCCTGTTTCATTCTAAAAATCATCAGGTGGAAACTTGATTCTATTTGAATAAGTTTCCACCTGACGATTCTTAGGATGAAACAGGCTGTCGTGGATTTTAATTGTTAATTTTTAATCTATTTTAGTGCTTTTATTAATAAATACTGCTCTAACTATTTGGTTATTGAGCTCTGTACCGGCGAAGTAAAGCAAACAGATATATATATATATATATATATATATATACTGTACATTTCGAAGAGATAATAAAGAAGTATAAAGTTTAGAAAATAAAAGAACATGCCAACTGTGTAAATTGATTTGAATAATCAGTTAAAAATAAGGTTGACTGTCCATTCAACAGTTTGAATTTGTTATATCAATTGATTCCAATTCTCTTGCGTAGCATACACTCTTTCTTGATGTAGATTGAAACTGTTTTGAAGATTGTGGCCTGATTGAGAATTCATAAGAGAATCAATGTTGATGATTGCTCATTAGCTTTATTAATTAAATAATTAAAAGCAACAAAATGCACGGGTACGTATGCTTATTTGGACAACATCACAGTTGGAGGAAAAACACAGGAAGAGCACGATGTTAATTTAGCAAAGTTTTTAAAGGTAGCTAAAGATTGTAATTTAACCTTGAATAAAGACAAGTGTGTTTATTCTGCTGAGTGTATTAACTTGCTGGGTTATCAAATCAACAGCGGTTTTTTGAAGCCTGATCCGGAACGAGCCGAGACATTGTTAAAACTTTCTCCGCCACGCAACAGCAAGGAGCTGCAACGAGTTGTAGGACTGTTCGCCTACTACGCCCAGTGGATTGGAAAATACTCTGATAAGATTAAACCTTTAATCAATAACAGTTGTTTTCCATTAACAGGCAGTGCTCTGGAAACCTTCAAACTTCTGAAGTCAGAATTGGCGGACGTCTCTCTGGGGGTCATTGACGAAAAGGAACAGTTTGTTGTAGAGACAGATGCTTCTAATGTAGCACTTTCTGCTACTTTAAATCAAAATAATCGACCCGTAGCATTTTTTCTAGATCTCTGACTAAAAGTGAGCTTCAACACTCCAACGTTGAAAAGGAAGCGGCTGCTATAGTGGAAGCAGTCCGCAAGTGGAGCCATTTTTTGGCAGCTCTTCGTTTCAAACTAATCACAGACCAGCATTCAATTGCCTTCATATTTGATGACGAGAATCACGGAAAAATTAAAAATGCAAAAATATTGCGTTGGCGAATAGAACTTTCTCAGTTCGATTACGAAATCGTGTATCGTGCGGGTGAGTTTAATACAGCAACAGATGTGTTGTCTCGAATGTATCGTGCTCAAATTTCGCTCAATCAATTGTATGAAGTTCATTCGAATCTGTGCCATCCTGGGGTTACCCGAATGTATCATTATGTTTGCGCTAAGAACTTACCGTATTCGCTTGATAAAGTAAGAAAAATGGCCGCTTCTTGTAAAATATGCGCTGAAGTAAAACCGCGTTTTTACAAACCACCAGAAATGCACGTAATCAAGGCCACAAAAACCATGGAACGACTTAGCACTGATTTTAAGGATCCTATTGGAAATCTTAACCGTAATAACTATATGCTTACTGAAATAAATAAGTAGTCTAGATTTCCGTTTCGTATTTCCTTGCTCTAATATTAATGCCGAGACTGTTATTAAGTGTTTGACACAGTTATTTTTGTTATTTGGGTTTTGTTCATGTATTCATTCGGATAGAGGATCTGATTTTATGTCAAAAGAGTTTATTGCATTTTTACGAGGCAAAGATATTGCTTATAGTCGGACGTCTGTGTATAACCCGCGTGGTAATGGTCAATGTGAAAAGTACAATGACATAATTTGGTCTGGTGTCAAATTAGCTTTAAAATCGCGAAATTGGCCTTTATCAAAATGGGACGTTGTTTTGATCGATGTATTGCATTCCATCCTTTCCTTGTTATGTACGGTTGCTAATACGAACCCCCACGAGCGATTTTTAACGTTCAATTGTTGTTCCACTCTCGGAATTTTTGTTCCTTCTTGGCTGTCTTCTCCTGGATCTGTCTTGTTGAAACATCATGTCCGAACTAGTAAATACAATCCTCTCGTTGATAAAGTCGAGCTCATCCAAGCTTCTCTTACCCATGCACGCGTGAGGTGGCAAAATGGTCAGGAAGTTACAGTCTCATTACGAGATGCGTCACCTTTGGAGAAAAAGAAATTCTCGATGACGTAGGCCTACAACCTTTGAACAACACTGAACTGCTTCCTGAAGAAAATTCAAATAACTCCCAATCTTCCTCAGACACAGTTGTGACAGATTCTTCAGCCGAAAATGAACCAGTAAACGTTTCTGAACAACAGGTTTTACGTCATTCCACCCGAGAACGGCGTCCTCCAGATCGCCTTACTTATGACCATAAACACATGCATTAATCTTGAGGGTGGGGTGAATGATGTAGTATGGAATCGAACTATACTCACCAAAAGACTGTAATTAGTTTATTTGTTTCGCTTTTGTTGTTACACGCTTGTACAGTCAGTAATCAAAGAATAATCATCTTAACCGAGTTATTTAAGTCGCTTTTTTGTACCATCTCTCAGTTTAGTTATTCTTTATGTAGTGTTTATGGTTAACGTGTATTTAATTGTGTTATATGTCTTTGCAGCGTCTTAAGTTGATTAAACCTAAATTACAGGAAATGGGTTCTTTTTAATTAACGGTTCAACTCAATATCTAATAGCTATTCTTTTAGTATTCATTCTTTTAGTATTCCGCCTTTCAAACGAAATGCTATCAACATCATAGAAAAACTTTAAATTATAAGCTTAATTTTATTTTACCGAATTATAATTTATAGGTTAGATTTGCACGAATCAGAATAAGGTTCCCAAACAATTTTTTTTTCATTACACCTATTTTTTGTTGATATCAATCAAATGAGCCAGTTTTAAAAGGCAGTGGTGGTGGTGGTGGATTTACCCGACCCATTCCTGGGGATGGGGGCGCGGATCAACTCCGCGGAGTCCCAATAATCGGGCGACTCCCCGCGGACGGGACCAGAGGTCCAGAAGTGAGAGGGTATGGACAAATATGGCCCGATGCAGATATTCTAGAGCAGGGCAGTCAAGCACGAGATGTGAAAGATCCTGTGATTCAGAACCACAGTTGCTGCATGAAGGAGTCTCGGCTCGAACAACCCTGTGGAGATAAGAGTTCAGGAGAGTGCTGTGCCCGTTGCAGCGTAAACGGAAGAGAGCACAGCGAGCGGAGCGAGGGAAAGTAAGCTCCTCGGGAGATACTGAAGGGATTTGGTGTTTAAAGAAACCAGATTGGACACTGCGTCTCCAACTGGTGTAGAGAGATAGTCGTTGGGAGGAAATAAGGGGTGCGAGGAACACTAATATTCTTGAAGGATCAAGAGAGACTCCGGCTTTAGCTAGAGAGTCAGCTAAGTCGTTACCTGGGAGGGAAGAGTGACCAGGTATCCATTGCAGATGGACTACCTTCGATTGGGATAGAGAATTGAGAAGGGATTGTGTATTGGATAGGGATTTGGGTGTTAAATATGGTAGGATGCAGAGAGGATTGATAGGACAGATAAAGAATCGGAAAAAAGGTGATAGATTTAAAATTACATGTCTTGGAGTGAGAGATACACCACTCAAGAGCATGTAGGATAGCGAAGGTTTCGGTACTATAACTGGTAGCCCAGAGACCAGTCGAGAAGGAGAGCGAGGTAGCAGTGACACACTTTGTACACTTGATATGTATCCCTGCACCACCCTGTCCCAGCCCGCCAGGTACCGAACCGTCAGTCCAGGCAGAAATATCGCTATGAGATAGGGAGGAAAGATGGGAGGTAGCTGTGGTGTTGCGAATGGAGGGGGGTCTTTGCGAGAGCATGGGGATGAGAGGTGGAGTGAAATTGTGTAAGTAGATGGGGTAGAGCAGCGGGTTTAGGAGGGCAGAGGATTACAGGTTCACGGGCAAGATGTAGGTTAGGGGTAAGGTTATGTGATCTGGAAAAGGATCTCCATGAGCTCTTCTTGAGAGTTCGCAAGAGAGGCTATGGGAAAGGTTGAAGGAAGACGGAGGGCTCGTTCAAAGAAGGAGAGGAATTGGTGGGTGAGGGTGACTCGTAGTGGAGGTGAAAGTGCTTCTATATGAAGTAGAGGGATGGGAGTGGACGATAGACAACCTGCGATTACTCTACAGGAAGATCTATGCGTCCTCTGCACGGAGGTGATGTGAGTAGAAGATGAGAAAGGAAACCAGCCTGGGGAAGCATAGGTGAGGATGGGGCGAATGAAGGCTTTATATAAGGTGCATAAGGATTCTTTTGATGGACCCCAGGAGGCAGAGGCGATGGAGCGGAAAGCACGAAATCGGCTATGAAACTTTTTCCGTAAGGATAGGACATGATGTTTGAAAAAGAGAGTGCGGTCGAAGGTTACACCGAGAAAGGTTGGATGAGGGTTAAATTTAAGAGGGCTGTTAAGAATGTACAGAGAGGGTTGTATATGTGATTGGTAGGGGTCTAAGCTGAAGAAGGATGTTTCACATTTGAGGGGGTTGAGAGGAAAGCGCCATTTTGAGGACCATTCCACCAATCTGTTGAGGGCAGCTTGTACTACGGAAGTTGCACACTCAATACTCGGGGAGGAGGCCCAGATGGCTAGGTCATCTGCATAGAGAGAGGTCTTAACAGATGTAGGAAGGAAAGTGGGAAGGTCATTGATATATAAAGAGAAGAGAACTGGTCCTAGAACTGAACCTTGGGAAACTTCTCTTTCGAGACGGAAAGGACAACTGTATGAATTACAGATACGGACTTTTGAACGGCGATCTGAGAGGTAGGATCGTATCCATTCAACAAAGCATAGAGGAAGATCTAAAGAGAGGAGTTTAGAGAGAAAGGCAGAGTGCCAAACTGAGTTAAAAGCTTTCGCAAAATCCACAGTGGCAAGGACTGTACGTGCGCCTGGATTAGATTGGTGGAAGGAATCTGCGATTGACTGTGAGAGAAGGAGAACCTGATCCACAGTCGATCTACCAGGTCTAAAACCAGCTTGCACGGGTGAGAGAATGTCTTGTTGTTCGAGAAAATAGGTTAGTCGTCCTAAAATCATTCTTTCGAAGAGTTTGAAGGTACAGGAAGTGAGAGAAATGGTTCTATATGAAGAAGGTGAGTCAGAGGGTTTTCCGGATTTGAGAATGGGGATGATTGTTGATTGCTTCCAGGTAGACGGGAAGGTGTGTTTTGACCAAGAAAGATTGAAGATATATAAAAGAAAATGTAACGCAGATTGTGGTAGGTGGGATAGAAGAGGGTAGGTAATTTGATCAGGGCCTGAAGAGGTTGAGGTTGAGAGTTGAGAGATAGCTGTGGAGAGTTCAAGAGAGGAGAATGGTGAACAGAAAGTGGGATGCAGGGTGTTGCAGTGTGCAGTTCTGATATGATTCATCTGAGCTTTGTCGGTGCTTCGAAAAGGTTTTGGGGTTTGGGTAGAGAAATGGGACTGTAGATGTGAAGAGAGATGGTTGGCACAATCTACAGGAGTATGGCAATTTGGGAAGTTGCGGAGGTCAGAAGTAGTTGGGGAGGGGGATCCAGAGATGGAGCAAAGTAGAGAAAAGACTTCACTGGGACAGGTTTTAGGAGAAAGGCTAGAGCAAGTTTTCTGCCATGACTTAGCTTTAGCCTTAGAAATCACAGTGGAGGTATATCTGGAAGTGGCGATATTGTGCTGGCTGTCTTCTTCGTAACAATGTGCCTTTGCAAATGCCTTTCGACGTTTCGCGACGACATCTGCGACTTCAGAAGACCACCAGGCTTTAGCAGGGCGGTTGATGCTGCCCAAAGGAATGGCAGAAGTGGCAGCATCATTGAGGAGTTTGGTAAAGGTGTGAGTGGCTTCAGAAAGAGAAAGTTTTATAAAGTTAGAGGGAGTAGGACAGTGGGTATCAATATAAGTAAGGTAATCGTCCCAGCGAGCTTTATTGTAGTTAAATGAGGGGGGCGGTGGATAAAGTTAATTAAGGGGGAAGTTAAAGGGGAATAGTGATAGAGATAAGAAGATGATCTGAGCCGAGATCCGGGAGGGTCTGCCATGTGCATTTAGAGGCTATTCGGGCAGGAATTAGGGAAAGATCAGGGGAAGAGCGGTTTTCGGTGGCACGGTGTAGTAGGGTGTGGTGTTCGGGGTTATAAAAAGATGGCCACTGATGAAAAGAAGCATAAAGACAAGAATCAGCGGTGAGTGGGATAAGTAGTGAAGAGGTTTGGGGTGGAAGGAAGGACTAAGAAGAGTTGTCCGAAAGAAAGTAGAAGAGATAGGGGTCCGGTCAATTGGGTTTAAGAATGCTGTCCATATGTGACCGCGCATTGGACAGCAGGGATAAAAATGAGAAGAAGAATCGTCCAAGGGAGAATCACCCGAGGATGAAACCCTCGGGGAATTGACAAGCCATTTCGACCCTCCCCAGTGCAAAGAAGGGGACTGCATCACCACGTTGAGGTGGCTTGTCGTTGGTGCAGTTTAAAAGGCAGTCGGCAGAATGATCTAGTGGTTAAAAGCGCCGTATTGATGACGAACGTGATTGACACAGTCTTGGTTCCACTCCTACTTCCACTCTTACAGTCTCTGTTATATCCTTGGGAAAGACACTGAATAGAAATTTCTTCTTGCTTGGCGATCTTTCGAAGCAGTTCTAAGTTTCAGTCATACCTCTAAATAAAAAAACAAAAAACTAAATAAAAAATTTCAACAAGATAGCACTATTTTAGCATCTCCAAAAGCAGGTCGGATAGTCGCTTGACGATTATTCTAAGTATAGCAACTCCGATGTTTTCTTGCAAGTCAGGAGAGGATAAACAGAAATAAGGTAAAGCAAAAAGAGACATTTTTATTGAAGCTGTTTGGCCAATAAACTAAACTAAACGAATTTAAAATCTATAAAAAGTTACCTTGTCTTGAACTGATTTTGTAGATGCAACTTCAATTGGGATTTGCACGCAATCTGAGTAAAGAAGTTATTATTTGTTTTTACAAAAGTTAGCGACGATAAGTGTTATCATTAGCTTACATTAGCATGAATCCAGGCACGAATCAAACACATATGGTTTTATAAAACTAAGCTCAACTTTTTACCCAACCCCCAAAAAATAACATTGTTCGGATTATAATAATGTAAACAATGGTTTTATGTTTACACCAACAACCAGTACCTTGGATAAAATCGCACATGTCATCAATTAAGTCAATGCTTTGATTTGACTCATATCCAGCTTGGACGTTCTTTAATAAAATATTCATCATCTTTTACAAAATTTGAAATTTTGTTTTGCGTTGAAAATACAAAAGCTGGTAAGGTTTTACAATTTTCTAAAAGCTCTAAAAAACATAAATAAATTTTTTTAATATTTAAAATATAGATTGTTAAACTGTGGGACGTAAAAGGCTCATACGGGGACGCGAGCAACTCGCTGCAAACTAAATAAATAACTGCATTGACATAAAATAAATGGAAAAAAGAGAAGGCATGACAGTGATTATTTAAAGCATGGTTTTATAAAATCTACGGTGAATAAAATGTAATCATATTACAATCAAATACAGTAATATACATACATTCATGCTAAAATGAAACAAAACGATTATAATCAAGTGTCATGAAACTCTGAGATCCAGGTCTTTACCTATTGCCACGAGAGATAAGCTTGCAACAATCATACGAGCCGTGAACTACGTTAAAGCGAATGCTGTCAATACAAAACTGTTTACCACCTTTGCAAAGATATGAATTTCAATCGTGAAACTCTGTTTTTTTATATATTTGCTCGGTGGTTATCAAAAGTTAACATGCTACCCTTCGTGTATAAAATAAAAGATGAACTTATCTTGTTTTTTGAAGCTCGCAGGAAACAAGGTCTTTTTTTGTCAATCAAATCAAAGATTTTATTTGACGTTAGCAAACTTGGTAGATATTTTTGAAACGCTAAATAATATAGATTTGATCTTGCTGGGCAACTGTATCAATGACTACGATGCCATCAACGCTTTCGTGGCAAAACTGGAACTGGACATAGTCAAATTCAAAAAGGAAATGCAGCTTTCTTTCTTAAACCAGATATTGCCCTTGAGAAAAACCAGATTGAACTTCAGGGCGAGCCTAAAATCGAGATGGACAATGATCTGCGACTTTTAAAACAAAAATTCGAACGCTACTTTCCGGATTCAAGCGACACTGAACTTCCAAAATTGAAGATGCCAGGTAATCTTTTTTGTCTGAAAAAGGATATTCTTTCCGAAGATTTGTGGGAGAAATTTTTGGAAATAAAATGTCACTCCAATGCAAGAAATAATTTTCCAGCTATGTCACTGACTGATTTCTGGGCAAAATGTGTGCACATATACAAGAGGGTAGGTGCTGTAGCTATACAAATACTTCTGTTTTTATCGAGTTACATGTGCAAAAGTGGCTTTTCTTCCTAAGTATAAAGACAAAATACAGCAATAAATTTGAGTGTGAAGTCGATCTGAAGGGTATGATCTGGTACAAAGTCACAGATTAAACTTTTGGTTTCCAAAAAAGAGTGTTTCTCTGGAATCGGTCTTGATACTATCTGCCTTCCACAATCTACAAAAATTTTTCCTATAAGAATGATTTAGCACTGTTGCACTCTGCAATTATAGAATTGTAGTATTGTGACACATATGCTTTGCGACACTAGACTGGTGAGTAATACTCAGCAGTCAAATAAGCTAGAGATAGGACAAATATACGCAATGTTTTGGCAAAAACACTCTATATTAAGCACGTAAGTCGCCTCAGCAATGTGAAGCGTAAAGATAGTTTTTTGCATAATGCGACGAGATGGTGACAAAACGTGAGCAATCTGTCCAGTTCTGCAAAAGAAAATTAGGAACTGGACAGAATGGTAGACGTCTATTGTTGGTCTAAACTCTTAGTTCACGTTTGCATGGCCTCTCGATTGTCTAAATAAAAGCTGATGATGTCACAGACTATAGAAGTTATTAATTAATCTTCGTTCATGTGACGTAATAACTAGCCACTGATTAGCTTTTATACTATCAACAACAAAAAATTGAGATAACAGAAAAACTATTATACAATTGTTGATGTGCCCAACCGTAAATAAACTTTCAACACTAAGCGGCAGAAAATTTACCGATATTTCAATCGCCCCCAAAAAAGTTCATTAGTCAGTTGCTTTGTAGAAGAACTAATAGAAGCGAGGTTTTTTTCTGTTTTATTTAATCCGAAATGTGCCCTCGGCGAAACCTCAAAATATTCGTGTGTTAAATAACTGTTGCTAGATTGTTTTTAATTTAAATTAAACTTTAACACTCACTTTTTTATATTTTTTCTGGAACGGCTGTGTCAAAAATGTATCCATAAACGTTATACAACAAACAAAATTTCAATAACTTTTTAATAAATATTAATTGTGACATTGTGACGTTTCCAATGACAAATAATCAGACCAATGTTTAATGTCAATGCGTAATTTTTTTTAATCTTGAAATTTGAGAAAATTTTCGGAGCATGGTGATTGGAACGTTTGAGTATTTTTAAAACGAAAGAGTCAATACTATAAAAATATTTAATAATTATTTTTGACCGTAAGCTAAGCAACGTACTTGAAGCGTTAAAATTAATAAAATGATAATCGTAGTGCGACGTGCTCGCAAACCTGTTCTTGTTATTTTTGAAATTTCTCACAAACGCGCTTCACGACCAGCTCCAAACTTTTTCAATTTTATTTTTACCATTCGAAAGCGGTGATCAAAACCTCAACCGAAAGCGATAGTCGAAAGGCGACAATCAAAACATTTGTCGAAAAACGGTTTTCCACAAAACGGTCACTGCATAAATTAATTTTATCACATTTATCACATAAGCACATTGCCCACTCACTTATGCCCACATAAGCAGCAATGTACTTGTCAATAACCAACAAATTTACAAGTGGTACTCTACAGGAGTAGTCAATGTCCAAAAGGACTAAAGCATTGATAGCAACAAACAGTGGCCTACCGAGGATTTTTTAAAGGGGGTCATATAACTATTACAATCAAATATACTCCTACTTTGTGAAAAAAATGTTTTCAAGTCAAAACCAAAAAAAAAGGTCTTCAATTTCAAGCAGTGTCGGATTTTGTAATTTTCGCCCAAAAAATGAAGTGTTCTCCATAGAAAAAAAAAGGTTCAAAAAAAAAGTCTTCAATTTCAATCAGTGTCGGATTTCGTGATTAAAGTTAAAAAAACAAAAAAAGAATCTGCACATGGAATCTGTCTTCGTTTTCTGACGGGATTTCTGCCCTAAAGTATTAGTAATCATAAGGGTATTAGAATTGAATATTATTAGAATAGAATAGAATATTGAATAAAAAGCATGACATTAGAAATAATATCCTACCTGTTGTAGGCCTACGTATTAGTAATCTTCAAGGGGGCTAACACAATGCCACCCCTAAATTTGCTACTGGCCGCAAAAGATTAAATTATGAATTTCTGCTACAAGAAAAGGATGTTTCGACTCGATCACACCCAGTCGTTCAATTATCTCAGTCAAAAACTATTGCGAAATTACCACATGACATTACTCAGATACCAGTAAGCTACGCCAAAAAGCACATATAAGACCGCGCTGATTATTTAGCGCAAGAGCAAAAGGCCTGATGGTTCGAATCCCGTGGGCTCACTTTTAATATGACGCGGAACATTTATGCGTACGACGAAACACGGCAGCTCTTTGTTTTATTTTGAAAAAAATCTAGTTCACGGTTTAATAATAAGATTTTTTTGAAAGGATGAAGATATAAAAAGCTGAACAAATACACGGACTCGGCTAATAATTTAAGCACATAGATTACTTTAATGTCGGTAAACGAGTATAATGTAACGTTTCAAAGAATCAGCGTTTATTTATTGTGTTGTTGCATGCAGCTTCAGTTGTCTTTGAGTATATGAGCTAAGTTTAGTTTAGTTGCCGTCTCCCTAATTGCAAACTTTGCTCTAGTTTGTTTTCAATTATTAGCAATTGTTCTTTTGGATGCAAATAAAAACAAACTACTACTACTACTACTACTACTACTACTACTACTACTAAGTTGGTTCTTTTCCGAATTTCATTGGTCGCTGTAGTTATTAATAAAAAGGCACGTCACTCAAAAGGAGTTGAAATATTTCAATGGAGACAAATTTTTAAATTAGCTGCATGTTTCTAATTACAAACTTACTTTATAGCTATTTATAAATTACTTATTGACCTAAATTTCTGATTGACCACTGGAAGATTTTGCCCTGGCAAAAACCAAAAGTGTTTTAAGTGAAAAAGAGTTTGTCGTTTCCGGCGTGTCTGCCAAAGCTTAAAAAAATGATCACTGTGCCCTCGCAAGATGACAACTTGAGCTTTAAAGAAGTTTTTGATCATCCAGAAAAGTGTTTGTCTTCCGCACTTTCTCAACTGTTTTCTATTGTTGCTTGTGCCCCAGATTCTCTTAAACATTTCATCATTCCAAGCATGTTAAGAGGACACCCAGTGGATAGTCTTTTTGAGACAGGTGCTTCTGAAAAATTTATCAGCAAAGGAATTCAAAGACGAACGTATAAAAACTTTTTGTTTGGAGTAATCTCTAACTTGTGTGCTGATGTAGTCCTGGGACACTCAGTTCTAAAAGAACATTTCGAAATTCTGCTCCAGTTTGAAGGAACACAAAAACGCTTAGTAATAGATTATAAACTTTATTGTGGAGTATTAGCCTTAAACTTTGAAGAGCACCAATTATTTCAGAATCTTCAACCCGACCACAAGTCAATTGCAACAAAGCTGAACAACTTTGACAAGATATTAATCAAAAAAGAGGTAAGATATTTCCTAAAAGAAGGAATTATTGAACTCTCGCTTTTGGTACTACGACAGTTGATCCAACAACATTTAATCGAAACGACATTTGATCGAAAGGATGTTTAATTGAACGATATTTGATCGAAACGACAGTTGATAAAAAATATTTACCTTTGTGTGTTTCTACGATTAAGCAAATCTCTTTGTTACTGTAAATTAGATTCATAAAAAGCAGAGGCCATCAGTAAGAAGACAGTTTGTTTTTAATTTTTATAACTTTTTTGCCAATGTCAAGATCAGCGTTTCTCAACAAGGTTCCAGGCAAAGCATTTTTAAGGAGGTGGCAACAAGTAGATCTCTTGTCATGGTTGTGTTTTGTTTGATGACTATTGCTGCCATTTTTTGCATTCTTTTTAAATTGTAGTCAGTAGCGTATTTAGAAAGAAGCATTATGCCATGGACCCATACTTGGAGACCCCTTGGAGGAATCAGAAACAGACTAAAGTGGAAGACCTTTTTTAAAGATTACTATGTTTATGGGACGAAAAATCAATAAAACCGGGACAGATTCAAGTAAAAACCATTTCGTAGAGATCATTTATGTTCCTGGGGACGAAAAATTTCACAAAACCAGGACGGATTTAAAACGAAGATATTTTTTCCTCTTTAACTACCACTTGAAAAAATTTTTCCATTAAGCATATTTCATTGTGTTTGTATGCTTCCCCCATTCAAAAATCCTCGGTATGCTACTGATTGTAGTTATAAAAATTTTAATGTTTTGAGAGCAGTATAATCAAATTTTGCCTTTCCTTGCTTTTTTTTTTTCGGTTAACCTGCTTCTTACGTAATATATAACTTTTCATCTGTACTATCGCTCTTTTCGCTGGTCTGATAGAAATTTAAAATTTCCATTCGCAACTACTGTACTTCTAAAAATTATAAAACGAAGATTTTTTTCCTGCACAGAAAATCAAGATGGCTTTGCAATGTTTTGTTGTAAATTTTCTCTTTCATTATTCGATCAAGTGTCGTTTCGATCGAGTGTCGTTTCGATCAAGTGTCGTTCGATCAACTGTCGGATCACGCTCGCTTTCACAGTTGAGAACTCAAGTTTAAGTAACTTAAGGCAATCACAATAAGCGAAGAATGGTTCTAGACTACTCGCAGACCATAAACAAACTCACTTTACTCGATGCCTACCTCTACCAAATATACGCGTAGACAAAATAATCTCTCGTCTATATTTAATGTTTCGAAATGTATTTACGGCGTACTGAAATTGAGTTGTTGGGCTATAGAGTTTCCTATCAGTTGTTGGCCTATAGAGTTTCCTATAACAACCTGACCCAAAATGTTTGCGACCTTTGCTCAAAATAAAATGCCCTAACAGTAAAAGCGAATTACGAAGAGTAATAAGAATATTTTTGTACTATAGTACCAAATGGGTGATCTTTGCTCAAAATGAAATGCCTTAACAGTAAAAGCGAATTACGAAGAGTAATAAGAATATTTTCGTACTATAGTACCAAATGGGTGCACATTTTTTTGCAAAAAATTTGATCTTTAACCCTTTCAATACCGATTTTGTAATGAACATATTAAATTAATTCAAGGAAATTTATGTCATATATGTATTTTAAATAGATTTTTGTTACTCCGCATTGTATTTCTTCTACTTTTCTTAATTGGGACACATTTGTCCCATGGGACATATATGTCCCGACGGTATCGAAAGGGTTAATATAAGCTCATCTTTTGTCTAGCTTTCCCCTGTCTAAGAAAGCTCTGGCTCGCTTTACGCACTTTGAAAAGAACTTTGCTTAGCTTGTTGAACTCGTATCAAAGAAGAAGTACACTTTATAGTTGAATGTAATGCTTCAGACCATACATTAAGCGCGACACTTAATCAAGGAGGACAACCTGTGGCCTTTCATTTGCAAACTTTTACACCGACAGAGTTTCGCTATCCACACTAGAAAAAAAGCAGTCACAATAATTGATGCTATAAGGAAATGAAATCACTTTCTACATGGAAAACGTTTTACGTTATTGACTGACCAATACATAGTCTCTTACATGTTAACACTAAAACGGCCGGAGTTGCGATAAGCCTTCAACGGCCAGCAGCGGTCATTTTGACCGCTTCTCCGAAAACGCATTTTTATTAGTATATGCGTGGTGTGGTTGCAACTTAAGTGTTGAACAAATACTCAGGTAACATACGTAACTCAATTAATCTATCCATAAAAACCAGTTTTATTTGAAGGAAGGAGCGCAAAGTGGACATAAAATTGAAAAATGTTTCATATTTGCGATGTCGCACATATAACGCATTTGAAAAGCTCGGTGGCGGTAAACTTGCCACATTCAGTTTTGTTGCACTTAAAAAAAAGTTTGCCGGTTTTGTTTTGAGTGCAGTTTGCAGCTATTTGACATTGTTTAAGCTTCTCGGCTTTGGTGTTTTTAGGAGCTGTCGATAGTTGGTAAGGTCTAGCAAGAGTAGTGTTTCTGCTTGATCTTCAACGATGTAGTCTTCACGTAGTTCTGTAGCAAACTTGAACAAGAAATCTCGTCTTGAAATCTTGTCACCTGTTTCTTTTTTATTGAGCACAAATGCAATGATGCCTGCTGTCACAAACTTTGTTTGGGAATCCCAAAGAACCAGTTGAGCTAGGTAACCCGAATACCTGCGCTGAAACAAAGCTGTGTCTAAATTTTATTTTATTCCGGCTCAAGAAGTAGTCTTGCTATGAGCCTGACAATTTATACAGTTGGTTTAACGAAAGCTCGGATTGGTTTCGTTGAAGAATCTTCTTCACAACAAACAGAGACCACAGTCTCTAATAAGAACGAATTTATTACAAAAATCACGTCCGACCAAACTTCTATTTCACGCTTTGCCAAACTGCAAAGCGAAATCAACACTATAACTCGACTTAATCAACACAAATAATTCTACCTCTGTAGAACAAAACTGCCAACCACTGGCACAAAATAAATTCAACACTCGACGACCAATACAAAAACTAACGAGCCTCTCGCGCCCAACCAAATTATTTCCACTCGAGTCGTCTCAAAATCACATCTAATCATAATAATTTGCTACGCATCGGCTTTATATAGAAACCAAAATCACGTGACGTAAACTTTCTCGTAAATTCGAGATTTAGCCAGAACTCCCTGGAGAGATCGTTACGCTCGAATCAAGTAGCATATACGCGAAGATTCTACTATCTTCGAAATAGCAAAGTTTGAACAAAACATATTACTTCATACTGTCGGCGCAGAGAGAAAAAAAGATACATGTAACGAGCAATAGAACAAATTGGACGTATATCGCAAACAGCGCTCAAAGAGCCGCATTTATTCTCTTATAATAACACTACGAATTACTATTAACGGGGATAAATTATATCGTTACGATTAAAATTATGAATGAAGTGTGACACCTGCCAAACCCATAATGTTGTTGAAAACAGCAACGGGCCACCAACGGGTTCCTGCTTTGACTGAACAGTGCCTGGCCATTTGATTAGCCACGTCAACACCACATTTGCTCTTGTTATAAAATTCCATTTTTTCCGGTTTATTTTTCTCAGATTCGCCAAGCTCAACAGACATATGCAGAGAACTGAGAACACAAACGTTTTTCTTGGGCTTACACTGATACACTGTTAAAATTGCCCTATCGCCCGTCTTCATGAGCTTACTGGAATAACGTTCCTGTGAGCGTTTTGCAGATGCAGGCAGCTCAAGTCTAACCTTGTTCATAGTTCGAACAAGGCTGGCTTTCTTTGTTTTCAGTTCTTTAGCAAGTAAAAACAACGTGAAACAGTTATCGGTGGTAACGTTTCTACCTTTACTCATGAATGGTTCCATGAGAGTCATGACAACCTTGTCACTAACTAAGCCTTTGGGTGGATGGACATGACTCGTCTTTTCCCAGATATGGAATGGCATTTAGGATATACTTGAATTCCACGTCAATCGCTAACCAGAACTTCATGCCAAACTTATCTGGTTTGTTTGGCATATACTGGATAAACCTACAACGAGATTTTATCGAGAACAGCCTCTCATAAATTGTAATATTTTCTCCAGGTTGGTAACAACTGAAACTGTTATCTACAAACCTATTCCAAATATCTGAAATAAGAGCAAATTTGTCAGTTTGCCAGCGTGCTGACTTTGTGCTACGCAAGTCGAACCGTAGAAAACGCATAATTTCACGACAAGGATTTCTTGACATGGTTTGTTGAAAAAATGATACGCCCCATTCTTCATTCCAAAATTGTAAAGGGGAAAGTTTTTGCCACCATACGCTGCTCGTACATATAGCAGAGCAATAAACGCATTAAGCTCACAAAGCAAAACCTCCCATTCTTCAATTGCGTAAGACTCTTTGAGCTTCTATATTGGTACATTATTGAATGTATTTGAGCATATGGTTGTCAAATATGATTTGAAAAGCACCAACAGCGGAGTCTGCCATTCTAAGGGTAAAGCGTGATAAACCTAATTGCTCAGTTGGGACATTCTGAGCTGCATGCCTTCCTCGTGCTTCTACACAGAATTCCATAAATTCCTGTTTTGTGCCATCTCTTGCTGTCTCGTTTGTGTTCGAGCTTTCAGCAGCACCCGAACCAGAATCATCATTATAACATGTAGCAGAATGGATTTCAACGTTAGTATCAGAAGTTTGTAAATCACCTATATGAATAATGGGTTGTGCATCATCAAATTGCTCAGTCTCATCTCATCTGAGGAGCATAGTTTACAATCTAACACGTCGCCTTTTTCGGTTTCACTTTCCCCTCCAAATTAATTCTTGTCTATAGATGTGAGCATAGCAATAACTTCAGTAAAACGTCTTGGTCTTTCAGACATGATGTAATAGATTTCACTATGTTATATTTGTTTGTCAAGTAGCTTACTTCACCTGTGAAACCAGAATAGGTTAGCACTAATTGGGCATGAACACCATGCTTTTATTACAAAAGATGATGATCAACTTACTAACTTATGCTAAAGGCTAATTGCCTGTGTGTTCCGCTGCTTTCTCTACCTGAGTAAAAGGGATGGGTGCTGTTTGGGAAGAATATCCGACCATCACCGTGGGCTGAAAGTCAATGAAAGCCCGTAGTTGTCAACAATATAAAATAGCCTATTTCTGTTTCATAAACTCTTTCATAATCTGTTTCATAAACTCTTTTTTAACCTATTTCTGTTTCACAAACCTTTTCATAATCTGAAGTCCGTATATTTCCAGTGCTAACTGATAATTGGAAAAATTTTTTATATCTGCTTTCTGAGTTCTGCATTTCTTTCTGGTGACTCTATGATGTCACAAATAAAATCAATTTATCGGTAAATAGAAAGACAATGTTTGAAAATGAGGCATACGGGTCATAGAGAGGACACGGTCCCATAAAGTACAGCAGGAGGTTCAGAAATAATAATTTTCGTATAGCGGTCAAAATGACCGTTAATGGCCGTTGGAGGTAAACCACCTTCTAAAATATTTGTGAAAGCAGTTTTCGGTTTGATACTCAGCATTACAGTTCCTACCAATTGATTAGGAAATGTCAAGAAATTTTACACCAATGCATTTTCGTAAAAAAAAATAAGCCACCTTAAAATTCCAAAACGGTCAAAATGACCGCAGCGGCCGTTCTAGTGTTAATTGTTTTAAAATGGAGAAATAGAAAACAATAAGATTCAATTTTGACGTTTTAAATTAGAACATTTTGATGACGAAATAAAGAATTGACTTGGTGCTCAAAATTTTGCCATTGACGCATTTTCAACACTATATGTTTTATTTCTCCCAACCCTCTCAGTCTTGGTGATATTCATAATCAACTAGAACACCTTGGTGCCACTCGTCTTTCACATTTTATCCAATCAACTTCCTTTCTCGGTAAAAGACTTTAAAAAAATTTTTGCCAACTAAAATATAGCTTTAAGCTCCAATTATTCAAGAAAAAGCATTGCAAAATTGTTGAAATAAAGCTTTAAACTGAAATTGTTAAAATCTAAAAGTTTGATGCAAAAGTGTGGAAACAGTTTTTATGTTAGGCCTATGAGTTAATTTGTGAAAAATAGATCATTCTTGTAATTATATAGGCTGCGTGGTCGAGTGGTTACAAGCGCCGGAATTGTGATCGGCATAGTCTCGCTTCAAAACCTACTCGCGCCATGCTCTTGTTCCCAAGGGGAAAGACATTTTACGGCACTTACCTCTGCTTGCGGGTCTTACCAAGCAGTTTTAAATATCAATCATATCTCTACAAAACTAAAAAAATAAAAATTTCAACCGGACAGCAATATCTTGGCATTTCCGAAAGCAGGTTGGGATAATTGCTACTCCTAATCTATGAAAACAAAGGGGACGCACAATGCTGTGGAAACTACAGAGGAATAAAGCTAATGAGCCACACAATGAAAGTATGGGAAAAAATTATTGAAGCCAGGCTAAGGTATAAAGTAAATATCAGTAAGAGGTATAAAATAAGTATCAGTATCATAAGAGCAATATGGATTTATGTCAGCAAAGGAAACCACCGATGCGATGTTTGCTTTAAGAATGTTGATGGAAAAGTACAGGGAAGGTAAAAAAGAGCTACATTGTGTATTCGTAGACCTAGAGAAAGCTTACAACAGGCTTCCGCGGGAAGAGCTGTGCTACTGTATGAAAAAATTAGGAATAGTGGAAAAGTATGTGCGACTTGTACAGGATATGTACGAGGAAAGCGAAACAGTGTTGAGGTGTGTAGTAGGAACTACAGAAAGTTTCAAGGTCAAAGTTGCACTGCACCAAGGATCGCGTTAAGTCTGTTCCTGTTTGCAGTAAAAAGGACAGGCTAACGGATCAAGTAAGGAGAGAACCACCGTGTATGATGCTGTTTTTGCTGATGATATTGTGATTTACGAAGAGACCAGGGAAGAAGTGGAGCAGAGACTAGAATGCTGCAGGTATGCATTGGAAAGAAGAGGGATGAAAGTAAGTAGGTCAAAGACTAAATATCTGTGCATAAATGGAGGGAATGACAAAGAAATAGTGAAGATGGAGGATACAAAAGTGCCAAGAATAAAGGAATTTAAGTATTTGGGATCAACGGTGCAAGAAAGTGGTAGTTGTGAGAGGGAGATAAAGAGGAGAGTGCAGGCAAGATGGAACGAATGGAAAAAAGTATCAGGAGTAATCTGCGACAGGAGGTTATCAGCTAGAGTAAAAGGAAAAGTGTACAGTTCAGTAGTGAGAACAGCAATGATGTATGGACTTGAGACAGTGGCGATCACAAAGAAACAAGTAGAAGAGATGGAAGTTGCAGAGATGAAAATGTTGAGGTTTGCTATGGGAGTGACGAGAAAAGACATGAAAAGAAACGAATACATCAAGAGTACAGTTAAGGTAGAACGGTTAGGAATAAAGATGAGGGAGGGCAGGATGAGGTGGTATAGACATGTCATGAGGAGAGATCAAAAGTATGTATGAAGAAGGCGATGGAAATGGCGTTACCGGGAAAGAGGAAGACCAAGGAGAAGATTTCTAGATGTAGTGAAAGAAGATATGGAGGACGTTGGTGCGCAGGAGACGGACGTTGAAAACAAGAATGTTTGGAGAAACAGGATACGCTGTGGCTACCCCTGATTGAAGGGAAAGGCCGAAAGAAGAAAAATGTTATGTAAAAACCGTTCGGGTTCTCTATCATCATCAACAAAAAATTGCGACCAAAAATCGAAGTATTGTAGAGATCAGGCAACTATTATTCAACTCTTAATGTAACTAATGTGGTAAACTGACAACTCTGAGCGAGCAAACATTCAAACTTTTTTAAGATTTTTCAAACCCTTGAAAGAAATAATTCGTCGTCGTCGTCGTGGTTGTCGTTTGGAAAGGCATCCACTCCAGGTCAGACACAAACAGGACTGGGGCCGAGGGTTTATCCTTTTACTATCCCAGGCTGCTGTACTGCCTGAATTAGATGCTGGCAGTGATGTTCTTAAGCCAGCATCGGGTTTCGTCATCCAAAACCGTCAGACCTCGTGCTCCATGTGGCGCTCGATGTATAGATGGTCTGTGGTTTGTTCTCAGAACATGGTCTGCGGTTTTTTCAAAGGCGCCACACTCGCAATTCGGTGAAGGAGCGAGACCTTATCTGTACATGGACGAATGGAATCGCCCAACACCAGTTCGCAGGCGGTTGAGCTTAACCCAAGCTTCTCGGGGTAAGCCCATTCCAACAGGTCTGGCACCGATCCCGGGAACAAAAACACGGAGTCTGGAAGCATTTTCACAGTACTCCGTTTTCCATTTGTGATTTGTCCATTCAGAAGCGCGGATGCCAAATCTGGCAAGGTTGTCCAAAAGATTCCGCGCAGCTGGTACAAACGGGCGTCTGGGTCTTAGTCTCATTTGGCGAGTATTTGAGAACCCACTTAAAAGACCATACAAGATATGATCGGGGTCCAGAGATCCACGGTGAACCAAGGAGAGTGTCGCTCCCATTCGGCGAAGCTCAGCTGGCTGGATGCCTGAGAGTATGGTAAGTGGTCCGTTGGAGTGGGACGCAGGCATCTAGTGACTATGCGCAAGGCGTGTTCAAAACACTGTCGATGAGGCCAGTGTGAGCACTGCGACACCTGACTGGTGTACAGTAATCAGATGTCGAGTAGACCAGTGATAAGACGGCTATGCGTAGTGTTTTAGCACCAGCACCCCATCCCGAGCCCACAAGTCGTCTCAGCAGTATGACGCACGAGGATAGTTTTTGCCACTAAATAGTGACAAAACGTGAGCAATCTCTCCAGTTTTACCCCAAGATAGAAAGGGGTTGGACAGAACGGTAAAAGTCTATCGTTGTTGTAGACCTTTAGCTCACATTTGGCCTCTCGGTTATTTAAGTGAAAAGCTGCCGCCACCGTCCTAATGTGACTGAGCTTCAACCTCCAAGTCTGGAGATACGCTGAAAGTGTAAACATGTCTTGGCTTAAGGTCCCCTCCAAGTACTTCCAGTTTCCAAAAGAGTGCAACAATGCTAGATCATCAGAATAAGCAAATTTTCTGGAAATCATGGAAGGCAGATCGTACGTATTGATGTTAAATAGGAGGGGAGCCAAGACGATTTCTGAGGAACGCCGTTTTTAAGACGGCGTAGCCTGCTTTGCTTGCTGTCACCTGTAGTAAGGGTGAAAATTTGGTTTTGGGCAAGCTCCATGATCATTCTGACCATGTTCTTATTCGAAAGTAGTCTCAGCAGCTTGCAGGTAAGGCCACGGTGCCAGACAGTGTCATAAGCAGCTGTCAGATCGACAAATACGGCACTGGCCTTCTTTTTAGCCTCGAAAGAATCCCCGATGCTCTGGGTTAGCAGAACAACTTAATCTACGGTTGACTTCCCGCGTCGAAACCCAGCCTGCTTTTTAGATAGCAGTGGATCGATTAATGGCTCAACGCGGGCGTAGATAAGCCTCTCAAGGATCTTTTAAGGGAAACAGAGCAGAGATATTGGTTGTTAACTCTTTGGGTCCCCCACAGGCTTCACTGACTTTGGGATCGCGAGTACAAGCGCTCTTTTCCAGATCTTGGGAATTTTGAGTCGACGCAAACAGGAAGAAAGGAAATCGCGTAACCAGGACTTCAAAGCAGTTTCAGCATGAAGTATAAGCTCTGGGAAGATAGAATCAGGGCCCGGAGCTTTACCTGGTTTTAAATGTTGAAGGGCAGCAGTAATTTCTCTCTGTCAAAAAGTGTCAGAAATATTTACTGGGTCTAGCGTTGTGGCCCTCCAAAGGTCAGATACTTTTTGAGAGACAAGTCAAGATGACTTGCGGTCAACAGCCTCGTATCTCCCATTTTTAACCAGCTGAGATGCAATAGCATCACTGAGATGGGACAGTGACGAGGAGAGTGTCATGACCTAGTAAGGTTGTTCAAAATACTCCATGATTTTTGACTAGAGTGTGAGAAGTCAATGCTCCAAACAGCCTCGGACCATCAATCCCTCCGCTTCCTATCAAGCTTGGCAAGCAGAGCTGCAACAGTCAAACTTGAGTCATCTCTCTGAAGAGACTGCAGGAGAGTTTTATAGAGGGACTCACACTCTGCATCCCAACACGGAACATAGTTGTTTCGATACCCGCGTGGGATAGTCTTGTTGGCTGCTTTCTTAATAGTGTTGCAAAAGTCCTGGTAGCTGCATCCACATCAAGTGAATCAGACGGCAACAAAGTCTTTGCGAATTTATTCGTCAAAGCAATGTAGTGACTCTATTTGGCCTTGCGGAAGTTCCATCGCTTAACAAGCATGCTTGGCATTGCCACAGCAAACCCTGTGGGTGTGATAAGCGAAGGTCGATGTTGTGACCTGGGAAACTTTTCAAGGACACGTCTATCCGGTAAGCGACTGTTTGGACCTACGCTAGCGAAAGCTAGATCCGGATTGGTACCAATGTTCCAGCAGCCGGAGTAAAATCTGATGGCGTTCTTGGCATTATATAGGAGGGCAAGACAATTAATACTTGTCCAGCCAGCCAAGCACTTACCGTCCAGACTGTTATCATCGTAACCCCAGTCAGCATAACGACAGGGGTGAGGAAACACTGGGAGATCCAGGGATCGCAATTGCGTTGGTGGTAGTTTGAAGAAGTCGACTATTTTATAACCATCAACGTCCACATACAACCACTCGATCTCCGATGTCGGTGGAGTCTGGTCCAAAAGTGTGTACCTTAGGTGCTCGTGGACAAACGTGGCAAGGCCATGCTTCCTGCTTAAAGAAGAACCAGCTAGTTGATAGTACAAACCTCTCTGCATCAGTGCAGTGGGTCTCCTGTAGTAGGATGACGAGTGCCTCAGACTGCAGAGCGAGGTAATAAAAAACGTTCATCTTGCTTGCAGTAAGACATTCGATGTTCAGCTGAAGAATAGTGGGTCTTCGGAACTTCTTGGCAATGTTCCCTGAAAAGGATAGTTTTTTCAGGCGTTTCCCGTCCTGAGAAGGACGTTTTCCGATTAGCAGACCCACGCTGAACATCGGAATGGGTGGATACCCTTCCTTTTTGACAGGTTCGGTTTCGGTCTGTCATTTTTAACAACAATGAACAGATCTCACGGCCCAAGCTGCGAGAAAGCACCTGCCAGCTGGACCATTTCTAACCAATAATTCATGCAATGGTTAATAAGTCCTACATCTTTGCTGTTTAATTTTATACGAATTAAGCTTTTGACAAAATCTCAAAATATCTTTTTAATAAGCAAATGCTTTTATATTGATTTTTATTGATACTAAACTTTAAAACTCACTTTTTCATAATTGTTCTGCCATTGCTGTTTCGACAATGTATCCATACAAAACATAAAGAAAATAATTTCAATAAATTCTTAAGGAATGTAATTGTGATAGCCTATTGTGACGTTTCCATAAAACACAATCCAAGTCTTAATGTGTAAGTTTTACTAAGGTTGAAATGAAAGGAAATTTTAGTTATGATTTATCTTAAGATTTTTTTAAAAGAATAAAGGCGTATGTCACAACTTTACTCGAGAATCAAAAAGGACCGATTAAACTAGGTAACATAAATACCTGCACTGAAAGCTGTGTTTATTTTTATTTATGCCGACTCTAAAAATAGTTTGCCGCGAGACTAAAGCTCTTATTATATTAAGTTCTGTCTAAGTTCTGACTGACTACTTTTCTCAACAAATAGAAAGAAAACACAGTTTCTAACTAAAAAAAATATATTATTCACAAAATCAAACAAACCTGATCAATTCTCGTAAAACTTGACTCTCAAGCTTTACCCAACTTCAAAGCAATTCATAGCGCTAACAATGCGAATAATTACTCAACAACTTTGTACTTCCTAACTATATAAATAAATTAGCACATCGATGGCTAATATTAAACTTAATAGTTCGTTCTCCACACAGGCAAAAACAATTTAATTTTACTATAGAATTGATTTCTAAAATTTCAACATTGACTTCTTCTTTCGGCCTTTCCCTTTAACCAGGGTTTGCCATAGCGTATGATGCTCCTCCACAGCGTCCTGTCTCCAAGGTCCTTCTCCCTCGCACCAACTTCCGCCATATCCTTCTTCACTATATCCAAAAATCTTTATTTGTTTCTTCTTCACTACTTCACTACAACCCCCCTGCACTACTTCACTACAATCTTCACTACAACCACTACACTACTTCACTGCAATTATATCCTTTTTCACTATTTCACTACAATCCCCATATCCTCCTTCATTAAATCCAGAAACCTTTAAATAAATTTTAACACTGTCTCTTGACTACTTAAACAACACCACGCAGGCGACAGTAGCACAAACGATTATAAGCACTTCTTAACAGGTATGAATGATGAAATTAGTGTTGCGAACTCGATAGATTTTTATTCGAGTTCAAGTTTGAGTTTGAGTTCATAAAAAATTTGCAAGTCCGAGTTCGAGTTCTTTAGCTTTTTATTTTTCGAGTTTAAGTTCGAGTTTTATTTGATGCTGTAAAAATTGAAAGCTCGATTAAACCAAAACTAAAACTGCATTTAAATTGAATATTTTGGTTTAAAATCACGTTGTCCATGTTTACTAATTTAAAATAAAGTGATAAAAAATATAAATAAAATGTTTAAAGTGTGTTTATTACAAAGTTTGACTTGGTTGTATGATCCATTAATATCTCTTTTACTCCAAGCCGTCGCTCAAGTATCACTGTTTAAATATCTCTTTTACTGTAAGCCGTCGCACAAATCAAAACTAAAACTGCATTTAAATTGAATATTTTGGTTTAAAATCACTTTGTCCATGTTTACTAATTTAAAATAATGTGATAAAAAATATAAAAAAGACGTTTAAAGTATTTTATTTAACAAAGTTCAGCTTCTTCAGATCACCGATTATCATCTGTTTTACTGTAAGCCGTTGCACAAATCAAAATTCAAACTGCATTTAAATTGAATATTTTGGTCTAAAATCACGTTGTCCATGTTTACTAATTTAAAATAAAGTGATAAAAAATATAAAAAAGATGTTTGAAGTATTATATTTAACAAAGCTTAGCTTGCCCAGATCACCGATTATCATATGTTTTACTGTAAACCGTCGTACAAATCAAAACTAAAATTGCATTTAAATTGAATATTTTGGTTTAAAATCACGTTGTCCATGTTTAGAAATTTAAAATAATGCGATAAAAAATATAAAAAAGACGTTTGAAGTATTTTATTTAATAAAGCTTAGCTTGCCCAAATCACCGATTATCATCTGTTTTACTGTAAACCGTCGCACAAATCAAAACTAAAACTGCATTTAAATTGAATATTTTGGTTTAAAATCACGTTGTCCATGTTTAGTAATTTAAAATAATGTGATAAAAAATATAAAAAAGACGTTTGAAGTATTTTATTTAACAAAGTTTAGCTTGCCCAGATCACCGATTATCATATGTTTTACTGTAAGCCGTCGCACAAATCAAAACTAAAACTGCATTTAAATTGAATATTTTGGTTTAAAATCACGTTGTCCATGTTTACTAATTTAAAATAATGCGATAAAAAATATAAAAAAGACGTTTGAAGTATTTTATTTAATAAAGCTTAGCTTGCCCAAATCACCGATTATCATCTGTTTTACTGTAAGCCGTCGCTCAAATCAAAACTAAAACAGCATTTAAATTGAATATTTTGGTTTAAAATCACGTTGTCCATGTTTACTAATTTAAAATAATGCGATAAAAAATATAAAAAAGACGTTTGAAGTATTTTATTTAACAAAGTTTAGCTTGCCCAGATCACCGATTATTATCTGTTTTACTGTAAGCCGTCGCACAAATCAAAACTAAAACTGCATTTAAATTGAATATTTTGGTTTAAAATCACGTTGTCCATGTTTAGAAATTTAAAATAAAGTGATAAAAAATATTTAAAAAATGTTTAAAATGTGTTTATTACAAAGTTTGGCTTGGTTGTATGACCCATTAATATCTCTTTTACTCCAAGCCGTCGCTCAAGTATTACTGTTTAAATATCTCTTTTACTGTAAACCGTCGCTCAAATCAGAACTAAAACTGCATTTAAATTGAATATTTTGGTTTAAAATCACGTTGTCCATGTTTACTAATTTAAAATAATGTGATAAAAAATATAAAAGACGTTTGAAATATTTTATTTAACAAAGTTTAGCTTGCCCAAATCACCGATTATCATGTGTTTTACTGTAAGCACAAATCAAAATTAAAACTGCATTTAAATTGAATATTTTGGTTTAAAATCACGTTGTCCATGTTTAATAATTTAAAATAATGTGATAAAAAATATAAACAAAATGTTTAAAGTGTTTCTATTACAAAGTTTGGCTTGGTTGTATGACCCATTAATATCTCTTTTACTCCAAGCCGTCGCTCAAGTATCACTGTTTAAATATCTCTTTTACTGTAAGCCGTCGCACAAATCAAAACTAAAATTGCATTTAAATTGAATATTTTGGTTTAAAATCACTTTGTTCATGTTTACTACTTTAAAATAATGTGATAAAAAATATAAAAAAGACGTTTGAAATATTTTATTTAAAAAGCTTAGCTTGCCCAGATCACCGATTATCATCTGTTTTACTGTAAACCGTCGCACAAATCAAAACTAAAACTGCATTTAAATTGAATATTTTGGTTTAAAATCACGTTGTCCATGTTTAGTAATTTAAAATAATGTGATAAAAAATATAAAAGACGTTTGAAATATTTTATTTAACAAAGTTTAGCTTGCCCAGATCACCGATTATTATCTGTTTTACTGTAAACCGTCGCACAAATCAAAACTAAAACTGCATTTAAATTGAATATTTTGGTTTAAAATCACGTTGTCCAGATTTACTAATTTAAAATAATGTGATAAAAAATATAAAAAAGACGTTTGAAGTATTTTATTTAACAAAGTTTAGCTTGCCCAAATCACCGATTATCATCTGTTTTACTGTAAGCCGTCGCACAAATCAAAACTAAAACTGCATTTAAATTGAATATTTTGGTTTAAAATCACGTTGTCCATGTTTAGAAATTTAAAATAAAGTGATAAAAAATATTTAAAAAATGTTTAATGTGTGTTTATTACAAAGTTTGGCTTGGTTGTATGACCCATTAATATCTCTTTTACTCCAAGCCGTCGCTCAAGTATTACTGTTTAAATATCTCTTTTACTGTAAACCGTCGCACAAATCAGAACTAAAACTGCATTTAAATTGAATATTTTGGTTTAAAATCACGTTGTCCATGTTTACTAATTTAAAACAAAGTGATAAAAAATATAAAAAAGACGTTTGAAATATTTTATTTAACAAAGTTTAGCTTGCCCAAATCACCGATTATCATCTGTTTTACTGTAAGCCGTTGCACAAATCAAAATTAAAACTGCATTTAAATTCAATATTTTGGTTAAAAATCTTGTTGTCCATGTTTACTAATTTAAAATAATGTGATAAAAAATATAAACAAAATGTTTAAAGTGTTCTTATTACAAAATTTGGCTTGGTTTTATGACCGATTATATTTAGTTAAAAGAGAAAGAAAAGAGAAAAAGGAGTGAGAGTAGCGAAAACGAGAGAGCGTTTTAGAAACGAGAGAAGAAAAAAGTTTTAAAATTGAAGGTAACGGCCGATAGTAAAAGAGATCCCATTTTTTAATGCTAGTTTAACAGCTAGTAAACTGCTGTTAAACTAGCAGTTTACTTTACAAAACATAAAAAAAATTTTTATGAAATACAATAAAAAGCCCAACTACAACACCTACCTGAACATCTTATTAAGCAGCTTGGTAAAATATTTAAAAAATAAAGGTTTAAAATATTAATTTTAATTTCAAACAATTTTTTTTAATATTGTGTAGAGTATTATGACATCACAATACTCGTATGTTGTAACCTTGCCTCGTGTATTGCTACAGTCAGTTGTTGTTCGTTAAGTTAATAAAAAGGCAGTTGTTTTGAGCTTATAGTTTTAAGCAGTTATACTGTAGTTAGTAGAACGCTACATTTTGGCGAGCACGCCAGGACCCAAATAAAAAAAAACAAAAAAACAAATTAAACAGAGTGAAGAATGGCGGACGTAATTTTGTTGCAAATTAAGTATAAGGAAAAACTGTACGAAATTCCAGCCGACTTGAATAGTACAGCAGTTCGATGCAGTTATTTGAAAGGAATCGACAAGCAAGCAGAGGGCTTAAAATATATTAATACCAGTGGGAATAAAAGGTTCTTAAGAAAGCTAGGAGACTATATATACCTACCAAAAGATGAAGAGGATGTTTCTAAAAAAATATTTGAGCTCGTTTTGCAGTCGGCTCCAGATATGGCACCCATTATGTCTTCAACTAGATTACCCGAGAATGAAGGAAAATTAAACTTTGTTAATAACAGTGTGGCGTTGCAAGAGAGTTTTTCCGGCAATAACTGGAAACAGTATTTTCAACATTTTTTAAATGTATCGTGTGCAAATGAATGGAATGAGGTTACTAAAGGTCGACAACTGGCAGCAAGTTTAAAAGGTATCGCATTGGATGTTCAGAATAGTCTGCCTTATGAACAACGTTGGGATTTTTCTGCTCTTGTTAATGCTTTAAGCTATCGATTTGCATCTCCTTCAACTACTTTAGCTCGATCGCAGTTTCATACAGCCAAACGTAGAACAAACGAAGATGTAATTGATTTTGCAAACCGGCTCCGTGGTCTTTTGGCTGAGGCTTATCCATCGTTACCTTCGTCAAATGCAAAAGAATTGCTAATCCAACAGTTTATTGATGGTATAGCTGACGTAAATATTCGACGACATATTGTGGCAAATAATTGTTTGTCTCTGGAATCAGCTGTCAATCTAGTAAGATCGTTGGAAGCTTGTGAGCACGTTGCTCTTGAAAAACCTTTCTCATCACAATCTCATCGGTCATATCAAGAATCAAGCGATGAAGTTCAAGATTTGAAACAAATGATTGCGGACCTGAGTCGTGCTGTTTCAAACACAGGTCTCATGCGTGACAATCGTAGACAGTCGGACGTGAATAACGGCCCTTTATGCTTTAATTGTGGACTTACCGGTCACATTGCTCGTTCGTGTCCAAGCAAAACATCAGAGGGATTCAAACGTACGTCGAACAACAAACATTTAAACTAACGAGGATTGACCGGATGACCGACGCGTCAGTCCAAGGCGGAATGAAGGTCAATCAGTCTGAGGTTCGTTGGTTTGTTAATTGTGTTATCTTTAATGTAACCGCTAAATTATTGGTAGACAGTGGAGCAAGCATAAGTATGATTGATGTTAAATTATTTCAAAAAGCTCCATTAACATCGCGCTCTTCTTTAAAACCGATTAATGTGTCCTATGTTACCGCTTTAAATGGTTGCCCTGTTAAATGTCATGGTGAGTGCGACGCACCCTTGAAATTCGGCAATTTTGTGTTAAGGCATAATGTGATTGTAGGTGATTTAGATGGCCGTGAAGGCATTCTGGGAGTAGATGTCTTAAATAATCACAGAGGAGTCTTAAATTTAGGGGGGGGGCTATCTTGATTTAGGTGGGCATATTATCCCTCTGGATCATACATCTTTTGTCTCTACACCGGCATGTCGGGATCCGACTTTAGTCCTACCTGAGTTTTTGCAATCAATGGTTGATCGCATTGAGGGGGTTTCGGTGTCTCAGAGGAAACAAATAATTGATCTTGTTTGTGACTATCAAGATGTTTTTGCAGATGAACAGGAGCATTAGCTCGCACTTCTACAATTCGGCATAAAATAGACACGGGTGCTGCAAAACCGATCAAACAGGCTCCACGTCGTTTACCACAAGCTAAGCGGGAGATAATTGAGACTGAAATTGACAGAATGCTGAAACAAGGCATTATTGAACCCAGTACCAGCTCGTGGTCGTCTCCGGTTGTTTTGGTAGAGAAAAAAGATGGGTCCCCTTGTTTTTGCGTTGACTTTCGCAAACTCAACAATGTCACTGTAAAAGACGCTTACCCACTTCCAAATGCGGAAGAACTAATTGATGAATTAAGTGGGTCACGATGGTTTAGCACTTTAGATTTACGTGTAGCTAGTGGTTATTGGCAAGTCGAACTGGACCCTATTGACCGTGAGAAAACCGCGTTTACTTTTCATGGAAAAGGTCTATTTCACTTTAAAGTAATGTGTTTTGGACTCACGAACGCTCCGGCTACGTTTCAAAGGCTTATGGAAACAGTATTAAAAGGAATTTTATGGATGATATGTGTTGTGTACATGGATGATGTCATTTGCTATGCGGATAAGTTTCAAACTGCATATAATAATTTAAAGATAGTCTTTCAACGTTTACGCGAAGCAGGGTTGCGTTTGAAACCTAAAAAATGCAGATTATTTTCTCGCTCCACTAAATTTTTAGGTCATGTAGTTTCCGGAGACGGAGTGTCACCAGACCCAGAAAAGATGGAAGCAGTACAAACATGGCCAGTCCCTCAGAATGTTACGGAATTGCGAAGTTTTCTAGGTTTTTCTTCTTATTATAGAAAGTTCATCCCAAATTTTTCGAAAATAGCATGCCCGTTAATAAAGTTAACACAAAAAGGAAACAAATTCGATTGGACACCGGACTGTCAGAAGGCATTTAAAGATCTGAAAAGATGCGTAACACAATCTCCAATTCTGGGATATCCCACAGTTGATACCCCATTTATACTCGATACCGATGCTAGCTCTCAAGGACTCGGCGCTGTTTTATCGCAAATGCAGGATGGTCAAGAGCGAGTCATTGCTTATGCGAGTAAGACCTTAAGTAAATCACAAAAACGTTATTGCACTACCTACAGAGAACTTCTTGCGTTAGTTTTACTGTATTTGTTAAACATTTTCGACATTACTTGTGGGGACGCCGTTTTGTCGTTAGAACAGATCATAGTGCTTTAACATGGTTGTTATCGTTTCATGAACCAGAAGGAATGCTTGCACGTTGGATTTCAGTTTTAAATACATATGATTTTTCTATCATTCACCGCAAGGGCATGAATCATGGCAACGCTGATGGATTGTCACGGCAAAGTTGTACAAACGCCGAGTGTGCAGATTGTGGGGTAGCCCTTCAACACGGCTGTGAGCACAAATCTCTCTCCCCAAAAATTCAAGCAGCTGCTGTCAGAAGTTTGGAATTTGAATCTAAACCCAATTGGATGGATGTTTGGAGTTTAAAGCAGATACGTGAATGGCAGGTTGCTGATGATGAAATTAACAACATTTTATATTTTAAAAGTGTGAGTCAGTATCCCCCAACTAGCCCCGAAGTTGTTGGAAAAGAATTTCGAAGCTACTTAAATCAATGGGACTTGTTGTCTGTTGAAAATGGCGTATTATATAGACACTGGTACGAGCATGATTCAGATTGCGAGTCACGTGTTATTGTTGCACCCAAACAGCTACGTCGGGAGCTGTTTCACCATTTACATGAATTGCGTACTGGAGGCCACCTTGGGATAAAACGTACTGTCTATCAATTGCAAAGAAGGTTTTATTGGCCAGGCCTACAAAGTGATGTTCGCACCTGGTGCCAATGGTGTGTTATTTGTGCGAAACGAAAACCTACTCATGAGCGGGATCGTGGACTGCTCAAACAATCTGTAGCAACGGCTCCAATGGAAAGAATTGCGATTGACATTTTAGGTCCTTTGCCGAAAACTGTATCAGGTAATGAATACATCATGGTCATCAGTGACTACTTCACGAAGTGGATAGAGTGCTATGCTCTGCCAGATCAGCAGGCATACACTGTCGCAGACGCACTTGTCACTAAATTTTTTACAAGGTTTGGAGTGCCATATTTTCTGCATACAGATCAAGGAAGAGATTTTGAATCTCAGTTATTTCAGCATGTTTGTGACTTACTGGGTATTCAAAAGACGCGCACGTCCCCATATAGACCTCAATCTGATGGCTTGGTTGAACGTTTTAATCGAACAATTCAGCAAATGTTGGCATCATATGTGAATAAAAGTCGGAATGATTGGGACGACCATTTGCCGTACCTGTGCATGGCTTACAGGTCCACCGTCCACGAATCCACAAAATTTTCCCCAAATAAATTAATGCTTGGTCGTGAAATCAACCTACCATTAGACGTCATGGTAGAACAACCCCCGTCCGCGACGTCAGAACAGTGTTACGTTCAATATGTAGAGTGGGTGAAGAAAGCCACCCAACGCTCATATGCGATTGCGCATGAACATTCGAAGAAGGCAGCGCTGAGACAAAAACGTAATTACGACAAGCGCGTGTCCTTAAACGAAATGCAGGAAGATGATTGGGTCTGGTATTTTTACCCCCCAAAGGCCAAGCAAAAGTTGGGCCAAGGATGGACTGGACCATACTTGGTAACGCATAAGGTTTCCGATGTTTTGTATCAGATCCAGGCCTCATCTTCATCTAGACCCAAAATTGTACACGTAGATAATTTGCGCCCCTATGAGGTAGAGATCATGCCCACCGATTGGCGACATCTTTTATGCAGAAATAAAACAAATAGTGATGACGAGTTTGACAAGGATAAACGCGAAGGTTGTGATGGTGATTGCGATACCAGTAAATCCCAACGGTCCGATCAAAATTTGAAGGGTATATCCAGGTTTGGTAGGGTGCGTCGCCCTCCTAAGTATTTGAGTGATTATTGTTGACTGCATGATTCCGTGTTATCGTTACTTGTCTGCAGTGTTTTTTTTTTTCCCTGTTGTTTCTTTTACGTATGTCACGATAATGCTTGTGGGTTATTCATGATTTATTTATTTATTTTTTGTTATTATTAATTTTCTTTTAAGAGGGAGGGGGTAGTGTAGAGTATTACGACATCACAATACTGGTATGTTGTAACTTTGCCTCGTGTATTGCTACAGTCAGTTGTTGTTCGTTAAGTTAATAAAAAGGCAGTTGTTTTGAGCTTATAGTTTTAAGCAGTTATACTGTAGTTAGTAGAACGCTACAATTGTAAATTCTTCATTTAACGCTAGAACTGAATTTATTTAAGGTTGCATGTCTTTTCTAGTCAATTACAATTACCACTATTTTAGTTTAATTATCTCGTCTTATCACATATTTATTAGCGCTTATTTATTTTACATATGGTATTTTAGTCTCAATCAAATTTAATTTAAGTACCATATGGTATGTATACAGTAAATTAACTGTAAATGTTCAAGTTGTACTTGTTTACATGATTTGAGCAATCGGCTTTTTCTAGTTTTTAGCCCTGTTAGCAAAAGTGCGGAAAATGTGACATATCCGGCCGGATATTAAGTAGGCCGTGATGGGGCGAAATTTTCCCGTACTAGTGTCTCCAAGTAACAAAAGGCCTGAATTAGGAATTGCACGTTCACATAGTTTTAATGAAATCATCGATTGAGAGAGCTCGCGAATCGATGGATCGTCCCTCTGTGCTAAAACCAGCTCGGTATAATCTGTGAAAGAAGGCGAAAAAGCAGCAGTGATTTCAGGACGGCTCAAGCAATCGGCAACCACGTTTTTTCCTTCAATATGTCTAACATCAGTTGTGAATTCTGAAATAAACGATAGGTGTCGAGCTTGCCTGTTACTTAAAGGAGTTTTTTTCTAGATATAGCACAACTAATGGTTTGTGATCCGTGTAAAGAGTAAACGGACGTCCCTCTAAGAAATATGTGAAATGATGTACAGCCAAATAAGCTGCCAGCATTTCTTTATCAAAAGTAGGGGAGAGCCTCCAACAGTGCGCCTTTGCGTTTCATTTTTTTATCGTTGCGTAAAATATCTGCCTTCCACAATCTCCAAAGATTTTTCCTATGAGGATGATTTAGCACTGTGGCACTCTGCAATTGTAGAATTGTAGTATTGTGACACATATGCTTTGCGACACTAGACTTTGGTCGTTTGGCCTCTCGATTGTCTAAATAAAAGCTGATGTCACTATCTTAGCGTGACTAAGATTCAACGTCCAAGTCTAAAAATACGATGAAAGTGTAGTTTTGATTAAGACCTTCCAGTCTCTAAAAAATTGCAACAACGCCAAATCGTCCGCATGGGCAAACATTCTACGGAATGTGCAAGGCATTCAAAGGCATATTGATGTTAAAAAAAAAGGAAGGCAAAAACGAAGCCGTTTTTCTGATGACGAGCCTGCTTCGCTTTTTGTCACCGCTATTAAGGCAGAAATTTCTGTTCCGAAAAGTTCCATAAGTATTCTAACCATGTGCTTACCCAGCAGAAGTCTCAGCAACTTGCAAGTACAGTCACAGTGTTAGCAATGTCATAGGCCGTTGTCAGATCGACAAATATGGCATCAGTCTTCTTTTTTGCTTTGAAAAAATCCTTGACGTCTTGTGTTTGCAGAACGACTTGATTTACGGTTAAGACTCCCCGTAGAAACCCACCCTAGAGAGCAATGGATCAATAAGTGGTTCGATGCGGACGTAGATAAGCCATTCGAAAACACTGTAGGTGACACAGAGCAGAATTATCGGTCCAAATTGTTTGGGGACGCCAACCAACCAATTGCAAATCACGTCCCTCCAGCGTGTCTCATACACGGGGTACCATGGTATTACGACGATTTATTCGTAAGACAGTTTATTAAAACAAAAGTTTATTGTAATAGTAATTGTATATAACTAAACAACTTTTTTTTAGTTTTGAATATACAGTACATATATTAAAATCAGAAGCTGCAAGAAGCTGTAATGTCGATTCTCGGTAAAATTTCAAGCGAAAAATTCCACCATGATTTTGTAATCCTCATTTTAATTCTACAGTATAATGGTGCAATCATGATTGCCTATTGCCTACCTCTGTGATTACATTTCCGATGGTCAATTTAATCCGTATCCTGGTTCAAACCTTATGGTGCATAATGCATATTCGGGAATAAAATCTAACCCTTACGCAATTTATAACCATGCTTTTATTGTGAATTTAGCGGTCACCGTGGCGTCAACGCCTTTATTATATACTTTCAATAAACTGTCTGGTCACTGGTCATGGGGTACATGGAGCGTGGAGTTTTAGCTCAACACTGTCGCCGAAGGATGTGATCCAAGAAGTACAGAACTGTCTCGGCCCATGTCGATATCTTTTTTATATATCTTTTCATAAAGAATTTTACAAATAATAAATGTCTTTCCATACGACGATGACGAGCATATGACCTACGTTTAGTTTTTACTGAATTTTATTCAATTTTTGTTTATTTTCCTAATTATTACATTATTGTTTATAAAACCACGAAATAAAATTGAAATTAAATCTAATTTTTTTCAAAATTTCATAAGACTTTATAACCTTACGCTCCACAAATATTACAACAATATTAAACTTACTTAAAATTCTCCAGACTATAGAAGTTATTAATTAATCTTCGTTCATGTGACGTAATAACTAGCCACTGATTAGTTTTTATACTATCAACAACGAAAAATTGAGATAACAGAAAAACTATTATACAATTGTTGATGTGCCCAATCGTAAATAAATTTTCAACACTAAGCGGCAGAAAATTTACCGATATTTCAATCGCCCCCAAAAAAGTTCATTAGTCGGTTGCTTTGTAGAAAAACTAATAGAAGCGAGGTTTTTTTCTGTTTTATTTAATCCGAAATGTGCTCTCGGCGGAAACCTCAAAATATTCGTGTGTTAAATAATTGTTGCTAGATTGTTTTTAATTTAAATTAAACTTTAACACTCACTTTTTTATATTTTTTCTGGCATTGCTGCTTCGAAAATGTATCCATAAAAGTCATACAACGAATAAAACTTCAGTAACTTTTTAATAAATATTAATTGTGACATTGTGACGTTTTTAATGACAAATAATAATCAGACCAATGTTTAATGTTAATGCGTAATGTTTTTTAATCTTGAAATTTGAGAAAATTTTCGGAGCATGATGATTGGAACGTTTGAATATTTTTAAAACGAAAGAGTCAATGCTATAAAAATGTTTAATAATTATTTTTGACCGTAAGTTAAGCAACGTACTTGAAGCGTTAAAATTAATAAAATGATAATCGTAGTGCGACGGGCTCGCAAACCTGTTCTTGTTATTTTTGAAATTTCTCACAAACGCGCTTCACGACCAGCTCCAAACTTTTTCAATTATATTTTTACCATTCGAAAGCGGTGATCAAAACCTCAACCGAAAGCGATAGTCGAAAGGCGACAATCAAAACATTTGTCGAAAAACGGTTTTCCACAAAACGGTCACTGCATAAATTAATTTTATCACATTTATCACATAAGCACATTGCCCACTCACTTATGCCCACATAAGCAGCAATGTACTTGTCAATAACCAACAAATTTACAAGTGGTACTCTACAGGAGTAGTCAATGTCCAAAAGGACTAAAGCATTGATAGCAACAAACAGTGGCCTACCGAGGATTTTTTAAAGGGGGTCATATAACTATTACAATCAAATATACTCCTACTTTGTGAAAAAAATGTTTTCAAGTCAAAACCAAAAAAAAGGGTCTTCAATTTCAAGCAGTGTCGGATTTTGTGATTTTCGCCCAAAAAATGAAGTGTTCTCCATAGAAAAAAAAAGGTTCAAAAAAAAAGTCTTCAATTTCAATCAGTCTCGGATTTCGTGATTAAAGTTAAAAAAACAAAAAAAGAATCTGCACATGGAATCTGTCTTCGTTTTCTGACGGGATTTCTGCCCTAAAGTATTAGTAATCATAAGGGTATTAGAATTGAATATTATTAGAATAGAATAGAATATTGAATAAAAAGCATGACATTAGAAATAATATCCTACCTGTTGTAGGCCTACGTATTAGTAATCTTCAAGGGGGCTAACACAATGCCACCCCTAAATTTGCTACTGGCCGCAAAAGATTAAATTATGAATTTCTGCTACAAGAAAAGGATGTTTCGACTCGATCACATCCAGTCGTTCAATTATATCGGTCAAAATCTATTGCGAAATTACCACATGACATTACTCAGATACCAGTAAGCTACGCCAAAAAGCATATATAAGACCGCGCTGATTATTTAGCGCAAGAGCAAAAGGCCTGATGGTTCGAATCCCGTGGGCTCACTTTTAATATGACGCGGAACATTTATGCGTACGACGAAACACGGCAGCTCTTTGTTTTATTTTGAAAAAAATCTAGTTCACGATTTAATAATAAGATTTTTTTGAAAGGATGAAGATATAAAAAGCTGAACAAATACACGGACTCGGCTAATAATTTAAGCACATAGATTACTTTAATGTTGATATACGAGTATAATGTAACGTTTCAAAGAATCAGCGTTTATTTATTGTGTTGTTGCATGCAGCTTCAGTTGTCTTTGAGTATATGAGCTAAGTTTAGTTTAGTTGCCGTCTCCCTAATTGCAAACTTTGCTCTAGTTTGTTTTCAATTATTAGCAATTGTTCTTTTGGATGCAAATAAAAACAAACTACTACTACTACTACTACTACTACTACTACTACTACTACTAAGTTGGTTCTTTTCCGAATTTCATTGGTCGCTGTAGTTATTAATAAAAAGGCACGTCACTCAAAAGGAGTTAAAATATTTCAAAGGACACAAATTTTCAAATTAGCTGCATGTTTCTAATTACAAACTTACTTTATAGCTATTTATAAATTACTTATTGACTTAAATTTCTGATTGACCACTGGTCGTATAACAAGAATTGCTTGTGGTCCACAAAAAGTTTTATAAACCCCTTGAGTTTAGTGACCAATATGTAATGGAGTTTGGACTAGTTTACGAGACGTCAGCATAACAGTAGTGGGAGATTGGTTATTTTTTAGAAAGATGGTATATGGGCCAAAAAATTTTAAGAATTTCTGCTTTAGATCAACACTCTATGATTTAGCGAAACAATTGTCAATTTTATTGAACTTTAAGCATATTTAAATTAAAAGATGGAGGAATATTGAATAATGGAATCCGTTCAAGGAGGTAAACGTATAACCCAGTTGCCATTGTTTGCTCGTTTTGCAATAAGAATTGTTTAAATACAGTTTAGTTTTTAGGAAACATTTTTGTATGCAAAATTACTGTAAAATTTAAAACCTAGTAAGCACATTAGTTGATATGGACCATTCATATTTTGCTAATAATGCATAAATAATCTACAAATAATCAACATGATTTCATATTTCTATGACAATTTTTTGTTGATTTAAAATAAATAAATTTTATTTTGTTTTTTGAAAAAAAAGGTCGGTGTTAGGAGGCACTGAAAGCAATGGGTGATTTGCTTTAGCTACCACGTTGGACAGCGAGGCCTGGACTCCTGGTTTTACAGATTACATTTCTCATAATCGTGTGGTTGTTTATTAAATTTTAATTCACTCGTTTATAATTTTATAACACCTTATATGTACAGCGTTACATTTTTAATAATTGATGTAGTTCAATGTTAGTGATCCAACTTATAAATGCATCACCCAGAACAAAAAAAGTTAGAGGGCAAACGGTAAGCAATTTCTTCAAAACAAAAGCATAAGGTTATTGAAAAATATTTTTCATTAGGCCTATTAAAAATAATAAAAAAATACTTTAGTAATACAAAACTTTATATTTTATAGCTTAACACAAGTCAACTCATAACAAGTTAGATTAGTATTAATAACTTTATGTAAAATTTAAAGTAACATGAACTTTGATTTTTAGTCGACAGAAAGTTGCAGTTTTGTGAATGACTATAATTTTAATCGTGATAGAATAAAGCGAGGGAGGCCAAGCTTTAAATGTCAGAAACTACTTAAAGAAATTTAATCGAAAAATGAATTTTATTAACTGTATTGAATTCTTATTTCAAAATTGATTGATTTAACGTCTTGGAACCCGCGCGGCTTGAAACGCGTGCAAATTAATTGTAAGCTTTTATTTGTCGTTTTATTTTCAGATCATCATTTGTGTTTGGAAGTTCGCTGCGTTTCAGTTAACCTGATTTCTTGTTTAATTATCGTCTGTTTCTATTCGTTTTGCTTCAGGTTTTTAACTGAATCAAAACCACCAGTTTGGTTTTCTTTGAAAGCTTTACAATTTTATGCAGTTAAAAATGGATAAATTATTTAAAAAGGGAATTCCAGAAACGGAACCGAATGAACCAGAAGCTGAGCAAATATATAAACACTGGCTCAAAACTTTTTAATGTTATCTAACTTCAACCGAAACGACAAGAATGAAAGTAGACGATGAGTCGCAGCTTAATAAGACATCTCTCTTATTTAACAAAACTAATCCAAACTGTCGAAAACTAAACTAGGCCAAACTTGCAATCAGTGCTAGATGCATTGTAGGATGCATAGACCGGGAAAATTAATTTTAAAAACTTTTCTTAACAAAAAATCCCAGCGAAATACCACTATAAGCTTTCGTTTATTCAACTTCTTCAGATAACGTATTTAAATAAAAAGATAACTTTAAATAACTTATTTATATTCTATTTGAATAAGTTATCTGAAAAACTTGAATAAAAGAAAGCTTATACAATAGTAGTATTTAGCTTGAATATTTTGTTAAGAAAAGTCTCTTGTTTAACTATGTTTCGCAACAAATTTATTCATACATTGAACAAAGTAGCCTACTACTCACGAACATGCAAACACAAAGGTTAGATCGAACTTACATTTAGCCTATATTTGAAATATTTGCCAGTTATTTCTTAATTACAACCAATCAAAAACAACAAATCACTTGTTGAATTTGTTAGAACGCTTAAAGGACGATCAAAAAATTGCAATTTTCAAGCAGTTACCGCCGAATAACACCGCGACCAAATGATACTTCATAAAGAGGCTATCTAATTCTTCCAATAGACAAAGGTTGCTGCAAGAAAAACTGCATTTCCAAGAAGCCCTTGCCAAGGCCGAGGTATTGGACCGAGCTCAATGACAATCTCATAGTTTCATTGACAGCAACCAAGTCACAAATGTAGAGATTAAAGAATTCTGTGCTTTTACTCCTCGAAGTCGTAAGTCTATTTGACAAAAATGCTACTTTTATGGGGAAGAGTCTCACCTAAAAGAAAGATTTTGCCCTGGCAAAAAACAAAAGTGTTTTAAATGCAAAAAAGTTCGTCATTTCCGGCGTGTCTTCCAAAGCTCACCACTTAAAAAAATGATCACTGTGCCCTCGCAAAATGACAACTTGAGCTTTAAAGAAGTTTTTGATCATCCAGAAAAGTGTTTGTCTTCCGCACTTTCTCAACTGTTTTCTATTGTTGCTTGTGCCCTGATTCTCTTAAATATTTCATCATTCCAAGCATGTTAAGAGGACACCCAGTGGATAGTCTTTTTGAGACAGGTGCTTCTGAAAAATTTATCAGCAAAGGAATTCAAAGACGAACGTATAAAAACTTTTTGTTTGGAGTAATCCCTAACTTGTGTGCTGATGTAGTCCTAGGACAATCAGTTCTAAAAGGACATTTCGAAATTCTGCTCCAGTTTGAAGAAACACAAAAGCGCTTAGTAATAGATTATAAACTTTATTGTGGAGTATTAGCCTTAAACTTTGAAGAGCACCGATTATTTCAGAATCTTCAACCCGACCACAAGCCAATTGCAACAGAGTTTAACATCTTTGACAAAATATTAATCAAAAAGAGAAAAGATACTTCCTAAAAGAAGGAATTATTGAACTCTCGCTTTTGGTACTACGACAGTTGATCGAACAACATTTAATCAAAATGACATTTGATCGAAAGGACGTTTGATCGAACGATATTTGATCGAAACGATTTTTGATGGAATGAAACTTGATCGAAACGACAGTTGATAAAAAATATTTACCTTTGTGTGTTTCTACGATTAAGCAAATCTCTTTGTTACTGTAAATTAGATTCATAAAAATCAGAGGCCATCAGTAAGAAGACAGTTTGTTTTTAATTTTTATAACTTTTTTGCCAATGTCAAGATCATGGTTTCTCAACAAGGTCCCAGGCAAAGCATTTTTAGAAAGGGGGCAACAAGTAGATCTCTTGTCATGGTTATGTTTTGTTCGATGACTATTGCTGCCATTTTCTGCATTCTTTTTACATTGTAGTCAGTAACGTATTTAGAGGGGAGTATTATGCCATGGTCCTATACTTGGAGACCCCTTGGAGAAATCAGAAACAGACTAAAATGGAAGACATTTTTTAAAGATTACTATGTTTATGGGACGAAAAATCAATAAAACCGGGACAGTTGCAAGCAAAAACCATTTCGTAGAGATCACTTATGTTCCTGGGGACGAAAAATTCACAAAGCCAGAACAGATTCAAAATGAAGATATTTTTTTCTTTAACTACCACTTGAAAAAATTTTTCTATTAAGCATATTTCATTGTGTTTGTATGCTTCCCCCCATTCAAAAATCCTCGGTATGCTACTGATTGTAGTTATAAAAATTTTAATGTTTTGAGAGCAGTATAAAATAAATCATAGTTCTGCATAGCACATTAAGCAGTTTTCAATCAAATTTTGCCTTTCCTTGCTTTTTTTTTCGGTTAACCTGCTTCTTATGTAAAATATAACTTTTCATCCCTGCTATCGCTCTTTTCGCTGGTCCGATAGAAATTTAAAATTTCCAGTCGCAACTATTTCTAAAAACTATAAAACGAAGATTTTTTCCTGCACAGAAAATCAAGATGGCTTTACAATGTTTTGTTGTAAATTTTCTATTTCATTATTCGATCAAGTGTCGTTTCGATCGAGTGTCGTTTCGATCAAGTGTCGTTCAATCAACTGTCGGATCACGCTCGCTTTCACAGTTGAGAACTCAAGTTTAAGTAACTTAAGGCAATCACAATAAGCGAAGAATGGTTCTAGACTACTCGCAGACCATAAACAAACTCACTTTACTCGATGCCTACCTCTACCAAATATACGCGTAGACAAAATAATCTCTCGTCTATATTTAATGTTTCAAAATGTATTTACGGCGTACTGAAATTGAGTTGTTGGGCTATAGAGTTTCCTATCAGTTGTTGGCCTATAGAGTTTCCTATAACAACTTGACCCAAAATGTTTGCGACCTTTGCTCAAAATAAAATGCCCTAACAGTAAAAGCGAATTACGAAGAGTAATAAGAAAGTTTTTGTACTATAGTACCAAATGGGTGCACAATTTTTTGCAAAAAATTTGACCTTTAATATAAGTTCATCTTTTGTCTAGCTTTCCCCTATCTAAGAAACCTTTGGCTTGCTTTACGCACTTTGAAAAAACTTTGCTTAGCTTGTTGAACTTGTATCAAAGAAGAAGTACACTTTGTAGTTGAATGTAATGCTTCAGACCATCCATTAAGCGTAATACTTAATTAAGGAGGACAACCTGTGGCCTTTCATTTGCAAACTTTTACACCGACAGAGTTCCGCTATCCACACTAGAAAAAAAGCAGTCACAATAATTGATGCTGTAAGGAAATGAAATCACTTTCTTCATGGAAAACGTTTTACGTTATTGACCGACCAATAAATAGTCTCTTACATGTTAATCCTTTTAAAATGGAGAAATAGAAAACAATAAGATTTTTTGACGTTCTAAATTAGAACATTTTGATTACGAAATAAAGAATTGACTTGGTGCTCAAAATTTTGCAACTGATATATTTTCAACACTATAAGTTTTATTTCTCCCAACCCTCTCAGTCTTGGTGATATTCATAATCAACTAGAACACCCTGGTGTCACTCGTCTTTCACATTTTATCCAATCAACTTCCTTTCTCGGTAGAAGACTTAAAAAAATTTTTGTCAACTACAATATAGCTTTAAACTCCAATCACACTCGCAATTCGGTGAAGGAGCGAGACCCCACCGCGAGAACGAATGGAATCGCCCAACACCAGTCCAGTCCTCAGGCGGTTGAGCTTAACCCAAGCTTCTCGGGGTAAGCCCATCCCAACAGGCCTGGCACCGGTCCCGGGCACAAAAACACGGAGTCTCGAAACATTTTAACAGTATTCCGTTTTCCATTTGTGATTTGTCCATTCAAAAGCGCAGATGCCAAATCTGGCAAGGTTGTCCAAAAGATTCCGGCAGCTAGCAGAAACGGGTGTCTAAATCTTAGTCTCACTTGGCGAGTATCTGAGGGCCCACTTAAAAGACCATACAAGATATGATCAGGGTCCAGAGATCAGCGTTAAGCCAAGGAGAGTGTCGCTCCCATTCGGCGAAGCTCAGCTGGCTGGATGCCTGAGAGTATGGGTAAGTGGTCCGTTGGAGTGGAACGCAGGCATCTAGTGACTATGTGCAAGGCGTCGTTCAAGACACTGTCGATGAGGCCAGTGTGAGCACCGCGACACCAGACTGGTGCGCAGTACTCAGCTGTCTAGTAGACCAGAGATAAGACGGCTATGCGTAGTGTTTTAGCACCAGCACCGCATCCCAAGCCCACGAGTCGCCTCAGCAGTGTGACGCGCGAGGATAGTTTTTTGCTCAATGCCATTAGATGGTGACGAAACGTGAGCGATCTGTCCAGTTTTACCCCAAGATAAGTAAGGGTTGGACAGAACGGTAAAAGTATACCGATGTTGTAGACTTTCAGCTCACGTTTGGCCTCTCGGCTATTTAAGTGAAAGGCTGCCGTCACTGTCTTAGCGTGACTGAACTTCAATCTCCAAGTCTGGAGATACGATGAAAGTGTAAACATGTTTTGGCTTAAAGAGTCCTCCAAGTCCTTCCAGTTTCCAGAAGAGTGCAACAATGCTAGATCATCAGCATAAGCAAATTTTCTGGAAATCATGAAAGGCAGATTGTACGTATTGATGTTAAATAAGAGGGGAGCCAAGACGATTCCTGAGGAACGTCGTTTTTAAGACGGCGTAGCCTGCTTTGCTTGCTGTCACCTGTAGTAAGGGTGAAAATACGGTTTCGGACAAACTCCATAATCATTCTGACCATGTGCTTATCCAGAAGAAGTCTCAGCAGCTTGCAAATAAGACCACGGTGCCAGACAGTGTCAATAGCAGCTGTCAGATTGACAAATACGGCACCGGCCTTCTTTTTAGTCTCAAAAGAATTCTCGATGTTCTGGGTTAGCAGAACAACTTGATCTACGGTTGACTTCCCGCGTCGAAACCCAGCCTGCTCTATAGAGAGCAGTGGATCGATTAATGGCTCAATCCTGGCGTAGATAAGCCTCTCAAGGATTTTGTATGGGGACACAAAGCAGAGATATTGGTCGTTAACTCTTTGGGTCCCCCACGGGCTTCACTGGCTTTGGGATCGCGACTACAAGCGCTCTTCTCCAAATCTTGGAAATTTTGAGTCGGCGCAAACAAGAAGAAAGGAAATCGCGTAACCAGGACTTCAAAGCAGTTCCAGAAATGCTTTATAAGCTCTGGGCAGATAGAATCAGAGCCCGGAGCTTTACCTGGTTTTAAATGTTGAAGGGCAGCAATAAATTCTCTCTGTCAAAAAGTGTCAGAGATATTTACTGGGTCTAGTGTTGTGGCTCTCCAAAGGTCAGACACTTTTTGAGAGACAAGTTGAGAAGACTTGCGGTCAACAGCCTCGTATCTCCCATTTTTAACCAGCTAAGATGCAATAGCATCAGCTGAGACGGGACAGTGACGAGGAGAGTGTCGTGACCTATCAGTAAGGTTGTTCAAAATACTCCATGATTTTCGATTAGAGTGTGAGAAGTCAATGCTCCAAACAGCTCGGACCATCAATCCCTCCGATTTCTGTCAAGCTTGGTAAGCAGAGCTGTAGCAGCCAAACTTGAGTCGTCTCCCTGAGGAGACTGCAGGAACGTTTTACAGAGGGATTCACACTCTGCATCCCAACACGGAACATAGTTATTTCGATACCCGCATGGGATAGTCTTTTTGGCTGCTTTCTTAATAGTGTTGCAGAAGTCCTGGTAAGCTGCATCAAGTGAATCAGGCGGCAACAAAGTCTTTGCGAATTTATTCGTCAAAGCAATGTAGTGACTCCATTTGGCCTTGCGGAAGTTCCATCGTTTAACAGGCACGCTTGGCACTGCCATAGCAAACCTTCAAACCTTGTTTGTGTGATAAGCGAAGGTCGATGTTGTGACCTGAAAAACTTTTCAAGGACACGTCTATCCGATAAGGGACTGTTAGGACCTACGCTAGCGAAAGCTAGGTCCGGATTGATGCCAGTGTTCCAGCAGCCGGAGTAAAAACTGGCAGCGTCCTTGGCATTATATAGGAGGGCAAGACAATTAATACTTGTCCAGCCAGCCAAGCACTCACGGACCGAACTGTTATCATCGTAACCCCAGTCAGCATAACGACAGTTAAAATTTCCAGCATAAAGACAGGGTGAGGAAACACTGGGAGATCCAGGGATCGCAATCGCGTTGACGGTGGCTTGTAGACGTTGACTATTTTATAACCATCAACGTCCACACACAACCACTCGATCTCCGATGTCGGTGGAGATTGGTCCAAAAGCGTGTACCGTAGTCGCTCGTGGACAAACGTGGCAAGGCCATGCTTCCTGCTTAAAAAAGACCCAGTTAGTCGATAGTACCAACATCTCTGCATCAGTGCAGTGGGTCTTCTGTAGTAGGATGACGAGTGCTTCAGACTGCAGAGCGAGGTAATAAAAAACGTTCATCCTGCTTTCAGTCAGACCTTCGATGTTCAGCTGAAGAATAGTGGGTCTTCGGAACTTGTTGGCAATGTTCCCTGAAAAAGACAGTTTTTTCCAGGCACTTCCCCGTCCTGAAAAGGACGTTTTCCGATTAGCAGACCCACGCTGAACATCGGAATGGGTGGATACCCTTCCGTTTCGGCAGGTTTGGTTTCGGTCTGTCATTTTTAACAACAATGAACAGACGTACTCACTGCCCAGGCTGCGAGAAAGCACCTGCCATCTGGACCATTTCTAACCAATAATTCATGCAATGGTTAATACATTTTTGCTGTTTAATTTTACACGAATTAAGCTTTTGACAAAATCTCAAAATATCTTTTTAATAAGCAAATGCTTTTATATTGATTTTTATTGATACTAAACTTTAAAACTCACTTTTTTATAATTGTTCTGCCATTGCTGTTTCGACAATGTATCCATACAAAACATAAAGAAAATAATTTCAATAAATTCTTAAGGAATATTAATTGTGATAGCCTATTGTGACGTTTCCATAAAACACAATCAAGTATTAATGTGTAATTTTTACTAAGGTTGAAATGAAAGGAAATTTTAGTTATGATTTATCCTAACATTTTTTCAAAAGAATAAAGGCGTATGTCACAACTTTACTCGAGAATCAAAAAGGACCGATTAAACTAGGTAACATAAATACCTGCACTAAAAGCTGTGTTTATTTTTATTTATGCCGACTCTAAAAATAGTTTGCCGCGAGACTAAAGCTCTTATTATATTAAGTTCTGTCTAAGTTCTGACTGACTACTTTTCTCAACAAATAGAAAGAAAACACAGTTTCTAACTAAAAAAAATATATTATTCACAAAATCAAACAAACCTGATCAATTCTCGTAAAACTTGACTCTCAAGCTTTACCCAACTTCAAAGCAATTCATAGCGCTAACAATGCGAATAATTACTCAACAACTTTGTACTTCCTAACTATATAAATAAATTAGCACATCGATGGCTAATATTAAACTTAATAGTTCGTTCTCCACACAGGCAAAAATAATTTAATTTTACTATAGAATTAATTTTTAAAGTTTCAACACTGACTTCTTCTTTCGGCCTTTCCCTTTAACCAGGGCTTGCCATAGCGTATGACGCTCCTCCACAGCATCCTGTCTCCAAGGTCCTTCTCCCTCGCACCAACTTCCGCCATATTCTCCTTCACTATAACCAAAAATCTTTATTTGTTTCTTCTTCACTACTTCAAGTTGCTGAGACACTGTGACTGTACTTGCAAGTTGCTGAGACTTCTGCTGGGTAAGCACATGGTTAGAATACTTATGGAACTTTTCCGGAACAGAAATTTCTGCCTTAATAGCGGTGACAAAAAGCGAAGCAGGGTTGTCATCAGAAAAACGGCTTCGTTTTTGCCTTCCTTTTTTTTTAACATCAATATGCCTTTGAATGCCTTGCACATTCCATAGAATGTTTGATCATGCGGACGATTTGGCGTTGTTGCAATGTTTTAGAGACTGGAAGGTCTTAATCAAAACTACACTTTCATCGTATTTTTAGACTTGACAGAATCTTAGTCACGCTAAGATAATGACATCAGCTTTTATTTAGACAATCGAGAGGCCAAACGTGAACTAAGAGTTTAGACCAACAACAGACGTCTACCATTCTGTCCAGTTCCTAATTTTCTTTTGCAGAACTGGACAGATTGCTCACGTTTTGTCACCATCTCGTCGCATTATGCAAAAAACTATCTTTACGCTTCACATTGCTGACGCGACTTACGTGCTTAATATAGAGTGTTTTTGCCAAAACATTGCGTATATTTGTCCTATCTCTAGCTTATTTGACTGCTGAGTATTACTCACCAGTCTAGTGTCGCAAAGCATATGTGTCACAATACTACAATTCTATAATTGCAGAGTGCAACAGTGCTAAATCATTCTCATAGGAAAAATCTTTGGAGATTGTGGAGGCAGATAGTATCAAGACCAATTCCAGAGAAACACACTTTTTTGGAAACCAAAAGTTTAATTCGTGACTTTGTACCAAATAACACCCTTCAGATCGGCTTCACACTCAAATTTATTGCTGTGTTTTGTCTTTATACTTAGGAAGAAAAGCCACTTTTGCACATGTAACTCGATAAAAACAGAAGGAGTATTCGTATAGCTACAGCACCTTCCCTCTTGTATATGTGCACACATTTTGCCCAGAAATCAGTCAGTGACATAGCTGGAAAATTATTTTTTGCATTGGAGTTACATTTTATTTCCAAAAATTCCTGCCACAAATCTTCGGAAAGAATATCCTTTTTCAGACAAAAAAGATTACCTGGCATCTTCAATTTTGGAAGTTCATTGTCGCTTGAATCCGGAAAGTAGCGTTCGAATTTTTGTTTTAAAAGTCGCAGATCATTGTCCATCTCGATTTTAGGCTCGCCCTGAAGTTCAATCTGGTTTTTCTCAAGGGTAATATCTGGTTTAAGAAAGAAAACTGCATTTCCTTTTTGAATTTGACTATGTCCAGTTCCAGTTTTGCCACGAAAGCGTTGATGGCATCGTAGTCATTGATACAGTTGCCCAGAAAGATCAAATCTCCTATATTATTTAGCGTTTCAAAAATATCTACCAAGTTTGCTAACGTCAAATAAAATCTTTGATTTGATTGACAAAAAAAGACCTTGTTTTCTGTGAGCTTTAAAAAACAAGATAAGTTCATCTTTTATTTTATAGACAAAGGGTAGCATGTTAACTTTTGATAACCGAGCAAATATATAAAAAAACAGAGTTTTACGATTGAAATTCATATCTTTGCAAAGGTGGTAAACAGTTTTGTATTGACAGCATTCGCTTGAACGTAGTTCACGGCTCGTATAATTGTTGCAAGCTTATCTCTCGTGGCAATAGGTAAAGACCTGGATCTCAGAGTTTCATGACACTTGATTATATTCGTTTTGTTTCATTTTAGCATGAATGTATGTACAGTATATTGCTGTATTTGATTGTAATGTGATTACATTTTATTTGCCGTCAATTTTATAAAACCATGCTTTAAATAATCACTGTTATGCCTTCTCTTTTTTTCTATTTATTATATGTCAATGCAGTTATTTATTTAGCTTGCAGCGAGTTGCTTGCACCCTTATATGAACTTTTTACGCTCCACAAGGGGGTGCGCCCCACCGTTTAAGAATCTATATTTTAAATATTAAAAAAATTTATTTATGTTTTTTAGAGATTTTAAAAAATTGTAAAACCTTACAAGTTTTTGTACTTTTCAACGCAAAACAAAATTTCAAATTTTGTAAAAGATGATGAATATTTCATTTAAAAAGCTGGATATGAGTCAAATCAAAGCATTGACTTAATTGATGACATGTGCGATTTCAATCAAGGTACTGGTTGTTGCTGTAAACATAGAACCTGTTTTTATACAAGTATTTAAATTGTTTACATTATTATAATCCGAACAATGTTATTTTTTGGGGGTTGGATAAAAAGTTAAACTTAGTTTTATGAAATCATATGTGTTTGATTCGTGCTTGAATTCATACTAATGTAAGCTAATGATAACACTTATCGTCGCTAATTTTTATAAAAACGAATAAAAACTTCTTTACTCAGATTGCGAGCAAATCCCAATTGAAGTTGCATCTACAAAATCAATTCAAGACAACGTAACTTTTTATAGATTTTAAATTCGTTAGCCAAACAGCTTCTATGGAAATGTCTCTTTTTGCTTTACCTTATCTCTGTTCATCCTCCTGACTTGTAGGAAAACATCGGAGTTGCTCTACTTAGAATAATCGTCAAGCGACTATCCGACCTGCTTTTGGAAATGCTAAAATAGTGCTGTCCTTTTCAAATTTTTTATTTAGTTTTTTGTTTTTTATATAGAGATATGACTGAAACATATAGAGCTGCTCCCAAAGATTGCCAAGCAGGGGAAAGTGCTGTAAAGTGTTTTTCCCAAGAATGCAACAGAGACTGACGCTATTGGAGTGGAACTAAGACTGTGTCAATCACGTTCGTCATCAATACGGCGCTCTTAACCACTCGATCATTCTGCCGACTGCCTTTTAAAACTGGCTCATTTGATTGAAATCAACAAAAATACATAAAATAAAAAAGAATTTGTTTGGAAACCTTGTTCTGATTTGTGCCAATCTAACCCATAAATTAATCCGGTAAAATAAAATTGAGTCTATGGTTTAGAGTTTTGCTCTGATGCTCATAGCATTTCGTTGGAAAGGCGGAATACTAAAAGAATGCAATTTTTAGCAATTAAATATTTAAATAAAAAAACACTTAATTTCATATATGCTACCTATTTTTTACAACTAATAAGTCAGGCGTTGTAAGCACCTTTTTTGGGGAACAGGCAAGGCCATCTTGATACCACATATACAAGATGACATCACACTAGAACAGTGGTTCTCAACCTTTATAATTTCATGGACCCCTTTAACCGATATTTAAAACTAAATTCCCCCCACCGGAAATTTAGTTGTAGCCAAATTAGTAGCCTATGTTTATATCAGAATGCAAAAAAGAGAAACTAAGTTCTTACAATTTAACCTAAATTCTATAGATTTTTAGTGAAAGCATCGAGGGTTTTTTTGTCGATTTGTCAATCTGACGGCAGCATATGATTCTGTCTGGCACCGTGGCCTTACATGCAAGCTGCTTGAGACTTGTGCCAGATAAGCACATGGTCAGATAAGCATGTGGTCAGAATAATCATGAAACTTGTCCGAAACCGAAGTTTTTATACTTACTACTGGTGACGGGAAGCAAAGCCGGATTCACTGTCTGAAAACACAGCGTTGTTCAGAGATTGGTTAGATCTCTCCTTCTTTTCAACCTCTTCATATATACATCTACTGTACATCGCCTTCTACAATTTTCAGAAAGTTTACCTATGCAAATGCTCTAAAATTTTTGCACTCCACTGGAAACTGGAAGGCCTTTGAGGGGACTTGAAGTCGAGACATGACTAAATATCTTGTGCATCTTTAGACTTAGAAGCTGAAACTCAGTCGCCCTAAGATAATGACAGCAGCCTTTCATTTAAGTAACAAAGAGGCTCAACATTAGCTAAATGTTTCAACAGCATTAGACTTTTACTATTTTGTACAATTCCACTTATTTTGTGAAAAATCGCTCACGTTTCGTCACCATCTCGTGGAGCAAAAAACTATATTAGCGCGTCAAACTGCTGAGGCAACTTGCAGGCTCAGGTTGGGGTGCTGGAGCCTGCGCACTGCCAAAACACTGCGCACAGCTGCCTTATCTATGGTCTACTTGACAGCTGAGTACTGGGCACCAATTTGGTGCCGCCGCGCTCTTTATTGCTTCATAGACAGTGTCCTGTATGACGCCTTGCGCAGTGTAACTGGATGCTTGCGTCCCACTCCAATTGACCACCAACCAATACTTTCAGGCATCCAGCCAGCTGAGCTTCACCGACTAGGAGCAACACTTTCCTCGACTAACGATGCAACCCTGGACCCTGACCGTATTATAAATTCCTAGATTGGACCTAGAATCTTTAAAAATGTCTGATCCTCTTGTGATGTTTAAGAGTGTGACGTAATAATGTGCTTTGTGTAACCTGATGTTTCATTCATTCGCACAAGGTGGTCAGATGTGTTAAAAGCTAGTTTAGGTTTAGGAAGTGTTGTTTTATTTATGTTTAGATGTGCAGTTGTTTAGTTAGATTAGGGTTAGGAATGCTTCGTTGTGTTAAGTTATGCTTTTGTAATTATTGCTTTTAATTCTATTTGAATAAGGTTTTGTTTGTAAATGGTTTTGAATGTATTCAAGTGGATGATAACAGAAGCCGCATCAAAGACTGAACCCGGACGCAATTTTTAATCTTGTACTTAAGGAATTGTAATCTACATATTTTTAATCTAGCAAAAATCTAAATTTTTTTCTCTTCTGAAAAAATTCTCATTCAGCTCTTTATAGTTCAATCACATTTATTTTTCGGTACATTTGCAAATCAATCATATTTATTTTCGGTACATTTGCAAACGTTTTATATGAAACAGATTGGTTTGTCTGTCATCTTAAAAAGTCGCTAAAAAACAAGCTTTGCCATGACAATTAACATGGAGTGCTCCTTGATCGCTCCAAGAGCTGGTTGATGGAATTTTTATGAGCAGATAAAAAATTTTGGATTTTTAATCGGTTGAAAATATGTAGATTACAATTCCTTGGGTACAAAATTGAAAATTGCAACCCGGACCCTGGACACGGGACACTCTTTCCACCCTCCTAGTAAATCTACATGATTTTCTTTTTTACCTAATCTTATTCCAAATCACTCCGCATTGGTTCAATGTTGCTTTTGTTACTACCACCAAAGTCATTAACTAACTATCACTTGATATTGTAACAAATGTTTGGAAATAATACATTCAATATTGATTTAATTGCAAAACAAGATGAATAATCAAAATGATGCTATAAGAGGCAACGTCTTTATAATACGCTCCGCCCAAAAAAATTTTCATAGATCATTTTATAGGACTTCGCTTCGCGAAGCAATCAACTGACGTATTCACTTTGTTTCCCTATACGTTACTATGATAGCAGTGACATCGAATTCGATAAAGTTATGAAAATATAACTAAAATTTGAGTAAGCAGCGTGCCGTTTAAAAAAAAATGGGCCGCAGGTTGGACATTCCTGTTTTAGACTAAACCTTATTAATACACAACAATTAGTATTGTATTAACAAATGAAAAAAGCTCAAGAATAATAGTTTTATGTAATACAAAAACCATAGTTATTATCAAAACATTAATAGCAGAATTATCAATCAAAAAGCAACGATTAACCATTATGACGCAGAAAAGCAAAAAAACAACTTACTCAATACGATCGCTTAAATCAGTGGTTCTCAACCTGTGGTACGCGTACTACTAGTGGTACGTGAGACTTTTTTAGGTGCTACGCAGTGGTGGGTATTGGGTGAGGCGAATGAGGCAGTTGCCTCGGGCCCCCCTCGAAGATACCGCATATAGTCTCATTTTGCTGTATAAGGTTTTTTTAGAGATCATTACGAAGTTGGGAAAAAAAGTTGGAAATAGGAGATCAATCCGAAGTGAAGACCTTTTCTTTTTAGAGATCACTATGATTTTGGGGAAAAAGAAAGAAATGTGAGACCAAATCCCTTTTGTTTTTAGAAAACATCAAGTTTTGGAAATCCTTGCCTCGGGCCCCTAACTTTGAATATCCACCACTGGTGGTACATAAATAGTTTTTAAATTCTATAAAAATCCAACACTCGGTTAAATTGTGTCTTTTAGATGTGCCAGATTTTCAGCGAAGACCTTTTTTTAGAGAACATATAATTTTTGGGACAAAAATTAAAAAATTAAAAAAATACAAAAAACATCGAAATAATTAATTTTTTGATGAACTTTGTGGTACGCATTATAAAGAAAAATTTTTAGATGGTACTTGCTAGCAAAAAGGTTGTGAACCACTGGCTTAAATGAAAGTCAAATTTACCAAAATGAATCAAACCTTTTAAATGTTCTTCACATAGGTAGTCTACAAACTATTACCGTTAACTCTAAAACGTTCAATTACATTTTAAAAATTCCCCCTCGAAAACACAAAATTTCCCCCTAGTGGGGAATTCCTCCCCTGTTGAGAACCACTGCACTAGAAGATGATCAGTGCAAAAAAGCGCTTTGTTGCCGCTTCTAACCAAATTTTAAAAAGAAACTTGCTTCTCGCAGCTGCTGGCGACTGATTTTGATAAAGTGCAGTTTGCTGAAACACACTTGTTAAATATGAAATAGATTAAGAAATAAATTGAAGATGTTACTAAAACTTTCAGTTATTTTGCCTGTAAAGGCGATTCATTTCAATCTAGAAAACATCAAGTGTTTTTAATCGTAACATTCTCCGATCACAAACAAAATACCGCATAGAATGACTAACTTCACGGGATAACTGTTGATCAATGATAAACAAATGAAGCATAGAAATTTTAATTCTTTCATCTTTTATCACCATATTATTACATGACCTCAGATTAGTCTCGTGACCCGACAGTTGATCGAATGACACTTGATCGAAATGACAGTTCATTAAAAAAAATTGATTTCCTAAATTTTTGTATAAAATTCAGACTTACACTTTTTTATATAAATTTATAAATGACATTTAAGCAAAGACCTAAAAAAGTTTCGTTCAAATTATATTGCAAGATGCTTATGGACACGCAAGTGTGATACAGCTGTAGTTGTACTCTGATGCAGCTATAGTTGTTTATCTGTTTTGGTTCGCATTTGCAAAAATGGTAAATAATTCCGTTTACGTGCACACTTTAAAAAAATTCGCCGTCCGCCACTGGAATTATCGGTTTTGGACATCAAACGTGTTAGGTATCGGTTCGGCTTATATTTTCACAGATCTGGATTTTATTGCCAAAGAAAAGCAAAAAGAATTACGCTGACTAACTCCCAACCCGTGATTAAAATAAAAATCATACCACTATTATATACAGCAACGCACATTATTCATACAAAAATAAATAAAAAGAAACCAACGTGTAAGCCGAAAACGTTTATGCTTATGGTTTCTTTTGTTTTATTTTAGTATGAATATACGATACAGTATATGTATTGTTGTATATGATTGTGGTATGGTTGAAAAAAGTATACTCTTTCCCTAACTTGTAAAACAACAATTTTAGATTTTATTTTAAGCAGCCATTTCTTTCTTTCTGTTGTAAGACGATATAACTAGCAAAGTTAACAAAGTTTTAAACTTATCTCATTAAAAATATATTAACAACTGTTGACGGTTGTGAAAAGTGCTATACTTAATATAAACTTGCAATTTTCAAATAAAAAACAAAGTAACAAAAGGTCACTTCAAAAAGAGATTTATAGTCCAAAATAGACAAATAAATTTATGATAAATCATTGAAACGAAAAAAATTATATTTTAAAACCTATTTTCTATAAATACACAATTAAATTATTATTTTTTTTACGAACCGTCATTTCGATCAAGTGTCGTTCGATGAAGTGTCGTAGCACCGATTAGTCTATACCAGTGGTTTTCAACCTTTTTGTAGGAGCGAAACCCCCATGAAACATTCCAGAGGCTCGAGGAACCCCTGTGCAATAATTTAATTGTTTTGTGCAACAAACATCATTTGATTAATTGAAATGCGTCCAACGTCAAACAGCTGGTCATTAACTTCATTGATCGTTGTGGCAAAAAAGAGTAATAAAGAAGCAAAGCATAGTGATCAGTGAAGAAACCAACCGACCCCGAGCGTACGCGCATCCACCAACAGCGATAAACAAGCCCGAGAACATTTTAATTTAAAAAACACAACAGTCAATCGTACAATTGCAATACAAAGTTTCAAGTCAAATTAACTAGTAAAGAAAATTCAAACTGTTCACATTAAAAAACTTAAAACAGGACGCAAATTAAAATTTTTCAATTACAATCTAATTTTTTATAGACTAAAGGGAAAGAATTTGCCGTCGTTTCTGTTAGTTACACTTGATTTTGAATTTATACCAACTTTCTACAAATAATCTTTTATTTTACTCAATTTCAACTTTTAACATAATTGTTTTCCCAATCTATCTTATGATCCATAATCATTGAGTGCTCACAAAGCGCTGATTGATCCGGTCTTTGATAGTTAATACAACGTTGATGTTCCGTTAACCTAGATTTTATACTTTGTTTGGTTTGAAGAATAGATCAAAAATCACTGTATTTTTAAACAATATGCATATAATAATAAACTAGACTCGGGGTTTGAATGTAAACTTGCGGAACCCCTGGACTGTACTGATGGAACCTTCGGGTTCCGCGGAACCCTGGTTGAAAACCACTGGTCTATACAGTATATCGCAATTTCAATTTGATAAGACCGAATATGTCAAAGATTTACTATTTTTATTTTCAAGTTTTCTTAATTTGTTTGCATCAAGTCAGTGAGTTTTTAATGAAGTGATATTCATTATGCTGTTGAAATCACTTTGAAATATTAATAATATGAGAATTATTTCTGAGCCTCCATAAAAGCAGTTAAGTTGGCAGTAAATTCTACAATTATTTATTTTTCTTTTCGTGAAATCAGTGATTTTTCTTTAAAGCATGACAACTTGTTGGTTTGATCAAAGCATTAAAAGGTAGATACTGACTCCAAACTCCCTTCAAAAACCTTTAAAATAGTGCAGCAATGCTGGATCCAAACAGCCGTGTTGTTCTTTATTTTTTAGCCTATGGTTTCCACTTTTCTGTGTGGAATTTACAGTAGAAGGTGGTACTTTCTATCTTTATGATGAAAAATTTTCACTTAAATAAACATTCCATAAAAAAAGTGTAATAACTGATGTTGCTACAGTACTAAGATATTTATAGTGAAAAACCAATCGTTTCTGCTTCATTTTCATCAAAAAAAATCTTGTAAATCCCCCCAAAAAAAAAGAGCTATAGTATTAATTCTGAGTAAAATTTTTTTATTTTCAGTTAAAAAAACTGACTTGTAAAGACAAAAAAAAGCTTGACTTACCGGTAAGCTTTTCTCCGGTAAAAATAAGAAACTTTCTGTGGCCCATTTTGGCTATGTAGAAATAGGTTGGGAAACGCTGGTGTAGACGACATAAAGCAGAAATATCGGTCAATATAATTTTTGGTTCTTTGCAAGTATCATCCGCTTGTGGATCGCAAATAAAAGAGCGATCTTCTACAGAAATGCTTGAGTCAGCGCAGTCAAAGCAAAAAATAAAGTCAAGTAACCAGGGCTTTAAAGTATTTACTGAACAGATTAAAAGGTCCAGGAAAATCAAATCCCAAAACTGTACCTAGTTTTGAGTGTAGGAAAGCAGCATTGAGTTTTCTGGCTGCAAAATTTTAGAAGATGTTAAGTGATGTAGTGATGAGAATGGTGCTATACGCTTTCTTGTAAAACACCTACCCTAATTCTATTTGAACAAGTCCCACGAGCCCTTAAACGCCTGATGCGGGGTGTCGCTCTAAATAACTTCACAAATGAATATTTATTACGGGAACACAGACCACCGAGATCAGTTAATCATCACAATGTTATTTCAATATTGTTTAAACATTAATTTTTGAAAACGTTAAGGGTAAGTTATGCATATTCTGCAATAAACATATTAATTTAACTATACAATTAATTAGTTATACTAAATATTAAAAAAAGAAAAAAAAGTAAGTTTACTTCAATAATACCCTTTTTTAGTGTGATTGTTGTTCTTGTTTATTTGACATTAGTATGTGGAGATTCAGCTCCGATGCGTCACTGCAAGACGAAGAGTTATGTCTATTTCAAGGCGAGAACGGTACCGTGTTTTAATTACTGTGACAGATGAAAATGTCTTCTCGCATAAATATGTTGTTGAAAATTGGATCAAACTTTTCATTGCTTTCTCACTCAGTGATGGGTATTCATTTTTTACAGAGCCAGAAACCTGGTCTTGATAAAGATGACTGGAATTTAAATTTAACTTTAAGACTGTCGTCACAAGATAGATCATTGAGGCTTTCTTTTTCATTCATGCTTAATTTGCTCTCTTCGATATCAGCTAGAAATGGATCTATTATCCACATATTTCAAAGGCTAGGATCTTCTTCACTTGAGTAATAACAATCAAATATTCTGTCAGTGACTGTAAATGCTGTTGAATAATGGATACCACTTGTCCGTTGAGATCCTTCTCTCCCATATACTCATTAAATTTGTAAACATTTGTTGATCTTCTTCTGCCAAATGCGTTTGCCACAGTGATAGTTTCTTTCAAAAAGCATCCATTTTACCTTGTACTGTAAACACGTCCTTAAGTTGTCCTTGTAAAGATATGTTTAGTTCATTTAACAGAGAAAACACATCCGCCAAGTATGCAACCTTGGCTACCCACTCGTCGTCAGACAAGAGTTTTTGAAATTTCTGATTATTTTGCTGCTGAAAAAATAATTTAATTTCTTCACGCAGGACAAACAGTCGGGTCAGTATTTTGCCCCTCGAAAGCCATCTTACCTCAGTGTGAAAAAGAAGGTGAGTATACTGGGAACCCGTTTCTTTGTAGAGGATTTCAAATATTCGAGAATTGAGCGCTTTATGTCAAATCTCATTTATGATTTTAATCACATCTGATAATACTTTGTGTAGTTCTGGAGACATTTTTTTTGCCACAAGATGCTCACAATGTATAATGCAATGCGTAGACATAATGTCTTGGTGACTAATATCTTTTATTTTTGCAACAACTCCTGCACGATGTCCGGTTATGCTTGCAGCATCATCTGTACATATGCCAATACATTTTTTCCTTTCAATTTCGTGTTCCGTGAAATAAGTATCAAGTGCTTTAAAAATCTCAAAACGAGTTGTTCTACCTGGCAAGTTGAGTGAGCAAAGAAGTTCTTCCTATAATTCTCCTTCACACTCAACCCTCACAAAGCAAGGAAAAGAGCTTTGTTACTTACGTCCGTAGATTCATCAAGTTGAATTGAATAAAATGGTGATTTTTTTACCATTTTTGTAACTTGATTTTCAATATCATTAGCTATTTCATTAATTCTGCGCTTAACTGTATTACCAAACATAGGAATTACCTTCAGTCTTTCAACAGCTTGTTTTGCCGAAACTGCTTCACAGGCTTGTAACATTCAAAGTTTAATTAAGTCTTCTCCAATCATATATGGCTTTTTATTTTTCGCACTTTGAAGTGCTATCAAGTAGGAAGCCTTTAATAGGGACTTATCTTCAACAACCATATTTTTTAGACTTTTTCGTTTTTTCATACCTTTATGCATTCTTTAAAAATATTCAAGTGGTTTCTTAGCTAAATCTGGGTGTTTTGATCGCAACCGTCTTTCACGTTTTGACGGTTTCATGACATCGTTAAATAAACTCGCACAACACGCACTAAAAAGAGACCGTGGATCCAGCTCATTATTTGGTTCTTGACTAAATCCAAATTTTACGTAGCTTGAATCATATTTTCTTGAGATTTTTCGTTTTTTCTTTTCGCCTCCAGATTGCACGTTCTTTCTAAAGTCGTCTGACGAGGATTGTGGATGCTCTGATTCATTGATCAACTCACTATTAACTGAAGTATTACTATTTTTATTAGTTATTTTATCTTTAGTTTTACTAAAGAAATCCAAAATATTCATTTGATTTTTCTCACTCATTGTGGGTTCTATTATCTATTTTATTTGAATCTGGAAAAGAAGATGAATTAGTAACTTGGAGTAATAGTATCGCATTATCTTTGGTAAGCTCAATTAAAAAATTATACGGATACAACAACATTTTGTTACTCTTTTAGATGTTTTCTATTTTGTTACCCTTCTTACCAGAACTAGTGGCTGAACTTGTAGTTGATCCTTTGTCAGAAAAAAGTTTTTTTGATAGAACTTGAGCCTTAGCCAAAAGTGGGAACAAAAAAAAGTCAAGTAGACGCCTTAAAGATGCTGGTACCAGTATCATATTGTAGCCTGATACAGATTACCTTTTAAATCAAGAAATGAATGATTTTGTACCTGAACGCTTGCTAAGCCTATTTTTCTTAATACAGTAACACCCACTTCAACAATTAAGCTTACCTTCTTACTTTATTGTACAGCTTTAAGCTATCATTAGCCTACTAGCCTGGCCCCATGGTACTATACTGGTACTTACTTTAGTAGCCTAACTAAAGTAACCTGCCATTACCAGTAACTTAAATGAGTATGCTAAAGTCACAAAAGAATCCTCAAAAAATTGTAAAATAGCTATAAGGTCTTCTTTTTGAAGATGTTAAACAACTCAGCTTTTCTGTGTAATTACTTTTGGCACCTACACTACAAATAGAGCTTGAGTCTTATTACCAGCAAAGGCTCTCAAACAATTTCATATCAATTAAGCTAATGCTTAAATCTTTTTAACCAAACAAAACTGCAGAAATTAACTGAAACAATCCTTTCCTGCTCTGCTGAAGAAAAATTAAAATTTTCTCAACCATACACCTCAGTTTTGGAAGGTGAAAAATCCCAGATTTTATAAAATCGCTCCATTCCAAGATTGCAAAATTTTGTTTCGCTGTAGCAAACTCATTACAGCATGGATCTAACCCCAACTGTCCGAATCAGTACAAATATGGATCCACTCCAAGTTCATGCTGATAGAAAATATTTCTTCTCTTAGATCCGGAGATCGGAGCAGTGGGCCATTTCACCAACATGGTTATATTATCTGCAGCTGCCTTATAATAAACTTCACGAAAAGAAGGAACAAACCTGCAAAGCGATGTCAAAAATTTGAACTGAAGTGACAACTCTGTCATACTCATGGCAGCAAACTGTAGTTGCCAACTATCATTTTCAAATGTCATTAAGTACACATGCAAAAGTACTTAAAACATCACTCACTTAGAAAGAATTTCGCTAAAAAAAGTAGGTGAAAAAAGCTATCTTAAGTTTTGTTAATCGTATCTTTTTTATTCTGAATGTTTATGATATATAAATAATGACCCATTTTTTCCCGCGATTCACCTGAATATTTTCACGGACCACAGGTTGGCGACCGCTGATATATAGCCCCAACATATATATATAAGAAAATAGCTCGAACCTACCGTAGTCGACTTGAACTAGTAGGCCTATATCTTTTAAATATAAAATTTTACACTATTTTTAAAATATACGAGTAAACAAGTTCAAAATAACTCGTAAAATGTTAAACTTAAAGAAATATATGTTTAGAAACAAGTTAATATTTTATCTTTGTCTTTGGTTTGCAATTATAAAAACTTAAAGTTTTAATAGAGTTTTTTTTCAGAATTTACATGAGAACCCAAAGAATAATGTTAAATTCTCCAGACGTCAAGCACACTTTTTGTGTCCTCCAACTGGACTAAAGAAATTACAGACTAAACGATCACACAAAACAATGTTAAAGCAAAATAAGGCTTATCGAAAACGAAGAGATAACATATTACAAACTTTTTTGGAACAAAAACGTACTAAAACCGCAATCATTGACAAAACTTACTCGATTCCTAATGTCTGATTTGATGAATTGCATCAGTTAAAAAACTATGAAAATAAAATGGACAACAAAGAAAACGAACTTATCCAATATAAACAAAAATTACTGATAAAAAAACATTTCAAGATGGAAAACCAACACATAAATAAAACTAATAAACAAACCTCTAAAGATTCAAAACAACTAGAAATGAACCAGAAAACAAATTCGAAAGTACTTTGGGATAAAGATTTCTATAAAACAAAAAACTATCAATTTGTGTACAAACCAAAATTGATGCTTCCTCTATTAAAACAAATGAGGAAAAATCAATAATTAAAAAGGTGTATGATGAGTTAATAGATGAAAATAGAAAAGTATTGACAATAAATAAAAAAAATTTCAAAAATCAGTTGATGAAACAAAAACCGAAATTAAAAGACTTCAAATGAAACAAGAAGAACTTGACAGAACAAGCGTTAACAAGTCTAAATGTAGTTAAATTACGAGAAAAAATTGACAAAGAGAAACAGTTGAAATGTCATGCTACAAAAGAAAAACATTCTGGGAAAACAAATTCATTAAAATGGAACGAGAAATAAATGAAGAAAACAAAAAAATCAAACAATTGCACAAAACAATCGATTTATGTATTTATCTTATAATAAAGCAGAACATAATGCAAATACTTATGGCAGCTTAACTTTAGCAAAACCCGATATGTCACACAAACCAACTAATCAACCATTGATTGGGGACGCATACTCACTAAAATTTAGTTTGCAAAAGCAAATGCCAATAAACAGTTCAGAAAACTATGAGAAAACATACTTTTCTACAACTGCCAATAATAATAATCCTAACCACTCTAACATAACGATGAAGTCATTACCTCAACAAACATATGATAAAAATGAAGATTCGGAAAAAAGTATTTTACAAACTGAAAAGTCGATGGCTAAAACGGAAAGCCAAGAGCAAATATTCTTACCTACAACTGGCGATAACAATAAATCAAAACAGTCAAACTTGATATTAAGCACACCGTCTAACTTGTTACAGAAAACACAACCTTCTGAACTCTTCAAAGATAACAAATATTCAATATTAATTAACTTACCGGGACAAATGCTAATACCCAGTTCAAAAAAGTCAAGACCAAATATCCATTGCTACTATAGAAAGTAACTCTGGACTGAACAAAGCAAATTTAATACGGAAATCACCACTTCAACCAGCCTTCAAGGAAAATCAACATTCATCAAAACCTATTAACGAAAGTCAAGATTATACCTATATCTTTACAACTGGCTATAACGTTCACGCCATAACATGGTGTGAACGACAGAATGAGTATCGTTCAACAGAACTCTACTTATAAAAAGGATGAAAGACTTGGCAACGACGAAAAAAGTAACAACCTTAAAACAAAAAAGATTGAGTGATCACTGTACTGCTCATAATGTACCATAAATAACCATATGTGTATTATCATCATCATCATCATCATTTTTGGAAAAAACATTGAATTAATTCAGTCTATTTCCTTTGCGCGCTTTTCCTTTTGGGGTTGCAAGGCAGCAACTCGAGTTGGGATCTCTAAGCATGCCGATCGCCCGCAACTAGCGGCAATTCTGCAACGTAGAATTCCAAGACGTGATCAGGCCACGTTTTCAACATAATTCTGCCAGCGAATTCTGGGTCGCCCTCAAGGCTTTTTCCACTCGGAAAAGCATCCATTAGTTGCTTTGCTGTTCGTTTGTGAAACATTCGTGTCAAATGGCCATAACAGCGCAATTGCGATCGTTCTATGCGGAGTAGTAGTCGTTCAATGTTGAGAGATTGACGAATGTAAGTGCTTTTAACCTTGTTACATAGGGATAAACCTCTGATTTTTGTAAGAAATCCTTTTTGGCCGCATTTACTTGAGATCTCACTCTTTCGGTCATTACCCAACACTCATAACCATAGGTGAGGATAGGAACAAAAACTGATCTGAAAAGCAATTCTTCAGCTACATTTTTTGCGTCTAAGCTGATCTTTAGGTTGATCAATGTATAATAATTTCTTGAGGTATTCAAAAAGATGTACAAGTTAATCGATTCGAACCCTAAATCTTTAGATTAAATATTTGCTAATGTTTAATTGTAGTTCACCAAGTTTCTTCAATACAATTGCAAATATCTTTTCTGGTTGCAGCATATCTGCAATTTTCTAAAATTCTAAAATTTTGAAATTTTTTAGCTTTTAAAGCGTTTTTATAAACTTGACTTTTGTTAATGGTGTTTGGTAATTGTTGACTTTCATTGAAAAATGATTGAAATGGCGCTTTGAACTCGGATTTGGATCGTTAGCTTTTGCGTTACAGCCTGTTGTAGAAATGTAGGTATGGTCTTGACTTTTGTTAGTAGTTTTTTGTAAATTTGTGGTCCGCATTAAAATATTTTGCGGTCCGTATTTGACTCGTGGGCCGCAGGTTTCCGACCCTTGGCATAATGGATTTATTTATCCACAGTTGCTAAAAGCAAATTGTTATATAAAGCGTGTTGAAACTTTAACCTCGAGCAAATCTCAAGATCGAGCGTGTATGTCCTTTTTAAGCAGGTTTTTGTTATTCCCAATAAGCAAAGTTGCGGAGAGTAAACAGATTTGATAAATTATGTGATATCATGCAATTGATATAATTTGTATCAAGCAAAAGAGAAAAAAATTTCTAAAATTCACCGTTGTTCAAAATTTAGAAAAAAACGTTTTAAATTTTGATTTTATTTTGAACTGAACTTCAGTTTTTTCAATGCTTTTACAATAACTGATTCTAAATTTTGCATTTGTTTCTAAAAATGAACGTGTTTAGATGCCAGGGGTGCATCATCGCCACAAAGCTTGGAGATGAAAAGCCCACTATTGCGAAAGCACAGAAATATATTAGAAATAATCATTCAAAAAAATAAACAAATAAAATAAATTTCTGACACCAGATAGGTTTAATGTTATTAAAAAAACTTAATTTAAATTTATTGTTATTAAAAAAACCACAAAACTTTTTTCTCCACCATTGTCAAGCGTGCAACCATTCCAACAATGGCGCGCAACACATACACTCGGAAAAGTTCAGAAAATAGTGGATCGAATAACTAATGAGCTGTCCACCCGATTTCCTTGAGTAAACAACACTTATAACTTCCATGTTTCTTGACGTGTTGAGACAAAACTTTTTCCAGAGATAAACTAGAACTCTAGAGACAGGTAACAACCAAAAAATTTGAACGATGCCAAAAAATATTACAGTATTCTATTTTACTAAAAAAATAAAAAATAAAAAAAAATGCGTAAAAAATACCCGACCCGAAAGCACTGCTCTACAAATGTCTACCCGTCGTGAAAGCATTAATGATAAAAGTGGACTGTAAATGTCATCATGTACAATTGTACACAATATATCAGAATTATATCTTTAAAACTTTGTCACCATTTTGCTATTAAAATTCAAGCGTCGTCGTCGTCGTCGTCGTCGTCGTTTGAAGGATATCCACTCCAGGCCAGACACAAACAGGACTGGGGCCAAGGGTTTATTTTTTTACTACCCCAGACTGCTGCACTACCTGGATCAGATGCTGGCAGTGATGTCATTAAGCCAGCATCGAGTTTTGTCATCCAAAACCGTCAGACCTCGTGCTCCATGTGGTGCCCGATGTATAGGGCACGCTGTTAGTACATGGTTTGCGGTTTGCTCAGAGGCGCCACACTCGCAATTCGGTGAAGGAGTGAGACCCCATTTGTGCATGGACGAATGGAATCGCCCAGCACCAGTCCTCAGGCGGTTGAGCTTAACCCAAGCTGCTCGGGGTAAGCCCATCCCAACAGGCCTGACACTGGTCCCGGGCACAAAAGCACGGAGCCTGGAAGCACTTTCACAGTACTCCGCGTTCCATTTGTGGTTTGTCCGTTCAGAAGCGCGGATGCCAAGTCTGGCAAAGTTGTCCAAAAGATTCCGCGCACCTGGCACAAACGGTCGTCTGGATCTTAGTCTCACTTGGCCAGTATCTGAGGACCCACTTAAAAGACCATAAAAGATATGATCGGGGTCCAGAGATCCACGGTAAGCCAAGGAGAGTGTCGCTCCCAGTCGGCGAAGCTCAGCTGGCTGAATCCCTGAGAGTACAGGTAGGTGGTCCGTTGGAGTGGGACGCAGGCATCCAGTAACTATGCGCAAGGCGTCATTCAAGACACTGTCAATGAGGCGAGTGTGAGCACTGCGACACCAGACTGGCGGACAGTACTCAGCTGTTGAGTAGACTAGAGACAAGGTGGCTATGCGTAGTGTTTTAGCACCAGTACCCCATCCCGAGCCCACGAGTCGCCTCAGCAGTGTGACGCGCGAAGATAGTTTTTTGCTCAATGCCACTAAATGGTGACGAAACGTAAGCGATCTGTCCAGTTTTACCCCAAGGTAAGTAGGGGTTGGACAGAACGGTAAAAGTCTACTATTGTTGTAGACCTTTAGCTCACGTTTGGCCTCTCGGTTATTTAAGTGAAAGGCTGCCGTCACCATCTTAGTGTGACTGAGCTTCAACCTCCAAGTCTGGAGATACGCTGACAGTGTGGACATGTCTTGGCTTAAGGTTCCCTCCAAGTCCTTCCAGTTTTCAGAAGAGTGCAACAATGCTAAATCATCAGCATAAGCAAATTTTCTGGAAATCATGGAAGGCAGATTGTACGTATTGATGTTAAATAGGAGGGGAGCCAAGACCGATCCCTGAGGAACGCCGTTTTTAAGATAGCATAGCCTGCTTTGCTTGCTGTCACCGGTGGTAAGGGTGAAACTTCGATTTCGGACAAGCTCCATGATCATTCTGACCATGTGCTTATCCGGAAGTAGTCTCAGCAGTTTGCAGGTAAGGCCACGGTGCCAGACAGTGTCATAAGCAGCTGTCAGATCGATAAATACGGCACCGGCCTTCTTTTTAGCCTCGAAAGAATCCTCGATGTTTTGGGTTAGCAGAACAACTTGATCTACGGTTGACTTCCCGCGTCGGAACCCAGCTGCTCTTTAGGGAGCAGTCGATTGATTAATGGTTCAACGAGGGCGTAGATAAGCCTCTCGAGGATCTTGTAGGGGACACAGAGCAGAGATATCGGTCGATAACTCTTTGGGTCCCCCACGAGCTTTCCTAGTTTTGGGATCGCGACCACAAGCGCTCTTCTCCAGATCTTGGGAATTTTGATTCGGCGCAAACAGGAAGAAAGGAAGTCACGTAACCAGGACTTCAAAGCAGCTCCGGCATGGAGTATAAGCTCGAAGCAGATGGAATCAGGTCCCGGAGCTTTACCTGGTTTTAAGTGTTGAAGGGCAGCAGTAAATTCTCTCGGTAAAAAATTGTCGGAGATATTTACTGTGTCTGGTGTTGTGGCCCTCCAAAGGTCAGACACTTCTTGAAAGACAAGTCGAGGTGACTTGCGGTCAACAGCCTCGTATTTCCCATTTCTAACCAGCTGAGATGCAATAGCATCGGCTGAAACGGGACAGTGACGAGGAGAGTGTCGTGACCTACCAGTAAGGTTGTTCAAAATACTCCACGCTTTTCGACTAGAGTGTGAGAAGTCAATGCTCCGAACTGCTTCGGACCATCGATCCCTCCGCTTTCTGTTAAGTTTGGTAAGCAGAGCTGTAGCAGCCAAACTTGAGTCGTCTCCCTGAGGAGACTGCAGAAGAGTTTTATAGAGGGATTCACATTCTGCATCCCAACACGGAATATAGTTATTGCGATAACCGCGTGGGATAGTCTTTTTGGCTGCTTTCTTAATGGTGTTGCAGAAGTCCTGGTAAGCCGCATCCACATCAAGTGAATCAGGCGGCAACAAAGTCTTTGCGAATTTATTCGTCAAAGCAATGTAGTGACTCCATTTGGCCTTGCGGAAGTTCCATCGCTTAACAGGCATGCTTGGCACTGCCATAGTAAACCTTGGTGGTGTAATAAGCGAAGGTCGATGTTGTGACCTGGGGAACTTGTCAAGGACACGTCTATCCGGTAAGCGACTGTTTGGACCTACGCTAGCGAAAGCTAGATCCGGATTGGTGCCAGTGTTTCAGCGGCCGGAATAAAAACTGGCAGCGTCCTTGGCATTATATAGGAGGGCAAGACAATTAATACTTACCCAGCCAGCCAAGCACTCACCGTCCGGGCTGTTGTCGTCATAACCCCAGTCAGCACGACGACAGTTAAAATCGCCAGCGTAAAGACAGGGGTGAGGAAACACTGGAAGATCCAGGGTTCGTAATCGCGTTGGCGGTAGTTTGTAGACGTTGACTATTTTATAACCATTAACGTCCACACACAACCACTCGATCTCCGATGTCGGTGGAGATTGGTCCAAAAGCGTGTATCTCAGTCCCTCGTGGACAAACGTGGCAAGGCCATGCTTCCTGCTTAAAGAAGACCCAGCTAGTTGGTAGTTTGGTAGCACCAACTTCTCTGCATCAGTGCAGTGGGTCTCCTGCAGTAGGTTGACGAGTGCCTCAGACTGCATAGCGAGGTGATGAAGAACGTTCATCTTGCTTGCAGTGAGGCCTTCGATGTTCAGCTGAAGAATAGTGGGTCTTCGGAACTTGTTGGCAATGTGCCCTGAAAAGGACAGTTTTATCCTGACATTGCCCCGTCCTGAAAAGGACGTTTGCCGATTAGCAGACCCACGCTGAACATCGGAATGGGTGGATACCCTTCCGTTTTGGTAGGTTCGGTTTCGGTCTGCCATTTTAAAATCAATGAACAGACTTACTCACGGCCCAGGCTGCGTGAAAGCACCTACCATCAGGGCCAAAAAAATAAAAAAGTCCAAATTATCTTTCATCTCATTGGTCGTAAGATAAAAGAAGTTTTAAGAAGTAAGAATCACAGGAAACAGAGCAATTTTTAACAAAGACTCATAACTATTAAAGTTAATTACTTCAAATCTAAAAGTATCCAAACAGGTCAAAGCTGAGCAGTCCTGTCATTTTCGATAGAACTGTTTTAAACAACTCTTAAGAATAATTTACACCTTGTAATGACAATTTCTTCAAACACAACATTGAGGTCTAAAACTACAGCTATTTGATCGCTTCTCATCTGTTTACAATTACAATTTATATTGTTTTCCTTTCGTCATTATGCCAGCGCATTTATTAATAAGTCTTACTTGTCGGATGTGGTTGATATAAAACACGAGCTCTTCAGTTTATCTTTGTTGGTGTGTTGTCCAAGTTCTTCAATCTGGGGATTACTTCCTAAAATTGTTAGAGCTTGCGGGCCACAATTGAACGGAAGAGCATAAATTTGTCATCATATCATATTATCCTCTTGATCAACTAGAGGCTAGACAACGTCGGGTATGTTAAAGTAAACATCAAGTGATTACCACGACTTGTTTTTAGAGATACCACGACAAGTAAATTTTTTTTAATAATAATGTTGTTTACCTGATTAATTGTAAACTGTTAAAGGTACTGTTAACGTGATTTTTCATGTTACCAGAGCAGGGTTAAAATGTTTATAAAAAATTTGGCTTTTGAAGATTTAAAAGTGCTAATGAAATAATTAAATTGAGCTTCATGTCACAGATAAAAGCGCAAAAGACTATTACTGTAACTCAGTTGTTTTCAAAAGCTTTCTTTGTTTTAATTCTTAGAAAGCGATTCTTGATAAGTCGGCCAAGCTTTTTGTTCCGTCATAAGAAGAAACATCGCCCAGGTGCAAAAAAACAAAACAAAAGCTTCTTTGTTTGTTGCATTGCCTCTCAGCCATTTTATATCAAATCATTTAAGAAAATTATTCTTGGTCATGAATTTTTCTGAAAACTTCTGGAAAAGATGTAATCATCTTCTATTGGAGCTATGCAAAATATCAAATCTATTTTTAGTTTCTTAGTCATGAGTCTGTTTTAATCTCGTTTTTGGACACTACGTGACGCTATTTTTGCGTTTTTTAGTTACATCTTATTCAATTTTTGACCGATTTTCTTTATTAAAACAATAAAAAAACGATCTCAATGAACTACATATAATTGCTTAATTTTTATGAAAATATTTCAAGATCATAAAACATGTTCTTGGATGATTTATCATGGAATCTCTCTAACGCTCAAAAAAAATCGTAAAAATTCAAGTTATCTATAAACTCCATCGAGAAATAGTCACAATATTAATCGCAATGATTTACGGTAATTTCAAAAAAATTGTAAAAAATTTTGAAATATACTTTTTTGCAGTTTTTGATTGAAGTTGAATATCATAGATTTTAGCAACTACAAAATTAATATTTAGCGTTTAGATGTAGTTTATTGAGATCTTTGTATTGATGTTTTAATAAAAAAATCGGTCTAAAATTAAATAAAAATATAAGCAAACACGCAAAAATACCGTCACCTATTGTTCAAAAACGAGATTTAAAAAAACTTTCGTTATTTAGAAACTGAAAATGAAAGTGACTTGATATTTTGCATAGCTAATATAGAATATGATCACATCTTTTCCAGATGTTTTCAAAAAATTTCATGAATAATTTTCCCAGAGGATTTAACGTGGAATCGTTGTTTTAAAAATAGATGCTTGAGATGCATGGCATATGCTTAAAAAGATTGCCATCAAAGAGCTTCTGACCAGTCATTTGTATTTGTATGTGATGTTACTTCAGCGTTACTGTAATAAAGTTACTGTAATTCAATGTTACTTCAGCGTTACTGTAATTCAAGCGAAAAGCCCTTAATAGTCTTAAAACATAAATTTAATGATTAAAACAATAAATTTGTTTATACTTTATTTGTTTCACTGACTGGAGATTAAATTGATTGAATTGATATCAGACAAAAACGAACTTGAGCTAATTGCATAGCAACAACAAGAACAATTATTGAGTAAGTTTTACTTAATGTTTGCAATGAAACTGCAGGTTTAATGTTTGCAATGTGAACAGCAGAACTGCAACTTGACTTTACCCGATCTGTGTTAGCTGACATGATGTGGTTAGCAGTGCCGGATTGACCAAGTGCTGGGCCTGTAGCAGATTGATTTGATGTACAGATAATGACCGGGAAGTAATTAAATATTTTATGGATTTGATCTACATTCTACAACAACAAAAGTCTAATGTAATTTTTTATTTGCAAGGAGAAATATAAAACTTCAACAACATCATTTAAAGGTCTTTTTGACGCGTTAGTGACTTCAGAACGTCATTTTCAATATTCAAAAGAGTTAAATAGTTTAGCCGCTCTTGGCCCATCGTGTTTTGCAAATAGTTTTTAATCAACTTCATTTTTGAAAAATGATCTCTCTCCAGTACAATTAGTTACCATCATACATAGATAAATGCGTAACAAATTGTTAATGTTAGGAAACGTGGTGTCAACATCATTTTCTTTAATCAAAGTGAAATAGTTGAGTTCTGGAGAGGAGCAATCAATACCAATGTGCTTTACGAATTCTGAAAACTGAAGTAGTTAATATTTCAATCTGTCTTCCAAATCCTGGGGATATACTTCTAAAACTCTGTCAGCACTTTTTTGGATCTGCTGGTGTTAGGTCATGCAGATTTTGCAAAAAACTAAACCTTGTGTTCAATTGGGTGTATGCCTTGCAACGTTACTTCAGTGCAGATAGTAGGCTGTCCAATACTGCAAGGAAAACATCCACCCGGAATCTGTGTTTACGTAATTGATTATCTATTGCTTCTGGAACTGAACGGCCACTACCTACATCATTATCTCGCCTTCGATTTTGGACAATTCTTTTGTCTTTGTTGGTCGGTAATCCTGCACTTGAGTCAGCTTCTGCGCCTCTGACTCAAACATAGCAAATTGTTCTCTGAAGTTTTGTAGGGATCCTGCCAAAGAGGCACACAACCCTGAACTAATGTTAATATTTAGCTGCTTTGCTTAAAGAGAGGCTTGAATTGCCTGGAAGCGCTCGTGTAAGCTATTCTAAAAAAGCACTAAGATTCTAGTTTCGAGCAACTCCATTTTCTCGAAGAGTCCATTTGCCTGCTGTCGGCATTCTGCCTTTTAGTAATTCGCAAGTTTCTCCAGTGCCTCCTTTATAAAAAGAAAATGTTCTTTTATAGCCTTAATGGCATCAGCTCTTGCGGACCATTGTGTTGCAGAGAGTTCTTTAGCACTCCACCGCCCGCACGCTGACGCAGAATGGACCACCGGTGTGTTGAAGCAGCAAATAACATATAGATATTTTCAACAAAGTTAAGAAACTGAACTATTTCTGGACACAATTGTGCAGTGCATGCACCAACTAAATTCAACGAATGAGCGTAGCATGGAACATATTCTGCAACAGCGCCAAATTTTTCTTTGACAAGTGCCTGGACTCCGTTATATTTGCCGCTCATGTTGGACGCATTCTCATAACTCTGTCCACGGCAATCGGCAAGATTGATACTCAATTCTTATTGGTGTACTGTACCAGGGTGTCGAAAATCTGCTGAGCAGTATGGCCCTCTATTGGCAGAAATTCCAGAAACCTTTCCACAGGCCCTGTTGGCTTGACATGTCTTACAGTGAAATAAAGCTGGTCCGCGTGAGCAATATCCGGGGTTGAATCTAATGATATGGAAAAGTATTTAGATTCTTTCAGTTCAATGACGATTATATCTTCAGCTGCTTTTCACAATATTTTGACTACCTCTTCGAAAATGGCCTTTGATAAGTAGGTAGTGTGCTCTTTTCCACAATTCGCATGCATCTTGATGTGTTGGCAAAAGAATGGATTGGCAGTTGCAAGAAGCTCCAACAGTCCCAAATAGTTTCCGTTTAACAGGAGACCCTACTGTTTCATCTGTTCCTCTAAAGGCCAACCTTCTTTCACACAAAACTTCATGAAATTTTAGATCCTCTCCAGTAGGAACCCCAGTATTTCTTTTCGTCCTCAAGTTGTTTTGTAAGGGCAGCATAAATTTTTTCTCCATGCTTTCGGAGATTGATCAGATACAGGACCTCAGCTTTGTGCATCGAACTTAACCCGTCTCTCTCAATGAGCAGCTATGCATTCTTCCAATCATTGAAGCCTTAATAAAATATGTGCAATTCTGTGTTTGGCGAGGCTGTTAGTTTGCAGGTAAAACAGTACAGATTGCCTTTGTTTTCACTGTAACATAAACAGCATGTGCATAAAACCACAAATGAAAAGCGACATCCCTAAGTCGCTTTTCATTTGTGGTTTTATGCACATGAGTAAAATATTGCTTTTTACAAAATCTATTGTAACCTTCAGCCGCATAGAATCTTTTTGATTTGGTAAAGTTACTATTCATGTGTTGACATTCTGAGCTGCCTCTTGCTACCCATTTCTTTTTTGTTCATAAGTAAGAATTAAAGGCCACTCCCTTAGTCATTGAATGGAGCAGCCAGATCTAAAACGATAAATGTTGGTGAGTAGCAAGGCTGTTGAGTTTCCATTGCCTCGGTTGCTTCCTGTTGTTCTTGCTTGGTAGTGCTTGAGCTTGAGCAAGGCTGCTGAAGTTCTAGCATTGTAGCATTATCATGAGTAGTTGAGCCAACAGCAGATGTTGACGTAGTAGAAAAAAAGTAGTGAGTTTGGGCATTTTTTGCAGTAATTTCTGTTGCTTTCCTGTCTGCGGTAATTTCTGTCTTTAAATTTATGAGTATACATAGTTTTGTTATATTTATCATTAGAAGAAAGCAGGAATTGTTTTTACGCAAAACCAGGAAACTGGAATGCAAAAACTATTAAATCCCGGGGTCCCGGTTTTCAAACCCTAACTTTATTTTCTTAGAATGTTTCATAGATTTTATTTCCTTAGAATGTTTGTCTTTTGCAGCATAATATTTCCACTGATTTTCGTGGTCGAGTTTTTTCGTTATTTTTGTACCAATTAGAAAATGAAGTTATTTAATAATATTTTGAAAAAGCCCAACCCTAACTTAAGGGTAAAATTGAAACGGGTTAATCTAATTTTTACCTAAATCCTAATTTCAATGTTATTGTAAAATTCAATCTAACCCAACCAACCAATCGTTTTTCTAAACCTTTTCTCTAAACTAACCATAACTCTATCGTGAATTTAGGCTACCAATTACCGTGTGCCATATGCCGACATTATAGAATTTTAGTCAATTGTCGTTCTTCTTGGAAATTCAAAAATACATCGACTGAAATTAGGATATTATATCAACTTTACGAAGAAAATGAATTATTTGGTGCTTCATTAAATTTATTTTTGCTGTGATAATTAAAAATCTTTTTTTTATCTTATCACATTTCAGTTCAATGACATTAGCGAAAGCAAATTTTATTCGATTCCCAAGATCTAAACATGAAATATAACATTGTAAACCAGACATGACTAACTCGCGGCTCGCGAAGTTTTTTGAAAAATTCTTTCAACTCAAAAAGTTTGGTTAAAATCAGAAGTTTTCGGGCAGCGATACTTGGGAAAAACAAACTTTTTGTGCATACAAAATGAACTACTACTGCAGGACAAAGTTCCGAAATTCAGAAAACGTTTAAGATTTGAGGTGAATACCTTGTCTTCTCGTGCAAATTTTTTGGGTTAAAATTTTGCAGATGCGGTCCGCATGCATTCACGAGTTTGGTAGCCCTGTTGTAAGCAATAAACTTGGTTGTTTAATTTGCTAATTGATTTATAAACTGAAAAACATTATTTAAGGCTTAAACATTTTTTCTCTCAATAAAGTTTGTAAGAATTAACACAGTTTCGAGCGTGAACCAAATCTATATGACCAGGACTAAAAAGAGTTAACTTGAAATTAAAGACGAAAAGTTGCTTTTTGTCTCGAAATTTACATAAAGACCATTTTTTAGTATTCACTTGAATTTCGAAAGTAAATAATCGTACACATAAAGTTTCTAATTTTGCCGCTTTTTAGTACACTTTCTGGTGTTTCAGATGTCACGCTTTCATATGGGGTCGTGCACAGCTTTGGGCATGTTCTACACCAGACTTTTATCTCGCCCACACGATCGTATTGCGTTTGTTCATTGAATTTATTTGCTGTTATGAAGATTATGAAAATTATATTCAAACATTGAAATATTATCAGCTATGATCTCAGACTTTTTTTGATTAATATTTTTCAAAAATCGTAATATCGTAGCAACCATTATTTAATGTAATCTTACCAAAAGAAACAATCAACTGTGAGTGTACAATTTTCACACAATTTTTAAATTCCTAAAAAAAATTTATTCGTGAGTTGCTGTGTTATAAACCTTATGCAACCGTGATGTTTTTCCGTTTGGTTTTGTTATGTGATTCTGCGAATTCTCAATTGCGATATTGTGACGATTTTAATCAATCAGAATCGGAAATTGTTTCATAATAATACGCAACTTTTTTCTAAAGTAAAAATAAAAGATATTTTAGTAAATTTTTTATTTTTTATAAGATGAGGTCAAAAAAAGCTGAATGAATATATTATGGACTTGCCTAAAAATTTTCGGAACATAAAATGCTATTGTGTCGTTCCAGAGAATCGGCATTTAACTTCTTGTTTTGTACATAGGCGCACGAGCTGGGGACAATTGTCCCTAAAACAGGCAGAATCAAAAGTTTTCGGGCACCGACTATTCACTATTTTGGTAGGAGAAAGTTAATCAATTTAAAACAATTCAGATCAGTTTGCAAAAACAACTAAGATTTAATGTGAACAGTGATGGCTTTAATACGGAGCGGCCGCATCGCCCTCTCCCTAAAAGCGTCAAAAAGTAGCCCCCATAAGCAAAAATATTGCTGTAAAATAGCAAAATATTGTTTTCTTTTATCATAGTAGGACCATGATAGTGGCCCCCCGTCCGTACCTTAACTTTAGAACGAAAGTAAATATAATGTACTCGATTGAAAGTAATGATCTTATTTTAAAGGTCACTATATTTTTAGGGCAAAAAAAAATTGTTGGACATTGTTTAAAAGTGATAATTTTTTTTTAAAAGATCACTTTATTTATTTTATTTTTTTAAAATATAAAAAACTCAGCACACTGAAAAGTAGCCCCTTATTTTTCTTGCACCGCCCCCCTTTTGTAAGATTATCACTAAATGTAAAGATCTTTTTTGTCTTCAAAAATATATTTCGACAAAACCAGTCATTTCTTTTCTACTCACAACTAAAAAGACAAATGAAAAGCAAAAAATAAAAAAGGTTTTCACATTAAATCTAAGTGAAATTTGGGCATCACCGAAAAATAATGCAAAATCATAATGCGGGCAATCGTCGAAAATTTTTTGGTTTGGTCTGGTACGGCTATAGTTTCGTAGCTTACAGCCTCAGTAAAGTTTACTTTAAAAGTTCGTCTGCTTCTGTTACAAAAATTTTTGAAATCGTTAATCAAGGTAATTTTTAACTAAAGGGACGATAGCGTCTTCTAAAAGGACCAGTGAATTCAATTACAAATTTTTAGCTACTATCTTTTCTTTACTAACTTCAAAATAAGTTTTGCATAATTTAACAGAGAAGCTTGTACATGAAAGTTATCGGTCGATATTTTAGAACATGAGATTTTTGTCTTTTTATTTGAACAAAAGCTTTTTGGGCTCTCGATTTGAAGTAAAGATGGACCTTTTTTGGTCTTCACTTCGCTTTCAAGGACAAAACAATGTTTTCTCGGGTCGATAAAAAAGCTTGGCGCCGCGCTTGTTTTTAGATCGCGATATCCTGTAAATCATTCACTAAAAGCTGGTTCAAAAGATGTCAGAAACCACCGGTCTAGCAGTTGTATTTATTAAGTAAGAGAATCGTTTCAAACTGTATGGAGATAGTAATTCATGGTCGGAGGGATGTCGTTTCTCCGACACTTTCTCTGTTTAATGTCTGGTGAACCTCAATTGGCCGACTGACCGCTAAACGACGGATTAGCGTCAAGTGATCCAACGTCTGATAGACTGCCTTCTATGGAACAGATTGGCACGGATTGGAACAACTATGTATGAATTAAATCAAATTTTACATGGTATTAAGTACTTATGCTTTATACTTTGTAGCAGTTAGTGTTTATATATATATATATATATATATATTGCAAGAGTGAATCGATCTTCCCTGCAGAGTGCTCGATGAAAAAAATCAGAGCAATTTAATACAAAATTTATTTAATCACTGTTTAAAAACCACAACGGTCCGTTTCATCCTAAGATTCGTCAGGTGGTTACTAGAAAAATAAAAAAATAAAAAATATAGTTATTAGTGGTAAGAAAATGCGTATGGAATAAATGATATGTAGTTAAATTAAGCAAACAATACGGTTCCTATGACGTCATACAAGAAAAAACAACTCAAAATATAGTAAATACAAATATAGAGGTTTGCATTCATTTGAAGGTGAGGGAAGGCGAGTTGGGTATGCATAACTGGAAAATAATCAATCAAGTTATCCCATATAAACCAGGACAAAAATGCTGCAACCTATGCTTAACCGAAAAACTAGAAAATCGCCTTCCCTCACCTTCAAATGAATGCAAACCTCTATATTTGTATTTACTATATTTTGAGTTGTTTTTTCTTGTATGACGTCATAGGAACCGTATTGTTTGCTTAATTTAACTACATATCATTTATTCCATACGCATTTTCTTACCACTAATAACTATATTTTTTATTTTTTTATTTTTCTAGTAACCACCTGACGAATCTTAGGATGAAACGGACCGTTGTGGTTTTTAAACAGTGATTAAATAAATTTTGTATTAAATTGCTCTGATTTTTTTCATCGAGCACTCTGCAGGGAAGATCGATTCACTCCTGCAATATAATTGACTCCTTGTTGAACTAACTTGTTGAGCACTCTAATCGATTCACCAGCAAAAAAGTCACTGATAAAAATGGAAATGAAAAAAATTAATTTTGGATATTCCTTAAAAAACATACCTATACCTTCGAGTAAGCAATACCTTAAATGCTTTATTGATAAACTAAACAGTTTTATTAGAAGAGTTCGTTGGAAAGTATTTTTTTATGAAAATGACGATGAAGATTCCTATGACGTCAATAAATCTGATACATTTGGCTTTGCATCTGACCGTTTTCCACCCCAAAATGAAGCTTTGCGACCGTTTGAAATGGATCTTTATGAATTGGCTTGCTCTATTACGTTTAAACCTATGACAAACAGTTTTCAAAAAAACTTACAAAAAGATATTCAATCTATCAAATCATCGAATAAAATGTTTGTGGCAGCCGACAAAACAACAAATATTTACAAAATGGATGTTGATAATTACAGAAAACTACTACGAGACAATATCACTTCAACTTATAAAAAGGCAGATAAAAGTCTAACCAAAAAGATCAATCAAGAAGCTAAGCACATTGCCGAAAAATTAAAACTTGATAACAGGATAGAATGCTTAGCCGAAAAGAATTCTTACATAACTTTAAAAGACCACAAAGACAACTTTTACAACAACCCTCAGTGCAGACTAATTAACCCCACAAAATCGGAAATTGGAATCATCAACAAAAATATTTTAGACAAAATCAACACAAGAATACGGTCTTGCACCGGCCTACAACAATGGCGTAACACCAAATCAGTGCTTTCCTGGTTCAAAAACATAACGAACAAAAAATCCTGCAAATTTTTAAAATTCGACATCATTCAGTTCTACCCCTCTATAACAGAAAAACTATTCCGTAGCTCAATTAATTTTGCAAAAAGATTCATTAATATTGAAGATTATGAAATTAAGGTAATTTTACATTGCCGTAAATCTATACTATTCAGTGATGATAGTACGTGGATCAAAAAAACAATAGCGAATTTGACTTAACAATGGGCTCTTACGACGGAGCAGAAATATGTGAACTGGTGGGACTGTTTCTTTTGCACAAACTTTCTACAATCATCCCTAAAGACCTTACTGGCTTATACAGAGACGACGGCTTAGCGATTCTCCGAAATTCTAGTGGCCCCAATACTGACCGAATCAAAAAAAGAATTATAAAACTTTTCCAAAAACATAATTTAAAAATAACAATTGAAGCAAACATTATACAAACAGATTTTTTAGATGTCACCCTTAACCTCAAAACAGAAAAGCACTGGCCATTCAGAAAACCCAATGATGAACTATTATATATAAATATTAATTCAAACCACCCACCATCCATAAAAAAAGCCCTACCAAACATGATATCCAACAGACTATCGGAACTTTCTTGTGATTTGGACAATTTTAAAAAAGCTATTTCACCGTACAAAAACGCAATTAAACAAAGTGGCTACAAAGACAATTTAACATTTAGTGAAACCCAACCGAAAAACAAATCAAGAAAACGAAAAATCATATGGTTCAACCCGCCTTTTAACAACTATGTTGCCAACAATATTGGAAAAGAGTTTTTAAAACTAATAAGCAAGCACTTCCCACCACAACATAGGCTTCATAAAATTCTAAACAGAAATAGTATAAAAATTAGCTATAGCTGCATGCCTAACATGCAAACTATTATAACCGGTCACAACAAGAAACATTTGGAAAAGAAAAGCTCTCAACAATCAAAACCATGCAACTGTAAAAATAAAGATATCTGCCCACTAAAAGGATCTTGCCGCAAGAAATCTATCATTTATCAAGCAGACATATCACATGGAAATGTAACAGAAAGCTACATAGGTTGCAGCGAAACAGAATTCAAATCACGATACTATAATCATATACAATCATTTGAAAATATAAAGAAAAGAAACGCCACAGAACTTTCCAAAACATTCTGGAATGCCAAAGAATCAGATCTCAATCCCACAATTAACTGGAAAATAATCAATCAAGTTATCCCATATAAACCAGGACAAAAATGCTGCAACCTATGCTTAACCGAAAAACTAGAAATACTACAAGCAAAACAACCAACAATCCTCAACAAACGATCGGAACTTACAGGAAAATGTCGTCACAAAAACAAATTTAAATTAAATAAATTACCCACTTGATTTCGTATGCTTAAATTGCCATTATTTTTGTGCATGTGTGCTTTCTTGTCCGTCATTAAATCCGTTTGTATCTTCCACTGTCGTTCACGCCATTTTTTACTCACTATACTTTTTCATCTTATGCGATTTTTCTCGTTATTTTTTATTCCTTTGTAGATTATTTTCTTTCCTTTTATATCTTTCACTGCATACCCAACTCGCCTTCCCTCACCTTCAAATGAATGCAAACCTCTATATTTGTATTTACTATATTTTGAGTTGTTTTTTCTTGTATGACGTCATAGGAACCGTATTGTTTGCTTAATTTAACTACATATCATTTATTCCATACGCATTTTCTTACCACTAATAACTATATTTTTTTATTTTTCTAGTAACCACCTGACGAATCTTAGGATGAAACGGACCGTTGTGGTTTTTAAACAGTGATTAAATAAATTTTGTATTATATATATATATATATATGTTCCTGACGCACGTGGAGTCTGCGACAGCCACAGAAACTAAACTGTTTGGGAATAGCTGTACTGTGAAAAGAAACAGCCAAATAGTCCAGTCTAACTATTTAATTTAATTTCCAATATAATTTACTTCAATTTCTTTAATTATTTCTATTACTTTTACAATTCACTTATTCAAATAGATAAACCAACAGTTCCAATATTTCTCTTTAGTTAAAACTGAACTTTAAATTTCTAAGTTGCTTATTCGAAGGAAACGCATTGAAAAATTGCTACAATAAAAAATGCTATAACTTAAAATTAAACGTGGCCAGCTTGTAACATCTGTTACGTCACAAGCGCCAAATTACTCTGTTTTACGAGCTATTAGTCAACGGAAAATGAAGTTTACAAAGTTAATCGTTCGGACCATAGGCGGCCCCCATTATGTGTGTCGGCATCAGCGCATACATAATGTAAAACAACTAAACAAGGGGGAGAACGATGTATCAAATTTACAAACAAGGTAAGTAACACAAAGAATTCACAACAGTTAAGTTCTAGGCATATACGTATACGATAAATGAAAAGGCAATTAAACAAGATGCAACAAAACTGTCAAAGCGTGTATGTACAATACTGTATAAGTGATTTCGTAAACGAACACAATAATGTCACATAGCATTACTCCAATTCCAAAGGCGCAATTTTCGAAATGTCACGATCAATATACGTAACAACGGGTTTACCATTACAATCACAAGACGATACTGCAATCTTAGCTCGACGTACCAAGGCTTTGCCCCTTCGCATTTGTGGGAGGACCTCTGAGATACGTCCAAGCCTATAATTTCCCCTTTTGTTGAAGTCACCCGGACCCCCGACTACCACCATCTGCCCAACGTGGAGATTGTCAGCAACCGTTAACCATTTCTTACGTTTTTGGAGAAGGGGAAGGTAAAATCTTATCCAACGCTCCCAGAACTGTTGTGCAAGTGATATGTTGTATCTATAATCGCGTCGGAGATGATCCTTATTGTGTGGTTGTCCAAGCGGTGTGTGTGGATCATTTAAAGGTGTCAAGAGTGAAGACGGTGATATTGCAGTGTAATCACGCGGATCGTCAGAAAGAGGTGTCAGTGGACGATCATTAACTATGCGCGTAGCATTGCAGATGTATGTTTGCAGTTCAACCAAGGTAGGTGTTCTAGGAAACTTAGTGACTTGTATGAGTGTGCGTTTGAACAACTTTATAAGGGACTCCCAAGCGCCACCTTGAGAGGGACTATATGGTGGAATGAATTCCCACGAAATTTTCTTTTTCCTAAAAAACGACTGAAGTTTGTCTGCCTCAAGAAGTTCGGGCAGCACGTGGGCGGCGGCTTTGAAAGTAGTTCCATTATCCGAGTACATACTAGATACAGAACCTCGCAGGTCTACAAATCTAGAAAAGGCCATTATGAAATTGCTCAAGTCAAGAGAAGTGACTAGTTCAACGTGAATCGCACGGGTTGATAAGCAGGTAAAAAGTAGCCCCCATGCTTTCCTTTCACTTCGGCCTTCTTTGTATGGCAATGGGCCGAAGTAATCACAGCCAGTATTAAAAAAGGGCTTATTGTGAGCAGCCAACCTAGAAGCAGGGAGGTCCGCCATAAGTTGACGAACGGGCCTCGCCTTTTGCAAGTTGCAAGCGTTGCACTGATTTAAATAATGCCTGACGCTAGACAATCCTTTTATAATCCAATATTTTTGGCGAGTCAGCATCAGAGTGTATTGAATCCCTGCATGTGGAATTTCTTGGTGACAATTCAGTATCACTAACCTAGTAAGTGGGTGTCGTGATGGGAGAATGACAGGATGTTTTGCGTCTGTGGGAAGATCAGCTTCTCCCAATCTTCCTTCGATTCGAAGTGTTCCATCTGGAAAGGCAGCGGGGCGAAGACAACGGATTGAGCGTAAATCTTTAAGATGTCTGCGTTCAGAATTTGATAACGTTTTAGCGTTTAGCCGTTTGATTGCATCTTCCAAAGAGTCAGGAGATTCTGCTTGCAAGCTGTCGAAAACTGTGCAGAAACATTCTCGCTGCACATATAGCACTGTAGAGTGTAATGCTTTTTCAAGATATATAGCGTTTAAGCGTGGCTTATGAAACTCTAGTTTCTTTGCTTTTGCAATCACAAATTCTACAAAGGCAGCAAGGTATCCCAACCTCTTTTTCAGAGTGTACAAGTTTGGTGAAGTCTGTATGACACGAGTGAGTGTTGCCTTTGGTTCTTTGCAAAAAGTTGTTCTCAATTCAATTCGAGCAACACGTACAAGTTAAAGGAATACTGTTTACGTTGAATTTATCAGGTGGCAAATGAAGAAATTGTGGACCTTCGATCCAAAGTTTTGTGCGGGTTTCAAAGTGTTTGTTAGCTAGAGGTCTCGTGGCCACATCTGCTGGATTACTTTCGGTTTCGCAATAACGCCAATCATTTGAGAAAGAGACTCGGCGTATTAATTCCAGACGACGTGAAATAAACTTTGGTAATCTCAGATTAGGGTTAGTGACCCATTGAAGAACTACTTTAGAATCACACCAAAAATGTCGAGAGTAGTGCGGTAATCCTAACGCTTTAGCAGCGCTTGCCATGAGTTCCGCACTCATCACAGCAGCTACCAGCTCTTTTCTTGCTATAGGCCAGTTTTGTTGATGTATCAAAATTACACGGCTTTTTCCATAAACAAACGCCGCATGGGCATGATTATCAATGATTCTACGAAGGTAGATTACGCTACCGTACGCTTCCATGGATGCATCCGAAAACGCATGCAGCTCATAAAGAGTTTCAACGGTAACTTTAACCTGTGGAGCATTTGCAAAGTACCATCTGGGAATAGAGATTTCTTTTAATTTAAGAAGTGTTTGACTCCAATCTTTCCACGCTCTCTCATGCTTTGCAGGGACGGGTTCATCCCAGCTCAACTGATCCACAGCGAGTCGTTGCAGAATGAGGCGTCCTTTCAAGAGAAAAGGAGCAGTATATCCCAGTGGGTCATATTGTTGGCTGATTTGACTTAACATAACTCGTCGAGTATATTTGTCGACCAGATGAAAGACAAACTCGACTTTCAGAGTATCTTGTTCACCATTCCAAATGCAACCTACTGCTTTGAATTGTGGAAGTGGGTCCTCATCTTTTTTCAGGTCGATCGTTCTGACGGATGATGCCAGTTTATTTTTATCTACATTAGCAAGGACGGACTTGGCCGCTTGGTTTGCAGTCCATTTCACAAGTTGAAAACCGCGGCTGGCCAGAAGATTGATAGACTCAGTGGCTATGGTTTCGGCTTCTTCTAGGGTGTCTGTGCTAACTAGAAGATCATCCATGTACATGCAATGTTGAATCGCGTGTAGAGTGGGGCTACTGGCATTGGTAGGATTTTCCTTGGCTATCTCTCTTATACTACGGCAAGCGATGTATGGAGAGCTGACCACACCCCAGACGTGTCTAGTAAATTTATATGGTTTAAGCTTTCCATTTAAAATGTCATCATTGTCTTACCAAAAGATTCTAAATAAATTCTGTTGGTGTTCAGGTAAAAGAATTTGAAAGAAACACTTGGTAATATCTGCCATTATTGCATATTTTCCTATGCGAAATCTTGCTAAAACATGGGCCAGAATGTTAAGCATGTCAGGACCAGAATAAATAAAATCATTGATGGACCATCCCGACCACTTAGCAGAGCCGTCATAGACAACTCTGGGTTTTGCTTGATTTGTAATAAAGTATGGGAGATAGTTTGTTTGCTGATCCGTGTTTTCTTCAGCGAGCATAATGAATTTGTTCTCTTTAAGTCCTTGAATGGCATTAACAAGAGATAATTGTAGGTCAGGTTGTCGTAACATGTGCTTGCGCAGTCCATTAGCACGTCTTCTAGCTAATTTGTAATTACTTGGCAGTTTATGGATGTCTTCCTTTAGAGCAGCATTTCTTAACCTGGGGTAAATTTCTTTGTTTTAGGGGGTAAATGAGCTATCTATAGTTTTAAATTTGATGGTGGTAACACATAACCTTAGGCATGGTTTCAGTCTGGAGAAATTGACAGGACAGAAAAATCGGGGCAGCTGTAGGTATTGGCAGCCTAGTATCTGTGATGTACTGCTTTAATGTAATAAAGATAATGGCAACACTTCAGTGCGCATTCACGTGATGTGAGATAACAATGATCTTTATCGCATGACAATAGCGTACAAGATACTGTAACGTGCTAATAATTGGAATGCTGATTTGATCGAAATGATAACGAGTGTAGTCACATGGTGATCAGTGAAAGGCGAATTAATTGTTAATGTCCTCTCGAAGACTTCTGTGAGTGTTTGAATTACTGCTGTTTATAATAAATACAATAAATAAAGACTTTTTCTTTAATGAAATAAAAACATAACAGTATCCTTCCTGGTTTAGAGTAACTGCTAATGCGAATCCAAAGCTATCCTATTATTTGGATTTTGTCATAAATTTAGTCATAAATATAGCATGTAACAAAAGAAGAGAAAGTATCAGAACAATTATTTGGATTTTGGATTTACATGTCTTATTCAGGATGGTGTTCAAATTTCTCAGGGTGTCCTGTGCATGAAAACATTTTCAAACAGTACTATGAAACCTGCTCCGCTAAAACAACATCTAGCAAATGCTCATCCAAGTATGATAAGCAAAAACTGGTCCTTTTTTGAGTTAAAACCGTCCAGTCTGAAAAGACAAAAACTGAACAGAACTGGAATGTTTTGGCAGACTAACAATTCCGCTGTACATGCATCATTTGCCATTGCTTTGCATGTGGCAAAAACTAAAAAAGCACATACGATTGGTGAAACCCTTCTGAAACCTTGCATATTGGAAAGTGTGAAGTTAATGCTTGGAGAAAAAGGATCTCAAACAATGAAACAAATCTCACTGTCCAATGACACAATAAAATCGCTAATCCATGAAATGTCTAAAAATATTAAGAGCAAGGTGATATCGAAGATTAATTCCTCTCCTGTTTTTGCTCTTCAGCTGGATGAAACTACTGATGTTTCCAATTTCTCATAGCTACTTGTGTATATCAGATATGTTGCAGATGAAAGGATTAATGAAGAATTTCTCTTCTGCCAACCTTTGGAAACAACATCAAAAGCAGCCAATGTTTTTCAAGTGTTCATTGATTTTTTTGACAAAACCAAATTGAGTTGGATTAAGCTTGTTGGGCTTTGCATTGATGGTGCTCCAGCCATGATTAATGCAAACTCTGGATTGGTTTCCTTGGAAAAGTAGAAAAATCCAGCTATTGAAGGAACGCATTGCATGATTCGCAAAGAGGCGCTCGTTTCCAAACCATTCCAAAGAGACTTTACAAGCATTTGTCTGTTGTGATTAAAGTCGTTAATTATGTGAAAAGTTCAGCGCTCAATACTTGACTCTTCAGCAAGCTTTGCAAAGATATGGATGCCAATCATACCGCACTTTTATATCACACACAAGTTCGTTGGCTCTCAAAAGGGAACATGCTCTTTCATATTTTTGAACTAAGAGAAGTCAAGTTGTTTTTGGTTGCAAGACAAAAAAAATGATCTAATGTTAGCATTTGATGGAGACAAATTTCCTACGTACTTAGTTTATCTTGCTGACATATTCGAAACATTAAATCAGCTAAACAAGAAATTGCAAGGTCCAAGAAGTGATACAATTGTGCACACAGATGCCATCAATTCGTTTGTGGCAAAGCTCAAGCTTTGGAGCCAACGAACAAATAATGATAATTTTGCATCATTTCACAACTTGACTGATATAACTGGAGATGATTTTGAACAAAATTTGAAGGAGGACATCATCAGTCACCTACAAAACTTGCAAAACGAGTTTGAACGATATTTTCCCAAGATAAATACTTCTAGCATTTTGATGAAAGTAGCTAGAAATCCTTTTCTATGTAATGTAAAGTGGAAGATGTTCCTGAAGCAATTTAAGAAGAATTTATAGAATTAGCACATAATTCTTTTGCAAAAGATGAATTTCACACTTGCAACCTAGAGGAGTTTTAGTTAAAATGCAACTTTGCTATCCACAGTTAGGTTTTCATGTCCTAAATATTCTGGTTACGTTTTCTTCAACTTACCTATGCGAGTGCGGCTTCTCGGCGTTGCTTAATATCAAATCTAAAGCACGAAACGGACTTGACGTTGAATCTGACATTCTTTGCGCATTAACTACTACTTCACATGACATTGAACGGCTCGTTGCCAAAAAACAAGGGCAGCCGTCACAGTAAATAAGTATAACTGAAGTAATTTGCTAATTTCGCTTTTTAATAAATGAACATCATTAAGTATATTGAGGGTAAATCTAGTAATCACTTTTGTTAAAAGGGTAATTATGTAAAAAAAGGTTAAGAACCACTGCTTTAGAGGAACAGGTATCTGATATCGACTATCAATGACTCTAATGTTATCTTCGACTAGTTGTTGAGCTTTTTTGTCGTTTACCGAGGGCTGTATGACCTCGTCCTCTTTTGTGAATTCACGAACAAGTTGTTCTAATTCTTTAATTCTGATATTGTCACTTACAGAAATTTTGTGAGTTTGGCAATTCATTCCTTTCTGGAATTTTCCTCCAGATGCTATCCACCCGAGTGGGCTTTCAATAGCATGAGGTTCGCCTTCATTACCAGTTCGCTCTTGTAAAACCCTCATTAAGGCAGAGTTGTCAAGACCTATCAGAACATCAAAACCCGAACGCTCAGGAATCATGTATGGAACGACATCATCAAATTGTGGGTACTCCGACAAATCCTGACAGTGAGGCAGAGTGTAGCCCTCATCAGACCATGGTGAGACTACAAATGCCTGCAGCCCAAGAAAGTGTTTGTTATTGTGTAGTGATTTGAGGTTGAACACTACATTCTCCAGCTCGCTTGTTTCACTGGATGAAATTGTATGTAGGGTAATTTGTGATTTTCCTACAGGCACAAGATCGAGTTCTTCCAATAGTGTTTTAGATATTAGTGTCACTTGTGACCCAGGATCATGCTGCGCATAAACCAAGGTATTTTTTCCTGTGCATGGGTTGCTTATTTGTACAGCAGATATACGTGTCAAAATACCTGTTTGTTGTGCCTCTATCTTCCTCACTACTGAGGTACTAGCCTTTTGATTATAAGATGGGAGTGAGGCGGCCCCAACAGCCACCCTTTCAGTAGAGCTGACATTTTCGCTGGGATATGTGGGAAAGGACATATTATATATTTCGTGTAGTAAAGTAGTATGCTTAGGCACTGCCATGCGTTGTTTGTAGTGCTTACATTTGCAAGGAAACTTACAATCTTCTACAGAGTGAGACTGCAAGCAATTAAGGCAACGATGAGCCTGAATAATAGCGTTTCGTTTTTCTTCTGGGGTCAAACGTTGATAGTTATCGCAATTGTATAAGAAGTGCCGTTTCTCTGATGTTTCAGTGGAGCACATGAAACACCTAGGAGATTGTTGCCATTTAGATGCTTCACTTGGTGCACTTGCTGCAGGTGCTGATCTTGTTATTATAGACGTTGTTGTCGCCGAATTTCCCGTTTTTGTTTGGACATTTGTGTGATGTACTTTAGCCCGTTGCGTAGATCGATTCTTCTCTCCTCTGTCAGAAGAACACAAAAATCGTTCTGCAAAAGTTGTTTTAACAACCTGTAGCTCTCTGTTAAGGAATTGTTTGAATGAGTCGAATGATGGTTGCTCCGTGCTGCCAAAGTTATCATGTAAGAAATATGTGTACTGCTTCTTAAAGTTGTAAGGGAGTCGTTCACCCACATCGACAATAAAGTTACTGTCAAGACTGTGCATTTGTTGGTGGGCCCTGGCATACAGTTCGCAGTCGTTAAGGTCAGAGATTAGTTTCTCTAAGGTTCCTGCATCCATACGGGGTAATTTTGCTCCTGAACGAATTTGCCTTACAAGTGGTTCCGCAAGAAAACTGCAGCATCCATAGCGAAGTCTGAGTCCTTCCAGGGCTCGCGTGATTTGTGTGTCTATATCCCAACCTGGTACAGGTGGCACCAGAGCCGAAATGGCTTCTCGCGCGCCTTCCTGACAGGAAACACGGAGAAGATCCATTTTACGGTGTGAAATGGGACATCGCTTAATCAGTTCTCTTATCTGATTTTGGAAAAAGATGAAGGGAAGGTTGCGACCAGAGTATCTGATTTCGCGAGCCTCCTCTAATAGAATATGGTATTCTTGCAGGGCAATATGTGAAGAATTACTACTGTGAGGGCTTCCTTGGAATTCTTGATTTTTAAGTGTTGAAACCCTATTCTGTGAATAAGGGTCGTGCTGTGTAGAGTACCCTCTGTAGTTTCGCAGTGGAGTAGACTTTGTGTTAGCAATACTTTCCACTAGTGGTTTGTATAATTGAGCATGTGGTTGAGCATTAGCAAATTCTTCTGTGTGTTCAGGTGTAACGTCACAAAGCCTTTTCCTAGGTTGCGTATGGGGAAGTGGCTTGCAAACCGTTTGTTGATTTCGTGAACGAGCACTTACAACGGAGTTTGGATTTGATAAGTGCAACATTTGCTCCTTGGCGTCTAGTTCAGCCTGTCTGAGCTCGAATTCAATTTCCCGTTGTTTTTGCTGGAATTCAGCTTTTTGTCTTTTAAGCCGCAGCGAGATTTGTTTTCTGGCTAGTTGCGATGATGTGCAACTTCTTGAGCTGCCACTCCCAACATTGCTAACAGAGTCAGAGGGTTCGATGTTTGGCATGTTTGTGTTAGTGTTCGAGAGCATTTGATTTTGTGATGAATGTGTTTCAATGTCTAGCGGAGTGAGCCCACTATTGTTTTGAACGCTAGCATGCCATTTCTGATAAACATCTATGATATTCAGTCTCAGTGCTCCCAAACGATTGTATATCCCCTGACTTTCGCTTTTACCTTCCCCAGACGCCTGCCCCTGACAGGCAAGTATCTCGGCATCGAGCGCATGGTACTTATCATTAATAAGGGCAACATTTTCGTAACCCGTACTTTCATTAAGTGTCGCAATAAAAGATTCGCCAGCGGACATTAATTCCCGTACTTTAGCACGGTGATTTCGCATTTCCTTTTGACTATCATCGGTAACGTCCCGAGACATAAGCGACTGCTTTGGGCTAGACCCTTCAGCCATATTAATTTGTAAGTAAGGAATGAAAATTACTTTACACGACGGTAAATAAATTATAACTTGAAAAGGTGAAATAAATATAAATATATCACGCAGTTTGCCAGTTAATACAACGCAAAATTTGTTATATAGTTAATCAAGTAGGTTAATAATATAATTAATAACAATTATCCTACTGTTCGTTATGCTTGCTTTTTGATTGTAGTTGCTTGATTGACAGCTGCTGGTAAGATGGCTTCTTTCTTCCAGCTAGCGAGTGAATCTTCACTCTTCAGAACTTGCTATTGCTTTGCGTTTTTAACTGGAGTTTTCAGAAATTTTATCTTGATATAATTTTATTTCACTTAGAAATTTATCTTTTTCTATTTTCCTGACGCACGTGGAGTCTGCGACAGCCACAGAAACTAAACTGTTTGGGAATAGCTGTACTGTGAAAAGAAACAGCCAAATAGTCCAGTCTAACTATTTAATTTAATTTCCAATATAATTTACTTCAATTTCTTTAATTATTTCTATTACTTTTACAATTCACTTATTCAAATAGATAAACCAACAGTTCCAATATTTCTCTTTAGTTAAAACTGAACTTTAAATTTCAAAGTTGCTTATTCGAAGGAAACGCATTGAAAAATTGCTACAATAAAAATGCTATGACTTAAAATTAAACGTGGCCAGCTTGTAACATCTGTTACGTCACAAGCGCCAAATTACTCAATGTTTTACGAGCTATTAGTCAACGGAAAATGAAGTTTACAAAGTTAATCGTTCGGACCAATATATATATATATAAACACTAACTGCTACAAAGTATAAAGCATAAGTACTTAATACCATGTGTTCCGTTCCTAAAAATCACCCAAATTATGTAGATTCACAATCTCATAAAAAATATCTTTGATTTCGCTTTGGTCCGGCTCAAATAGCCGAAGAAATAACAGTTTTATGAGCAATTTAAATAATTTATTTTTATTTACAAGAAAAAATGGCAACACTGCATAATTTCGCTTTATTGAGAACATTCTGGATTTCCGCTTGACTTGTTTTTGCATGTGACGCAATAATGCTTATATGTGATTGGCTTCATTGAGATAATTTCAGAACATTCGAGCAATCTTACCGATTGGTATAAATAAGATTCGCTGAAAAGTAGTATTAATTAATTCGATGTTTCGTTGTGGTAACTTTAAATTGGAAAATTGTTAACTGTGTGAAGTCATAGTTTTTTTGGCCGCAAGTCTTTGGTGATCTACGTGATTGTGAAGAATTAAGCTATTGAGCTTTAACCTGTTGCTTTGATTTATACTATTCGGGCTCCTAAGTGGATTGGAGCATATTTCTTAATAAAGAAGATATTGTGGTAGTCTGAGCTGTGATTTAGCTAGACTATATTTTTGCTGTCGCTGGTTCGAAGGTCAGATCCAGCAAGAAGATTAAGAATTATCGTTTAGTAGACACCGAGATTGTGTTATCGGCGAAGCCTTCTTTACAGGCGCCGAAAAGGTAGACGATTAAATAACGTGCTAAGTTACCGAATAAATTTGCTACAAAATTTCAAAAGCTTTTTATCATCGGAACAAAATTTTCAAAACCTATTTACTAAATTCTACAAAATTTCAAAAAACTTTCCAAAATTTAGAAAGCTAAAATTTGTGGAAGTAACAAAATTTCAAAAACTATTTACTAAATTATACACCATGTAAAATTTGATTTATTTCATACACAGTTGTTCCAATCCGTGCCAATCTGTTCCATAGAAGGCAGTCTATCAGACGTTGGATCACTTGACGCTAATCCGTCGTTTAGAGGTCAGTCGGCCAATTGAGGTTCACCAGACATTAAACAGAGAAAGCGTCGGAGAAACGACATCCCTCCGACCATGAATTACTATCTCCATACAGTTTGAAACGATTCTCTTACTTAATAAATACAACTGCTAGACCGGTGGTTTCTGACATCTTTTGAACCAGCTTTTAGTGAATGATTTACAGGATATCGCGATCTAAAAACAAGCGCGGCGCCAAGCTTTTTTATCGACCCGAGAAAACATTGTTTTGTCCTTGAAAGCGAAGTGAAGACCAAAAAAGGTCCATCTTTACTTCAAATCGAGAGCCCAAAAAGCTTTTGTTTAAATAAAAAGACAAAAATCTCATGTTCTAAAATATCGACCGATAACTTTCATGTACAAGCTTCTCTGTTAAATTATGCAAAACTTATTTTGAAGTTAGTAAAGAAAAGATAGTAGCTAAAAATTTGTAATTGAATTCACTGGTCCTTTTAGAAGACGCTATCGTCCCTTTAGTTAAAAATTACCTTGATTAACGATTTCAAAAATTTTTGTAACAGAAGCAGACGAACTTTTAAAGTAAACTTTACTGAGGCTGTAAGCTACGAAACTATAGCCGTACCAGACCAAACCAAAAAATTTTCGACGATTGCCCGCATTATGATTTTGCATTATTTTTCGGTGATGCCCAAATTTCACTTAGATTTAATGTGAAAACCTTTTTTATTTTTTGCTTTTCATTTGTCTTTTTAGTTGTGAGTAGAAAAGAAATGACTGGTTTTGTCGAAATATATTTTTGAAGACAAAAAAGATCTTTACATTTAGTGATAATCTTACAAAAGGGGGGCGGTGCAAGAAAAATAAGGGGCTACTTTTCAGTGTGCTGAGTTTTTTATATTTTAAAAAAATAAAGTAAATAAAGTGATCTTTTAAAAAAAAATTATCACTTTTAAACAATGTCCAACAATTTTTTTTTGCCCTAAAAATATAGTGACCTTTAAAATAAGATCATTACTTTCAATCGAGTACATTATATTTACTTTCGTTCTAAAGTTAAGGTACGGACGGGGGGCCACTATCATGGTCCTACTATGATAAAAGAAAACAATATTTTGCTATTTTACAGCAATATTTTTGCTTATGGGGGCTACTTTTTGACGCTTTTAGGGAGAGGGCGATGCGGCCGCTCCGTATTAAAGCCATCACTGTTCACATTAAATCTTAGTTGTTTTTGCAAACTGATCTGAATTGTTTTAAATTGATTAACTTTCTCCTACCAAAATAGTGAATAGTCGGTGCCCGAAAACTTTTGATTCTGCCTGTTTTAGGGACAATTGTCCCCAGCTCGTGCGCCTATGTACAAAACAAGAAGTTAAATGCCGATTCTCTGGAACGACACAATAGCATTTTATGTTCCGAAAATTTTTAGGCAAGTCCATAATATATTCATTCAGCTTTTTTTGACCTCATCTTATAAAAAATAAAAAATTTACTAAAATATCTTTTATTTTTACTTTAGAAAAAAGTTGCGTATTATTATGAAACAATTTCCGATTCTGATTGATTAAAATCGTCACAATATTGCAATTGAGAATTCGCAGAATCACATAACAAAACCAAACGGAAAAACATCACGGTTGCATAAGGTTTATAACACAGCAACTCACGAATAAATTTTTTTTAGGAATTTAAAAATTGTGTGAAAATTGTACACTCACATTTGATTGTTTCTTTTGGTAAGATTGCATTAAGTGTTTAAATAATGGTTGCTACGGTATTACGATTTTTGAAAAATATTAATCAAAAAAAGTCTGAGATCATAGCTGATAATATTTCAATGTTTGAATATAATTTTCATAATCTTCATAACAGCAAATAAATTCAATGAACAAACGTAATACGATCGTGTGGGCGAGATAAAAGTCTGGTGTAGAACATGCCCAAAGCTGTGCACGACCCCATATGAAAGCGTGACATCTGAAACACCAGAAAGTGTACTAAAAAGCGGCAAAATTAGAAACTTTATGTGTACGATTATTTACTTTCGAAATTCAAGTGAATACTAAAAAATGGTCTTTATGTAAATTTCGAGACAAAAAGCAACTTTTCGTCTTTAATTTCAAGTTAACTCTTTTTAGTCCTGGTCATATAGATTTGGTTCACGCTCGAAACTGTGTTAATTCTTACAAACTTTATTGAGAGAAAAAATGTTTAAGCCTTAAATAATGTTTTTCAGTTTATAAATCAATTAGCAAATTAAACAACCAAGTTTATTGCTTACAACAGCGCTGCCAAACTCGTGAATGCATGCGGACCGCATCTGCAAAATTTTAACCCAAAAAATTTGCACGAGAAGACAAGGTATTCACCTCAAATCTTAATCGTTTTCTGAATTTCGGAACTTTGTCCTGCAGTAGTAGTTCATTTTGTATGCACAAAAAGTTTGTTTTTCCCAAGTATCGCTGCCCGAAAACTTCTGATTTTAACCAAACTTTTTGAGTTTGAAAGAATTTTTAAAAGACTTCGCGAGCCGCGAGTTAGTCATGTCTGGTTTACAATGTTATATTTCATGTTTAGATCTTGGGAATCGAATAAAATTTGCTTTCGCTAATGTCATTGAACTGAAATGTGATAAGATAAAAAAAAGATTTTTAATTATCACAGCAAAAATAAATTTAATGAAGCACCAAATAATTCATTTTCTTCGTAAAGTTGATATAATATCCTAATTTCAGTCGATGTATTTTTGAATTTCCAAGAAGAACGACAATTGACTAAAATTCTATAATGTCGGCATATGGCACACGGTAATTGGTAGCCTAAATTCACGATAGAGTTATGGTTAGTTTAGAGAAAAGGTTTAGAAAAACGATTGGTTGGTTGGGTTAGATTGAATTTTACAATAACATTGAAATTAGGATTTAGGTAAAAATTAGATTAACCCGTTTCAATTTTACCCTTAAGTTAGGGTTGGGCTTTTTTCAAAATTTTATTAAATAACTTCATTTTCTAATTGGTACAAAAATAACGAAAAAACTCGACCACGAAAATCAGTGGAAATATTATGCTGCAAAAGACAAACATTCTAAGGAAATAAAATCTATGAAACATTCTAAGAAAATAAAGTTAGGGTTTGAAAACCGGGACCTCGGGATTTAGTGGTTTTTGCATTCCAGTTTCCCGGTTTTGCGTAAAAACAATTCCTGCTTTCTTCTAATGGTAAATATAACAAAACTATGTATACTCATAAATTTAAAGACAGAAATTACCGCAGACAGGAAAGCAACAGAAATTACTGCAAAAAATGCCCAAACTCACTACTTTTTTTCTACTACGTCAACATCTGCTGTTGGCTCAACTACTCATGATAATGCTACAATGCTAGAACTTCAGCAGCCTTGCTCAAGCTCAAGCACTACCAAGCAAGAACAACAGGAAGCAACCGAGGCAATGGAAACTCAACAGCCTTGCTACTCACCAACATTTATCGTTTTTGATCTGGGAGCTCCATTCAATGACTAGGGGAGTGGCCTCTAATTCTTACTTATGAACAAAAAAGAAATGGGTAGCAAGAGGCAGCTCAGAATGTCAACACATGAATAGTAACTTTACCAAATCAAAAAGATTCTATGCGGCTGAAGGTTACAATAGATTTTGTAAAAAGCAATATTTTACTCATGTGCATAAAACCACAAATGAAAAGCGACTTAGGGAGTGTTTATGTTACAGCGAGAACAAAGGCGATCTGTACTGTTTTACCTAAGGAGGATCTAAAATTTCATGAAGTTTTGTGTGAAAGAAGGTTGGCCTTTAGAGGAACAGATGAAACAGTAGGGTCTCCTGTTAAACGGAAACTATTTGGGACTGTTGGAGCTTCTTGCAACTGCCGATCCATTCTTTTGCCAACACATCAAGATGCATGCGAATTGTGGAAAAGAGCACACTACCTACTTATCAAAGGCCATTTTCGAAGAGGTAGTCAAAATATTGAAAAAAGCAGCTGAAGATATAATCGTCAGTGAACTGAAAGAATCTAAATACTTTTCCATATCATTAGATTTAACCCCGGATATTGCTCACGCGGACCAGCTTTATTTCACTGTAAGACATGTCAAGCCAACAGGGCCTGTGGAAAGGTTTCTGGAATTTCTGCCAATGGAGGGCCATACTGCTCAGCAGATTTTCGACACCCTGGTACAGTACACTAATAAGAATTGGGTATCAATCTTGCCGATTGCCGTGGACAGAGTTATGAGAATGCGTCTAACATGAGCGGCAAATATAACGGAGTGCAGGCACTTGTCAAAGAAAAATTTGGCGCTGTTGCAGAATATGTTCCATGCTACGCTCATTCGTTGAATTTAGTTGGTGCATGCACTGCACAATTGTGTCCAGAAATAGTTCAGTTCCTTAACTTTGTTGAAAATATCTACGTATTCTTTGCTGCTTCAACACACCGGTGATCCATTCTGCGTCAGCGTGCAGGTGGTGGAGTGCTCTGCAACACAATGGTCCGCAAGAGCTGATGCCATTAAGGATATAAAAGAACATTTTCTTTTTATAAAGGAGGCACTGGAGAAACTTGCGAATGACTAAAAGGCAGAATGCCGACAGCAGGCAAATGGACTCTTCGAGAAAATGGAGTTGCTCGAAACTAGAATCTTAGTGCTTTTTTAGAATAGCTTGCACGAGCGCTTCCACGCAATTCAAGCCTCTCTTTAGGCAAAGCAGCTAAATATCAACATTAGTTCAGGGTTGTGTGCCTCTTTGGCAGGATCCCTACAGAATTTCAGAGAACAATTCGCTATGTTTGAGTCAGAGGCGCAGAAGCTGACTCAAGTGCAGGATTACCGACCAACAAAGACAAAAGAATTGTCCAAAATCGAAGGCGAGATAATGATGTAGGCAGTGGCCGTTCAGTTCCAGAAGCAATAGATAATCAATTACGTAAACACAGATTCCGGGTGGATGTTTTCCTTGCAGTATTGGACAGCCTACTATCTGCACTGAAGTAACGTCGCAAGGCATACACCCAATTGAACACAAGGTTTAGTTTTTTGCAAAATCTGCATGACCTAACACCTGAGCAGATCCAAAAAAGTGCTGACAGACTTTTAGAAGTATATCCCCAGGATTTGGAAGACAGATTGAAACATTAACTACTTCAGTTTTCAGAATTCGTAAAGCACATTGGTATTGATTGCTCCTCTCCAGAACTCAACTATTTCACTTTGATTAAAGAAAATAATGTGATTTAAGAAATTAAAGAAAAAAAAATAGAAGTTCATCTAAATCGCATTGTTAGAATTGGAACATTCAGCTCTATCTACACACTAATCAACACGATGTATAAGCAATTAAATATTTTGAAAATCTCGGATATATATCATCTTGAATTAGGAAAATTTATGTATCAGATATACTCTGACAAATTACCTGCTGTTTTTGCTCAGATATTCAAAAAAATAAAAGAAATACACTCTCACAACACTAGGCAAACGGAAAAATCAACTTATTTTCTTCCACGTGTATCTAAAACAATTGGACAGCAGCTCCTTACTTTCCAACTTTGGTATTCGATTAACGACACAATAAAAGACAGGCATTGGATTACTTTCAAAAAAACGTATAAACAGCACCTAATTGATCAGTATTAAATTTTACTCTTTTAATTGTCGCCTTTTTCTGATTTGTTCTTTTTCTTTCTCGTTATTTTTCAATAATTTGTTTTTTTACTGCATTGGTTTTACATCAAAAAGATTTGTATCAGTATATATATTAACATACTTAAATAATATATATGTAAATTTTGTTTTTTGACTGTATTGGATGTGGGGGGACTTGACTTGATAACGTATGTTCTTCAGTGCCTCCTGCCTTCACCCATATTTTGGTTTTTTTTTAACATTACCGTGTGTATGTATTATAAAATTTATGTTTGTGTCTTTGGCAAATAAATATTATTATTATTATTAATTGAGAAAAATTTATGTAAAATTGGCTGTTACTGCGGCTATTGCAATGAGTGGTCATGGCAGAGTCAACTTAAAGGCTTTTGCAAGATGTAGCACACCTTAAAATTAAAATTTTGAACTCTAGGTTTATTAAAAAGAGTTGACATTGGCCAAAAAATTGATCGAACCAAAATAACAGATTAGCAAAATAAAATCTTTCCAAGATATCGGTCTGTCCTGTGCAAACTGAAATTCTGTCATGTCAACTAAAGTTTCAAATTACAGCATGACTACCAAAATTTTGCTTTTGTTAGCAGTGCCTTTTCAACAAAAAAAAGTGCCCTTTTTTAAATTTTTCCCTCCTGGCAAAAAAGTATCCGGCGCTCCTGGGTCTGATCCCAAACAAAGCTAATGAATTTTTTAGAAACAATAACTAATTATCAAATTTAATTTTCTCAAAAAGGTCCGATTACGAAATAATCAATGGCATCTAATACTAAAAAGAGGAAATTTCATGTACATGTAATTTTTGCGGCCCGCTGAATGTACTTAAATTTATAATTTGGCTCAATTTGAAAAAAGGTTGAAAATCCCTGTCTTAAACGCTGTTGACGCTGCTTTTCTGCAAAGCTTCAAAGTGATGAAAATGAAAATACAAACAAACCAAAAAATGAACGTTTTTGTTAATCATTTAAACCAGGGGTGGCCAACCTGCGGTGCATTGGAGGGTTATTGGTGGAACATTGCAGTTGAGAAAAATATTTCAAATGGAAAATGTTTCACAACTTATATCTAGCTATATCAGGGGTGGCCAACCTGTGGCGGATTGCACCCCGATTTCCAACGATAACCTTTTTTTTAGAGATCAGCTTGGTTTCACTATGAAATTTTAAAGTCTTTCGTTTGTGTGGCGGACAGGGTTGCGGAGTCGGAAGGTTAAGCTCCGACTCCGACTCCGACTCCTAGAATTTCTAAAATACCGACTCCGACTCCCGACTCCGACTCCCAACTTTGACTTTGCCTTCGACTCCGACCCCTAAGTAAGGGGAAGGTCTTTATCGTAAATTAGATTTAACTGAGCAAAAATCATTCTTGCGAGTTGACAGTTATGCACAAAATAAGTCAGGTTTTTTAAACACATAAAAGGATATTTATTTTTAAAAATAAAGTAAGCGAGTGTATATACATATAAAACTGCAAATTGCTGGTGCTCTTTAAAAGAGTGCTTGATTACAGAGCGATTATTTCTATTTATCAAAACACAAATATTAAAAAAATATTTTATTAAAGTGGTCCCAACAGACTGTTTCGCCTGTAAGGCTAATCAGGGGACAAAACATCTAAAAAAGCCATATTATTTACATTGAAAGAGCGATAATAAGCAAGGATTAAAAGTTAAAATAAATTTTTACGCTTCAGATGCAAACTCGCATTTTAGAAAAATAACGCTCTCAAAAAGTTTGGGTTTAAACAATTATTTTACTAAAGTTAGTGATTGATTATCAAATAATTAGTTTTGTTACGAGATATTAAAAGAAAACATTCTATAATGTTGCGCATAGATGTATTTTTAAAATTAGTCAAGCTGCCCAAAAAGCAAAAGTGGTTTCAAAAATTTTAATTTAATAATTTGCTCGTAAAAAAAAGTTTGCTTCTATAAGTTTCTCCTTTATTGCAGCCCTTTGGTCTGTTCTGATGAGTCTGCCAACAGTGCTGACTCTCTTACTATCGCAGGGTATTGCTTTATAGCTTCATGGACATCCAACTTTGACTTCCGATCAATCAATTCCACTTCTTTTAATGCAGCATAGAATTCAAGCTAAAAACTTTCTACGTGTTTTTCATCTGAAGCTGGAACTTTAGCCGCTTCTTCTAGTTTACGTCTCTTTGACCTTGCTTTATGATCTTGTTGGTCTAAAAACTTTTCAAAATCCTCTTTGTCACAGGTTTCCTCTGATTCTGTAATTGAATTAGTGTCTGGATTGTCAAATGATGTTTTTCTATTTAAACCTAAAATTCTCACAGCAAGGTCACAAAGTGCTGATTTTGCTTCATTTTTCTGAATTTCGGTTAGCAACACTCTATTCATTGGGTCTACATACACTCCAGCCAGTAGAATTTTGTTGTTAAGCAATTGCACTTCTCTCTGTTTCATAGACGCACGCAACGTTTCTGCAGGCAATCCGGCTTTCTTGGTTAAGAAATGCTCCAAGTACATTTTCCACTCTTTCAAGAACATTCCAGGAGTGAGGTACTCTTCTTGAAGTTTTTTTGTCACTTTAAAAGATAGCCTAAGAAGGTCCTCTAGTTCTTCAACTTTTTTCCATTGCAATTCAGTTAGGGTGACATCTGGATTTTCCATATCAGTAAGAACAGGCCTCAATTTAACAATACGTTTCACCATATTGTATGTGCTTCCCCATTGAGTAGCCTGGTCCATAATAGCCCCTTTTCCTGCTCGCCGTTTGAGGATGGCATCACGTTTTGGTGTTCTTGCTGCAGTAGAAATTTTTCTTACCTTGGCTAGAAGGTTGCTTGAATGATGTTCTTTGAGAGCATCACGCACAGCAAGTTGGTGAGTATGAACACAACAGCGCTGGTGTTTAATTTCAGTAAAGCAAGCTGCTACTTCAGCAACCTCATCTACAGTAAGTCACACGTTTCTTCCCCAAACCCTTCAAAAAATTTCTAGTCTTTTTCCATCTGTATTAATTCATCCCAGTCCATTCGCTGACTACTGTGACTAGACCCTGGTTGTTCTTCCTGAATTTGCGCTTCAAATTCTTTTGTGATAATGGAGTCTTCTTTTGGCCTTTCATTCATTTTCTTGACCATACTTAGCATGTTGGATGCATTATCGGTAACAATGCATAATACGTGCTCCTTCTGAATGCCATAGTCTTTCAGCACGTTATTTAACAACTGTTTTAAAAAGTTACTAGAATGTTGGGCTTCAGTATCTTTTACGGCTAAATTTTTTGTTATATTTCTCCAATTACCCACATACCTGACATTAATGGCAAAGTAATTAACACGGTGTCGTGTGCATGCATCCATTTTTAAGTACACAAATTTGTTGTATACTTTTTTCTTTATTTGTTCTTTTTGGTTTTCGTATTCCTCAATTATTAATTTTTTTATATTATCTCTGTTTAAAGCCACTCCAAGTTTTCTAGCCAGTTCGCCAATTAATGCTAACACTTCAGGTTTAGAAAAAAATCTTAAAAAAATGCCATGGAGAACTGCAATTTTAACAATATTTTTTTCGGGAGTCATTGATAAAGTCACTCTATCACTAACAAAAAAACTTGTCAGAGATGATGAAGCAAGTTTCTTCTCAGGGTTAGTTTTAAAATTCAGTGTTGATGTCTCGGAATAAGCTTTGTCTTTATCTTTTACAAGTTTAAAGATGTCAGAATGACAGCGTTCCAAATGTCTTTTTAGGTTAGAAGCACGTGTAGGAGCATGACCTTCAGGTGAACTACTGCTAGAAGCACTAATTTTAGCATGTCAAATTGTTTCTTCATTATTTTTGTTTATTATGCACTGGCACACATAATATTTAAGATCACCAGTTAGTGAAAAATGTTCAAATACGGCAGATTTTTGTCTTACAGTCATACTTAGGTTATACAGTATATGATTTATTTAAAAAATTCTACAAAAAAGAAATTGTAAATGATAGAAAAAAGAACACAAAACAATAAATTATAACCGTTAAAATATGTTGCATAATAGATGAATAGTGAAAAAAATTGACAACATAACTGAATGACGTATTTTAATGCTTTTCTGTACAAAAACCTTTTTTCTTCGTCTTTTTACACAGAAATAGGTCTTAAACTGTCACTACCAGATTAAAATTCAATTTAGATGATTCTACATATTTTTTGAGATCAAACTAAATTGTTTTAGTCAAACAAAAGTGGCAGCCCTGCTATAAACATATTTTGTACAAACCCAAATTTACGAGTTAAATTAATAAATAAGTTAATAAATAAGTTAAATACAAATTTACGTAATTAGTCTAATGACAGTTTTAAATCACTTGCAAAAAAATCTCTGAATGTGTTCAAACTTTGCATAAAGAATAAGGGGATAAGTTGTAACTTGAAATTTACAAAATATTTAGCATGCATAGCTTACAATAGCTAGGAATGTGGAGTTGCATCTGCAATGTAAGCAGGAAAAAGTGTCAAAAAGTAGCACGAAAATTTTTGATTTGCTAAAAGAATAAAACGGCTGAATCGTAAGCAAATATGGTTCACTAATAGCAAAACGTCAAACACGTCAAAAAAAGCAGCATTTTTCTTAAAAAGTGTTGGAAAAAGCACCAGCCGCAAACTTAATTTTTATATGCAGCTTATATACTGTAGTTGCTTGTGAATTCATTGCATTGTTTAAGTAAATAAAACGAATATGTAATAAGTGTACAAATATACTATTAAAGTTCTAAATATGGTGGGCCCACTTTCTATAATATTCATTCGTAAACATGCAAATATTGCATGTATGTAGCACCGCCACTATGTCCTTTTCCATTACTATATTAATAGTAAAGACAAATAAAGTCTGTATTTTGCAAACCACAGCTGATATTTGCACATAAAACACATAATAGCAACAATCAAATTAATATCACTAAATAACTAATTATGCACAAGTACAGCACTACGTAAAGAAACATTGGCGAATGGTTCATTAATTTTTACCCAAGTTTAGCAGACGACAATTTCTGATACCGTGCAACGGTATAGAACTCTTCTGGGCCTAAGTATAAGCCGACCGTTAGGCGCCAAACAATGAACAAAAATATATCAACTAAAATTTGAGGTGACACTCTGGTTTTAGGGGGATTTTAGCAGATTTAGGGGGGAAGCAAATATTTTTTTTTGAAAACAGCTTAGAAAGTTGCTGGAGAACGTTAAGAAATACAAAATTGTTGATTCAGTGTTTGAAAAAATTAAATCAACTTTCAAATACACGTTCTAATTGCAAAATTGGCAGTAATAAAATAACATTAAAAATAAAGGACATAAAGGACAAGGATGGAAAGGGTTAAACAAAGGACTGTCCTTTCCAATAAAGAACGGTTGGCAACCCTACCATCAGACAAAAAATATTTCTAAGTAGGCTATACGCACTTTTTTGAAAAATAAAAAAACCCTTGGACTGCATTAATTTAGCTCGATGTAATAAGGAAAATATTAAACCAAATTTCAGTTTTTTAGAGCATTTTGCATTGTATTTAAAAAATAAACCAGTTATGTGTAGGTTTGCACAATATCCACGTGTCTGCATAGTGCATTCGCATTATGAATATCAATGCAAGCATCTAAGAACGAAATAGGCTACAATATAATGTAGAAACAATATCTGATTTAGATTTAGATATGCTTTGAAACTAAAATGCGTGAGTCTAATATACTGTATAAGCTACTGACAGAAATAGCAAAAAACAACCATTTAGTGCTTATAATCGAAACCTAATAGCGAGGAAGTTAAACAATATTGTGCTATAAACTATTAATATTTTTTTTCAGCAATCAAGCGTAACGTTTAGACGTAGTAAGTTTACCATAGTCAGATTATTGAAAGTAACGAAAGAATAGCAATACTGACAAAGTCTTTGAAAACTCAAAATGAACGTTGTACAAGAAAACTTTAAACCAGTGGTTTTCAAATTTTAGCGGTTTGCGGCCCCTTTTTAAAGACTCTCAGACACTCGCCTCCCTCTGCTTGGAATATTGCCCAAAAATCAAGTGAAGACCAAAAAAAAAGAAATGGTCATCACATAGAAACAGTCTCTAATATCTTTATTTTTGTTCCGAAAGTCAAGTGAAGACCAAAATAGGTTTCTGCTCGTGGCCCCCGTAAATGCGCCTGTAAAAAATAATAAAAACTAAAATGTTTTCTACATCTATTCAACGTTTAACTACAGCTACAATTTTTGACAAGCTTCTTTTTCACTCAGTAAAGCTTCCGCTATTTCTGTGCAACGAAATGAGCTGCAACGAAATGAGCTGGTGGTGTTTATACCTTTCTTAATCAAAATTATTATCATTAACAATTATTTACATTCTTATGCAAATAGAATAAAAAAACAACAACAAAAAAGCAATTAATAATAAAGAATTGAAAAAAATAAAATTTTATAAAAAAACATTTTTAAAAGAGAATTTTAACCGCTTGATACTACAAAATCTGATTTTACTACAATTTACTTTCTTCTAAAAATTGAAATTCTTTTAAAAACTTCTGGCGATTTAACACTAAAAAGACGAGCGATCAATTTTGACCGCTTTTAAATTTTGTTTTTCTTTTTACAGCGTTGGCTTTTAAAATTCGACTTTTGTCTCCTCATGAGTTTTTTTTTTTTTCCTAAAATTATCTGGAAATAAAGAAAAATTTTGATTTAACTTCTCAAACGAGTGCAATTAAGGAATATACCTAGAAAGACGAGCGGTCAAATGTGACCGCAAACAATTTTATCATTGCGATAGCTATGCTAGACGGTATCAAAATAATTTGTTGGAGAGTTTAGATCAACTAGATATTATGTAAACAATTTCTGTCTACCTGATTGTTGATTTTCATTTGTTATTTTTTTATTACGTCAAAATCAGGGTGGTTTGATGAAAACTTTGATCTTTTATATCTGCAGACACAGCTCAAAATGTTATAGAATATATCTTAGGTATAGGCAACAAGTTGATAGCAGAATCTTTATTTAATTTTATAAAAAGAAAATTCAGTTATTGATTTATATAATAGATTGTATTTAATATTATTTCAATTACTTATAACCTTGAAATTATGTTTAAATAAATGTTTTATAAAAACATGCTGGTTTAAGGTTTACCATGTTTTACAGCAGTTATCAGCGGTTCCCAACCGGGGGTGCATGGACCCCCAGGGGTCCACAGAGTGATTTTCAGGGGTCCATGACCTTATTATGTACAAGATGAAAACAATAAGCTATAGCAAAAAAACGAAACTGCCATGTGGTTTTGCTTGCAAAAAATGCTACTGTAGTCTGCACAATACTAGAAACCAAGCTTTATAGCACAACTTAGCACAAAATCTAGATGATATGAACAAACATATTTATTTACTTCAAAACAGTATTGGAGTAATAAATTCTGGTTTGAAGAAATAACCATGTTTTCTTTATTTGTTTTGTTTAAATCTTTCAAGCAGAGATGCCCAACTTCGTAACGTGCTTCGTAATGCTGATGAATTGCTTGCGAGTTGTTTTTGTAAGGCAGTCAAAAGACCTTATTATTTTACTCCTTAATCGCTTTAAAGTTTATCAGTTTTTTCCGCTTGCTTGCTATTATTCGCTTCGTAAACAATCCGTTCCTTTTTTTTAGAAAAAGCTTCTTATAGGTGAATGTCTTTGAATGCTTTTGCGCAGATGTAGAAGCTTGAAGTAAAACTTAATAATTGATAATATAATTCGGACGTACTAATTGTCGAACTTAAAAAATTGCAGTTTTAAATATGTTTTATTTTAATTCGTTATTTTTTCTTTCCGATTCTATTTGAATAAGATTCTATTTGAATAAGGATTTTTAATTGTAATAAATTTAAATTGGTTAAACTTTGTTAAACGAACAAATTCAATGCGACATTTTAACATTATTTTTTTTTTGAGTAGCCTGTCCATTTGTGGAAAAATTTCTGAAAGACATCTTTTTTTATTCTCCAATTTAAGACAAATTCTTTGCATAGTTTCGATAAAAAACCTGTTGTGAAACAAAATTGGGTATTTTAATTGAGTACTGTTTGAGAGTGATAAAGCAGCTATTTTTTTATTTTTAATTTCTATATTTGTCTTCTTAACTAAAAGGAAAGCATCTTAAACACTATACTAAGGGCAACTGTGCAGTGATTAATTCGATCTGCTGTTGTCCGGTCCCAATTTTATATTTTACTGTAGTTTTTGATTTTATTAAAAGTATGAGTAAAATTTTAAAGCTGCTTGCTAGGACCGCCAAGCAGAGGAAGTGCCATCAAGCATTTTTCCCAAGAACATAACAGAACGGCATGAATAGGTTTTGAACAGTGACCATCTCGATTAGGTTCGCTATTAAATCATAGTGCTTTCAAACGATCGACTATGCTGCCAACTCTTTTCTTGATAGCTTCCTTTCCAATAACGATTTCGGCAATTTTTTTCGCACACGGCTTTTTCAGTTTCTTTTGAGGTTTATTTTCCTCCGCTATAGCAAGAGATGAAAATTACATTAAGTTTGCATTGGTTTCATTTAAAGTTCTATCAAAATTTTGGAGATTCATTAATTTCAGAGCACTTTTGGAGAAACTTCTGTGTCTTTTTAAAAATGTTTGGTTTTTTTGCGAGTATTTTGAGTAATAAGAAATGCAATTGTAACTTTGAGAGCTTTATAAACAATTAGAGAGAACTTAAAAACAAATGATACATTGAGGTTTTTCTTTCTCTAACACTATTTAGAGATGTAAGCCCCATACCGGTACTCAATATAGCCTATGGGTCATTTTATTTCTGATTCTTCTTGCAGCGCATTCTTAAATTAAATAAAGATGCCGAGATGTGTTTATTGAAAGCTTTGTTCAACCTATCAAATTCATCAATCAACAGAGACAATGTTAGCTTACTTCACTTTCTACAGTTTATTTGAACTAAACAATATGAGCTACTTTCACTTTCAGTTTTATAAGCTTTCCTGTTGTAATTGTGACGATTCTAATCAGTTGTTAAAATCTTTTAGAGTGAGGCTCCATCTGCTACAAATTACGCTTTCACAAAACATAAATTGACACACAAACACTAGTTTTCCATATTTTGCTTTTCCCAAATATACCTATCAGTTTATACAAAATATAAAGCAAATCCCGTTAGCTTTCGCTCAACTTACAGGTTCAAGACACCGAGCACACCTAAGATGTGTTATTCATTTCAGCGAAAAAGTGCAAAACTTAAAAAGATTAAAATGGCGTAGCAATGCTGTTTTTGCAATCTTTCTTCTTATTTAATTCATTGCACAGTATCCTTTGCTCAAACTGTTATTATTTTATTGCAAGCATAAATTAGTAAATTTTCCATGAGGTACTTCGTATGCTCTTCAATAATATTTGAAATTTTGTTTCTATTTTCAGTGGAGATCACATAAATGTAACAATATTAACTGATTTTATTAAAGAGGTCCACAACTTTCAGCCAAATCACGAAAAGGGTCCATGATACTGAAAAGGTTGAGAACCACTGAGTTATAACATTTATTTGTATTAGTAGATTTTTCTTTGTTGCGTAAGTACTTGCGTAATAACAAACATTTTTATCATGGCTACTGCAAGACGACTGACAGCCGCAGAAGCAATCATGTCTTTACAAGTGATGAATTTAATAATTTATGCGATGAAGATGAGGATACAACAGCGCAATCGGTAATGCAGGCTACTCTCAAAATTCGGATTGTGACAGCGATGAACCCAACGATCAACCAATTAATGAAAATTTTAATGAGGCACAATCTTCAATCAATCGATGGGACACTCTTTCAAGTAGAGCCGGCGTTTTATGGAAACGAATCAGCGACACGGTAAACAGAGAAAGAGCTGCAGCAGAAAATATTTTTACCCAAAGATCGGGACCAATATCATATTCTCGAATAGGTGTCCAATCAAAAAGTCCACTCAGCGCATTTCGATTGTTTACTGATGAGCCCATGCTTCGCTCAATTCAAAAATATACTATCAAGCATGGCCAAGCTGATGACAAAAATTTTTCAGTGAAACTTTGCGAATTGGAAAAATTTATTGGTCTTCAAATAGCACGTGGTGTTTTGATGGGAAAAAACACTCCAATTCATCAACTATGGAGTAAGGAGTGGGGGCATCCAATCTTTAGCAAAACAATTAATAAAGATTGCTACAAAGAACTAATGAAGCATTTGAGGTTTGATAACTGCTCAACACGTCGCGAAAGAAGACAAGAAGATAGATTTTGCCTTATTTCAGAAATTTGGAACAATTTTATTGAAAATTGTAAAAAATGTGTTTTGCCAACTTTTGATCTTTGAATTGATGAACAACTGTTTCCGTGCAGAACTCGGTGCCCTTTCATCCAATATATGCCAAATAAACCACACAAATTTGGCATTAAATTTGGGCTTCAAGTTGATGTTCGTTCAAAATATCTCTGCAACGGTAAGCCGTATCTTGGTAAAGACCCCACAAGAAACCGGGAAAACGATTTGCCGACAGATGTCTGCTTATGATTGATCCAACCATTCTTGAAAAAAGGGTACAACGTAACAATGGATAACTATTTTACAAGTATTGATTTAGCAGAAAAACTAAAAACAGAAAAAAAATACACTTCTTGGAACAATAAGAAAGCAAAGAAAAGAGATACCAAAAGTTGAGGAAATGATGAAAGGCAAGCCTTTATACTCTTCAGAAATATACCAATCTCCTTCTAAGGCCACTTTAACTATATATAAAACAAAAAAAACGAAGTTGGTGTATATGCTAAGTTCAATGCATCAAACAGTTTCTGTTGATCAATTACACCCAAAAAAATTACCAGAAACATTCAAAAGTTACAACGCGTCAAAAGTAGGTGTAGATGTTTTGGACCAAATGGCGCGTTATCATACCTGCAAAAGTGCCACAAGAAGGTGGCCAGTGGCTGTATTTTTTAATATTATTGACTGTAATTACATCAATGCATACATAATCTATTTTGAAGTAACAGGCCAGAACTTGACAAGAAGAGAATTTTTACTTCAGCTAATAAAAGAAATGTGTGGCGATCGTTCTGAGAAAAGCGATTTGCCTCCTCTTCCTACGATGGTGGCAGAAAGCTCTAGTCAAACTTCTCGAAAACGGAAGCAATGCCAATTACAACTATGTGGAAACAAGTCTAGCGTTAGCTGCCACAAATGCTTTAAGTCTTGCTGTGGTAGACATACATCATCTATATTTGTTGTTGCAACTTGCTCTTCTTGTGCAGTAGAAAGCTCATAAAAAATTATTATTATTATTTAATTTGTTGCAATTACTAAAAATGTTGAATAAAAATATTCAACGTAGTTGTGAATATATTTTTGACAGATAATTAAAACGTTTTTGGTCATTATTAGATAAATTCTAGAACGAAATACTGTTGCGGTCAAAATTAACCGCAGCCGTCTTTCTAGGTAGGGAGAATTTCCCGTCCTTTTAGTGTTAAGTTGAAAGCGTTTCACGATATATGGTTTTACGACTTTTCTGATAACAGGCGAAATTCCCAAGTCAATCAGCGAACCAGCGGAAGGGCGAGGCGGCAAAACGCGATTAAAAGATTTTATTAATCGTGTTTGTCACGTGAGTGCAATACTCGAAATCCAAACCAAGTCGTTCAAAGGTACAAACAAAACATTGGAAAAAAAATTTTAAAAGCATAACATAAACAAAATGTTTGCTTGACTTTGATTTTATTCAAAAGACCTGTTTCTATTCGAACAAAAATCACGACTTCTGATTTAATCAATTATATTAACCAAATGTTAAAGCTAAGAGTAAAGAAATATAAATAAAAACTAAAATCCATTTTGGCGTTATCTAAACAATGAAAAAGTTAAAATTGTATTGTAACTATTATGAATTGCAAACTCCACACTGACAAACAACTAAACCTTAAATCTTTTTGGCTGCTCAACTAGAAGATCAATATAAGTATTTTTTGGTCACTTTGCAGTCTCCGCATACGTTTGACATTTTTATGTATAACAACTAACGTCAATAATGTGCATTTTTTTTCTCTATTGTTATTATTACTATTATTGTTTTGTTAGCATTGTTACTGTATATCAAATCGTATGAAATGAATTTTTTTGTTCTGTTTTGTTTATTAGTGAAAAAGTTTAACAGCGCATGTGCGCAAACAAAAACTCCCAAGAGGTTTTAACACATGATGTAATTTACCAAAACGTTTATGATGAAGCATTATCGAAATAAAAAAGATTGAATCAGCAAAATCTTCACTGTATAACTTTAAAAGATAAATTTATGATGTAATATCGAGACAAACTTTAAACCAAATAAAAAAATTTAAGTCATTTAATTCTCAGTGGTACACAAAAGACAAGGCGATACAGTGAAAAGCAAGGTGAAAGGAAATAAGGTAAAGCAAGGTGAGAAGAGGGTAAATAACAAATTTGCAACTATTCACAACAGGGCGCGGATAGTTTGATTATTCGCCCCCACGGTATCATCAGTTTCTTCCGCTGCGCTCATCAGACACTTTCTGGCGCTGAAACATCCGCTGTAGCAAGGCCTTCTATAACTACAGGCCTGGAAGCAAAAACAAAAAGGCGGACAATCCACGCGATCATGTCGCGTCGTATCTGTTTAAAGCAGGGGTTCCCAAGTTTTTTTTAGCACGACCCCATTCAGGACTTTCAACTGTTCAGTGCGACCCCATGTCAGTGTGTTTGTGCGAGTTCATGCGCGCGCGCGCCCGTGTGTAAATTATTTATTTCAGGGTGGTCCAACTTCTGCACTCTTGTGGGCCACTTTTCAAAATTATTCAAATTTGCGGGCCTTAACCGGCTAAAAAACTTATTTTTGTCCCAAAATCAAGATGTTCTCTAAAAAAAAAAAAAAAGGTCTTCACTTGAAATCGATCTCCGAAATTCCTATTTTCGTCGCAAAATCATAGCGTTCTCCAAAAAAAGATTGCCGCTGCTTGTGATCGACAAGACTTGTGCAAAATTGTTCCGCGGTCCCGCAGTTGGACCACGCTGACCTATATCATGACAATACCTCAGCGACTCCACCGACCCCATGACCAGTTTGTGACCCCATATATTGACCATTTCGACCCCACTTGGGGTCGCGACCCCGCATTTGGGAACCCCTGGTTTGAAGTCTACACTGGTACATAGATAAAACAATACAAATATTTCGTTTATTTTGTTCGTTATAAGACTATTTTAAGGAATCTACCAAAAATGTTGTTAATTCACTTATTAATTACAACGAAAAGATATGGAATACTTTTTGTTTTTCAATAAATTGTAACAAAACTAAGTTAGCAAATTCAACAATATGGTACCTTTTAAATACAATATTATGACCCAATATTGGATGAAATAAATACTAAAATACTACTGCAAATAATTGGAGAAAAGCGTAGAAACTGGTGTTATTACGGTTACAAAAATTGTTACCAATACTGTGCTCATCAACCATAGATTCTTATATCTTTTCAACTTTTTTCTAACAATAAAAACAGACACTTTCCAACAAAATAAAATTACAACAATGCATTCGAATTGATATTTTTTAGTAATTTCTAGGCATCAAAACTTCGCAAATTTTTTGTTTATTACAGAGGTATATTTAATATTGTCACTTTATGCTTTTGAATAATTGTTCAGCATTATATTTACTAATACACTGACGCATTGCAACAAGATAGTTGAGCTATCCTGCAGGCACAAATTGCAATTGGTTAACGACTGCAAAACATCATGTTGTTCCTAATAACGAAAAATAGCACGCAAAAGAAATCTTTTCGGATATTGTATTTTTAAAAAAGTTTTCTCATAGTCTTATGAAATGCAGATGGTAAAAATTGCATGAGCGGCTTGAAAAGCCTGCAAAACAGTTGAAGAAGGATATATCAATCCTCCTCTGTTTAATTCTTCAAAATACAAAATAATACTTTTATCAATGTCTACCTGTAGCAACTCACCATTTTCATTGATAAGCATACCCTTGCAGCCAAAGCAGTGAATCTTTGCAGTAATTCTTTTAGCTGCATATCCAGTAACGTACAAATAAACTGGCAAGTGAGTTTCGTCAAAGCAAACGTTCTCATATGGAAGCTCTTCAATCAAAAGCTTATCCTCTTCAGATATTTTGTTAGTGTCGTCACACTAGGCAAATTCTGAAAGATATTCTTTTACTGGCACAGTAATGGCATCAGAGTGCAATTTTAACAAACTTTTGATTTTAAGCTTTTTCTCGCTTTCTGTAAGTTCTTCTACGGAAATTAATCTGTTTCCTCCGTGCATTTGACGGTATTGGCCAAACCTGTTCTCTAAATTGTCAGTCTGAAAACATCCCAGAAGAACAAAATCAAACTTAAAGGTTTCAATCAAATACTTAGCAACTTCGGCAATGACTTTCAGGGTATGCTTAAACGTCAGATAAGTGTCTTTAGATAGAAAACCTTCGTTTAAAATGTTGTTTTTATTTGACCAGCAATCCAACCAAGTCGCCAAAGAGGAAAGAAACTGCAAATTTTCGTGGTTAACTGTATCAATAGGATAAGTATATATGTTGCGAGTGTTTCGGCCCTTGAATGGATCCTTAACATTTATGACACACCACTATTTCCAAACTAAGTTTATAAAACTTGCTGTACCATTCCAGTTTTTTTTAATTTTCGTTATGGAGGCCATAACAATTTAGCGCAGCAGCTATGGTGTTCGAAAAGACTTTCAAAGCTAACTTTACATTTTGTCTCTCCAATGCGTGAGGATGGAGAGCTTTCCACGATAAAGCAGGAGCATACTTCAGAGTAAGAAAACTTGCAACAAGTAAATAGTTTCTAGGTCAGCAAATGATGCTCGGAGAATTTTTTCATTGTCTTCAAAATCTGGAAATGAGAATCTTTTTTGTAATTTTTCAAATTAATCCAATTGTTTCGAATACATTTGAGAATATGTACCGAATCAAAAAGCAAAAAAATCGGTCGTTCTTGGTTGTATGGGTTTGTTATATGAACAGGTAAGTCGGTGGTGCTAGGACAGTCAACAATTAAATAAAACATTTTTTTATTAATTCTATTTCCATCAGTTATGATGCAATATCTGAATATTCAGATGAAGTCACTATTTTCAATACTAATTTCAGGAGGCTGCAAAGTTTTTCAGCAGTTATCTTTTTAGCGGGAACCAAGGCTACAGCATCTTTATTATTTGATAGCAGTGATAATATCAGAAAGCAGTGTATGGAAGTAGCAGTTTCTCCCTCCTCGTTTGTTCCTGTTAGTCTTCCATTTTTAAGCGTCACACATGGTCTTATGTGAATTTCATCGAGTTGAACGTTAACGTACAATTCTTGGGGCTTCAAGTATTTGGTTTTTGTTTTAAGATATTCATTAAATTCTGCATTTACATCAGCAGATATATTGCCGGAGATCTGTCTCAAATGTCGACTGCTTGGTAAAACAAACAAGTTATTTTGAACATATTCATATGCCCTGGGTGACTGTATGTTAAGTGCGTAAGCTGCTACAGTAGCATTTGAAGAAAACCTTTGACGATTCGGATTTTCAATGGAAAGAAGCAACTGTTCTGATAGAAAGGAACGGATTTCTTTGTTGGCATCTGTAGTAACTTTCGAGATAAAAACATTAGCATGTTCGATTAACGATTTATCGCTCATTTCGAAACATTCAGCCTCCTTCTCTGCATTGTGCAAACGTGCAAGTAGATTTTCCAACTGGCTCCAGTGTGATATTTTGTTATCCTGCATCTGCAACCAACCAAGATCATTGGAAATCAAACGTATGCCATTCAACCATACTTTAACTTCTAATGATTCAGTAACACGAAGACTAAAACTCAAAAAAGGAGAATCACCGTTGCTTGGAATTTTGATTTGGTATAGCAACTTCTTTTCACTTGACTTACAGAGAGCTAAATGTTTAAAGGATTGCAAATGTTGATTTAAATTACCCACTAACTGAACATATGAAAATATTTCGTCTTGATCAATTCATTCTTGTTGCAAATTGTGATGAGCCTTTTCTATTTTTTTACGACGCTTTGAAGGACTACAGCGACGGACAAAGCCAGTAGAGGAAGAAAGATAGGACGGTAGATTTGGGAAAATGCATGGTACTGCATCCTTTTGACAAGCAAATTTTTTTCTTAAAATTAACGTATCTGGTTTTCCATGTTTTCCCGGTAAAACATCATTTTTAATTACGTCACTTTCCCGAAAATGTTTTATGCAAACAACCATGTGTTTTGACACTTTCAGATTAGGACGAGGAATTTTTCTTAACCATTTTTTTTTAATTGTTCTTCAATAGGAAACGTAAAGCAAGTAACACTGCGTTAACCTTTTTTGATTTCGTAATTGGTCCTGCATCCGGCCACGCAACATTTAATAACCATAACTATTTTACATAAAAACTAATCATGAAATATTGCTAAAGTGCAATGTTTTTTACGTTATTATAAGATCTAATCAATTAGTCAATGACGAAAATATTTTGTTGCACTTAATATAATATATAACATTTGTCTTTATGTACTTCTTCTTTAACCTCACCGTCTTATTGCTTACAGATATATCAGCAAGCTTACCAAAATTACAAGTTCTCTTTGATCTAAACCAAAATATTAATCCTACTTGTTCTGTAATTATAGAATGCAGACAAAAGTTTTCCACCAAACTAGTTTTAAATAGATTTATAATGTATTACTTTTAAACTAAATACTATCTAAGCTAACCAACATTGAATAAAACGACTGAAAAGTTAGATTATCAAATTTGTTAGCTTATCAGAAAACCATTTACTTACTTTTGCAATGTCATCACCTACTCTTTTTAAAATTCAACTTATTCAGACATTTAATATTTGTTTTGAAGATTGTTACAGTTTTAGAATCAAAATGTTTTATTGTTCATATGACATAATTCAACTTAGAACTAAGTAACCTCTCTTGAGAATATCTATGTTAAAATTAACGAACTAGACAACTACCTTCCAACAAGCTTTCTCTACTCAGCAAATTCGCTAGTGTTTTGTCTACAGTCTACATCAGTAGTTCCCAACCTTTTCAATATCATGGACCCTTTTCGTGATTTGGCTGAAAGTTGTGGACTTCTTTAATAAAACCAGTTAATATTGTTACGTTTATGTGATCTCCACTGAAAATAGAAACAAATATGTGATCTCCACTGAAAATAGAAACAAAATTTCAAATATTATTGAAGAGCATACGAAGTACCTCATGGAAAATTTACTAATTTATGCTTGCAATAAAATAATAACAGTTTGAGCAAAGGATACTGTGCAATGAATTAAATAAGAAGAAAGATTGCAAAAACAGCATTGCTACGCCATTTTAATCTTTTTAAGTTTTGCACTTTTTCGCTGAAATGAATAACACATCTTAGGTGTGCTCGGTGTCTTGAACCTGTAAGTTGAGCGAAAGCTAACGGGATTTGCTTTATATTTTGTATAAACTGATAGGTATATTTGGGAAAAGCAAAATATGGAAAACTAGTGTTTGTGTGTCAATTTATGTTTTGTGAAAGCGTAATTTGTAGCAGATGGAGCCTCACTCTAAAAGATTTTAACAACTGATTAGAATCGTCACAATTACAACAGGAAAGCTTATAAAACTGAAAGTGAAAGTAGCTCATATTGTTTAGTTCAAATAAACTGTAGAAAGTGAAGTAAGCTAACATTGTCTCTGTTGATTGATGAATTTGATAGGTTGAACAAAGCTTTCAATAAACACATCTCGGCATCTTTATTTAATTTAAGAATGCGCTGCAAGAAGAATCAGAAATAAAATGACCCATAGGCTATATTGAGTACCGGTATGGGGCTTACATCTCTAAATAGTGTTAGAGAAAGAAAAACCTCAATGTATCATTTGTTTTTAAGTTCTCTCTAATTGTTTATAAAGCTCTCAAAGTTACAATTGCATTTCTTATTACTCAAAATACTCGCAAAAAAACCAAACATTTTTAAAAAGACACAGAAGTTTCTCCAAAAGTGCTCTGAAATTAATGAATCTCCAAAATTTTGATAGAACTTTAAATGAAACCAATGCAAACTTAATGTAATTTTCATCTCTTGCTATAGCGGAGGAAAATAAACCTCAAAAGAAACTGAAAAAGCCGTGTGCGAAAAAAATTGCCGAAATCGTTATTGGAAAGGAAGCTATCAAGAAAAGAGTTGGCAGCATAGTCGATCGTTTGAAAGCACTATGATTTAATAGCGAACCTAATCGAGATGGTCACTGTTCAAAACCTATTCATGCCGTTCTGTTATGTTCTTGGGAAAAATGCTTGATGGCACTTCCTCTGCTTGGCGGTCCTAGCAAGCAGCTTTAAAATTTTACTCATACTTTTAATAAAATCAAAAACTACAGTTAAAAATAAAGTTGGGACCGGACAACAGCAGATCGAATTAATCACTGCACAGTTGCCCTTAGTATAGTGTTTAAGATGCTTTCCTTTTAGTTAAGAAGACAAATATAGAAATTAAAAATAAAAAAATAGCTGCTTTATCACTCTCAAACAGTACTCAATTAAAATACCCAATTTTGTTTCACAACAGGTTTTTTATCGAAACTATGCAAAGAATTTGTCTTAAATTGGAGAATAAAAAAAGATGTCTTTCAGAAATTTTTCCACAAATGGACAGGCTACTCAAAAAAAAAACAATGTTAAAATGTCGCATTGAATTTGTTCGTTTAACAAAGTTTAACCAATTTAAATTTATTACAATTAAAAATCCTTATTCAAATAGAATCTTATTCAAATAGAATCGGAAAGAAAAAATAACGAATTAAAATAAAACATATTTAAAACTGCAATTTTTTAAGTTCGACAATTAGTACGTCCGAATTATATTATCAATTATTAAGTTTTACTTCAAGCTTCTACATCTGCGCAAAAGCATTCAAAGACATTCACCTATAAGAAGCTTTTTCTAAAAAAAAGGAACGGATTGTTTACGAAGCGAATAATAGCAAGCAAGCGGAAAAAACTGATAAACTTTAAAGCGATTAAGGAGTAAAATAATAAGGTCTTTTGACTGCCTTACAAAAACAACTCGCAAGCAATTCATCAGCATTACGAAGCACGTTACGAAGTTGGGCATCTCTGCTTGAAAGATTTAAACAAAACAAATAAAGAAAACATGGTTATTTCTTCAAACCAGAATGAGAAGCTAAAGGATAAGAAAAAAGCTAAAAAGGCATGGGATACCATCAGAGATGATGCAAGCAAGTTGGCATATAAAACTGCAATAAAGCAAGCTAAGAGAGAAGTGGCAAAGGCAAGAAACAAGGCATATGAGGAACTGTATGAAAAACTGGAAACAAAGGAGGGGGAAAATGAGGTGTTCAAAATAGCAAAGCAGAAAAACAGACAAAGCAAGGATGTTCAACAAGTAAGAGTAATCAAGAGTAAAACTGGGGAGATTCTGATGGAAGAAGAGAAAGTGAAACAGAGATGGAAGGAGTATTTCGACAACTTACTCAACCATGAAAACCCTAGAGAAAGAAGAGAAACGAGAACAGAAGAGAGAGAAAGGGACGTGGAAGATATCTCTGGAGAAGAAGTCAGGACTGGGTTGAGGAGGATGAAGAAGGGAAAGGCTCAAGGACCTGATGACATACCAGTGGAAGCATGGATTGCTCTAGGCAATAAAGGTGTGGAGTTTTTAGTGAAGTTTTTCAACAGATTCTTGCGAGGAGAGAAGATGCCAGATGAATGGAGGAGGAGCGTGCTTGTACCTTTGTACAAAGGTAAAGGAGACATCAAAGAATGTGGAAACTACCGGGGGATCAAGTTGATGAGCCACACTATGAAATTGTGGGAGAGGATAATAGAAGCAAGGATAAGGAAGGAGGTGACAATTGCTGAGCAACAATTTGGGTTCATGCCAGGAAGGAGTACCACCGATGCAATCTTTTGTCTAAGGATGCTGTTGGAAAAATGGACTGAAGGGCAGAAGGCAGTGCACTGTGCCTTTATTGACCTAGAGAAAGCATACGACAGGGTACCCAGAGAAGAAATGTGGGAATGCTTGCGGTTAGCTGAAACATCAGAGTGCTACATAAGGATTATCCAGGATATGTACGACGGAGCGACAACAACTGTGAGAAGTGCAGCAGGGTTGACTGAAGAATTTAAGGTAGGTGTTGGACTCCACCAAGGTTCAGCACTCAGCCCATTTCTTTTTGTCGTCATTATGGACAGGCTGACGGAGAACATCAGGAAGGACGCACCATGGGATATGCTGTTTGCAGATGACATAGTTCTGTGTAGACAAAATCATAGGGAGCTAGAGGAGGACCTGGAGATTTGGAGAAATGCACTGGAGAGAAGAGGCCTGAAAGTGAGCCGGAGCAAGACAGAATATATGAGGGTTGGGGGTGTGGATGATGGAGAAGAGTTGAAGTTGCAAGAAGAAAAGGTAAAGAAAGCCAAAAACTTCAAATACCTGGGGTCAACAGTTAGTAATGATGGAAGATGTGAAGAAGAAGTAAGGAGAAGGATCCAAGCAGGATGGATGAGTTGGAGGAAGGTATCTGGAGTTCTGTGCGACAGGAAGCTATCAGCAAAGGTTAAGGGTAAAATATACAAGAGTGTTGTTAGACCAGCCATGCTTTATGGAATGGAAACGGTGGCAGTGACTGAACGGCAAATGGGAAAAATGGAAATTGCAGAGTTGAAAATGGTGAGATGGGCACTGGGAGTGACAAAAAAGGACAAGATAAGAAATGAATATGTGAGAGGGACTTCAAAAATTGCAAAGCTAAGAGAAAAACTTCGGAATGTTAGGCTACGTTGGTATGGACATGTAAAAAGGAGAGAAGAAGACTACGTGGGGAAAAGGATGATGGAGATGGCGGTGCCAGGCAGAAGGAAAAGAGGAAGGCCAAGGAGAAGGTGGATGGATTTGGTGAGAGAAGACATGGAAAGGGTTGGAGCTAGGGAAGGAGATGAAGTAGACCGAGTGAAATGGAGATTACTATCGCGCTGTGGCGACCCCGAGTAGGGAGAAGCCGAAAGAAGAAGAAGAAGACTGTTTTGAAGTAAATAAATATGTTTGTTCATATCATCTAGATTTTGTGCTAAGTTGTGCTATAAAGCTTGGTTTCTAGTATTGTGCAGACTACAGTAGCATTTTTTGCAAGCAAAACCACATGGCAGTTTCGTTTTTTTGCTATAGCTTATTGTTTTCATCTTGTACATAATAAGGTCATTGTTTTGGATTTAGATTGTTTATCGCGAATCTCTCTCCCCACGTAAAAACTTGATTGACAAATACTCTTATTTTGTACTTGTAATCCTATAAATAATATATATACGAATAAATTACTGAAAACAGTTACTACGAAACACATACAAAAAAAAAACAAATAAAGGTACTCACAAAAGTTTAGGAATGTGGAGAGCCAAATAACTTTAAGTAGACGATCGCGATTCCGAAGTTCAAAAACAATTAGCTGCACTTCGGCCAAAATTACTTTTACCACTTAGATGACGAATAAAATGAGTGTTTTTCCTCTGACGAATGTTATTTATATTTTGAGGGTTTTTTGTTAATTAAAATAAAAAAAAAGAGTTAAAGGATGAGAAAATATGTGTCAAGTCATTGTTTCTTAAATTAGAAGGAAAGTTAATAAGGGCAAAAGGAATTCAGATAATGACAAACTATAGTGCACTAAATAGAATATTATACCGTTGCGAATTGATCGCAGTTGCAAGTCCGATTATTTAGAAATTTAGTTTTAGATTACTTCAAAATAGAAAGTGTTCTTTGTTTAAACCAAAACACTCCCCCCCAGTGCGGAACTAACTGAATTAGTGAGCAACGAAAAGAAAAACACAAAACGAGCAAGCAAAACAAAATATTAATAATAACACAATCATTGATTTTCAGGACAATTTAGTTCCTTGAAGGTTGCTATCAAGCAAAGTTTGTGGATTGGTCGCGTCATCTGGCGCTGTCCTGAGAGTCTTAATTTAGCTTTTCGAACAAGACCATCATCGCCGGGGAAAACTTCGGTGACAATAGCGTGTTCCCACAGTCCTCTCGGTGCGGTTTGATCTTTAAGACCCGGTTCGAGCACGATGACGTAGTCGCCGACTTCTAAGTTTTGACGAGGTCGAAACCATTTTGAACGAAATAACAAATGCGGAGGCATATTACGTAGCCAGGATTCCCAGAATTGGTTGATGAAGGCTTGAGCAGCTTTGGCGTAGAGTCTCGGGTCGATCGATTCGTTCTTTGACGATTGTGGTATAGCGCATTGTTTGTACGGAAACAATAATGAATTTCCGGTGATTGGTTCTTCGTCAAGGTCTTCGACATTCTTTGGAAATAATGGTCGAGAATTCACTAGATAGTTCGCTTCGGCGACAATCGTCTCCCATTCTGAAAAGGTATAAGAGCGTTTTAAGTAATTTGATGTTGCGTTAAATGCTTTACGACAGCTAGAAATTAATGACTCAATTGAGCCATTCATATGACATGCTTTGGGCGTATTAAAATCCCAAGAAAAATGAAATTCTGTGTGCTTTTTTGCCATATTTTCATGAATAATTTGTTTGTCCCAATCAGATAGCCACTTTTTCAACGGAAGTTGAGCTCCAACAAAAGATTTGCCTTGATCGCTGTAAACGTGCTTGGGATGAATTCCGCGCTTTGTAACAAATCGTCGCCACGCTAGTAGAAAGTCATTCGTACATTGTGTGTCCGCAATTTCAAGATGGATGACTCTAGTTGTGTTACATGCAATTACTAGTACACATCCCAAAGTGGTCACATTTCTGGTTTTCTTGATCTTTATTGGGCCGAACATGTCAAGTGATACAGAACTGAACGGAGGACTACGATATTTGAGGCGGAAAGACGGTAATTGACCCATCTGTTGTTCCATCAATTTACGTCGCGCGATACGACACTTGATGCATTTTTCGGCTATAGATTTAAGCAACTGTTTGCCGCGCAATATATGAATGCCGTTCTGTCGGAGGTTGATTATTACCACACGGTAACCTTGGTGTCCTAAGTTTTCATGCATGTATTCGGCATACAGCTTCGTAATTTTGCTTTTAGAAGTTAAAGCGATTGGGTTTGTAACAGTCTCATCGTATGAAAATTTATTTAATCGTCAATGAATACGTAAAAGTCGTAATTCCTCGGTTGAGGGTTTAAGGTTTAATTTCTTTCTCATGCTTTGATATTTTGCAGTTCTCAAATCACTCTGCGCGAGCCAAAACAAATTAAACTTAGCATAATACAGTTCGTCAGGAGTTAAAACAGCAGATCTAGAATTTTGATTAAGTTTCACTCTTTTTAACCAAGCTGCAATTCGAATCAATTTCGACCAGGAGCTTGTGCGCTTCAACAGGTGGTCTTCAAAATCATCTACAATAGTGGCACATGAATTTAATGCTAAAATTTTTTTCTCTTCTTTAGTGGATAAAGCTATGTTTTTGGTAGGTAAGAAACAAGGCCAATTTTCTTTAGCTTGTGTCAAAAACTGCGGTCCTTCATGCCATGATGAAAGTTTAAATTTTTCAACTAGTTTAGTGAGCACGTCAGCTGGGTTTAAGCTTGATTTAACATAACGAAAACAATTAGGGGCTTCAGGTATGGCTTCTTTGATTTCTTGTATACGAGTTGAGACAAAGGGCTTAAAATTAGATGAAGGTAAGTGTAACCAATGTAACACAGTTGCGCTATCAGTCCATAAAGTCATTTCGGAAATTTTAATTACAGATGTAACAGTAGTTACTAGCCTAACAAGAATAACAGCAGCCATTAGTTCGAGCCTCGGGATAGATTTTTTCTTAAGGGGTGCGACGTACGCTTTAGAAGCTACAAATTTCAAATCGTAGGTTTGACCGGAGGGCCACCTTAACCAAATAACGGCTCCATAGGCTTGTTCTCCACCATCGCAAAACCCATGATGTTCAACAGGTCCTGTTATCAGATCTGGTTTAAGACGCCGGGGAATTTGAAAGTTTTGGAGGGCGGAAATTTGGTTTAATATTTGTTTACAACGTTGAATTATCGAATTTGGAAGTGTAGCGTCCCAGGATATTCCCAATTGCCACAATGATTGTAATAAAAGCCTTAAGTTTAGAGTAAGGGGAGCAAATATTCCAAGTGGGTCCCACAACTTTGCAGCTGCAGATAAGATGGAACGCTTGGTGACTGGCTCTTGCAAACTTACTTCGAAGTTAGGTCTAAAATTGTCACTGGCTTTGTTCCAGCAATGACCTAGGATTTCAGTCTGAGCAGTGTCAGTGAACTCGTCAACAAGCAGAGAGTTTGAATGCCAGCCTTTTACGGCAAATTTTCCGGATTTTAAAATAGAATTGACGTTTTGTTTCACTTTTAGTGCTTGAGTGTCCGATGGAAAGGACGTGGCTAAGTGATCCATATAACAGTGAGCGGATATGACGTGAGAAGCTAAGGGAAATGACTGTAAATGTTTGTTAGCTAGAAAACGTAGGGCGCTGATGGAAAGGTCAGGTGCGGGTTTGTCACCGAACGGTAGTCTTTTCCACTGAAAGTCTTTTGGCGGGTAGGAAATATTTTTTCGCCACAAAAACCTGTGATAAACTCTGTCCTCAGCCGATATTTGAATTTGGTTGAACATTTTTTTTAATGTCGCCTGTGATTGCTATCAGGTCCTGACGCCAGGCAAGAAGAACGCAAAATAAGCTGTTTAATAAATCTGGACCTTTAAAAAGACCATCGTTTAGTGATAATCCTTTATAAACAGCCGCAGAGTTCCAAACGATACGACAAGATGTTGATTTTCCAGGTCGCATAACTGGGAAATGATTGATATACCAACCTTTCTTGTTGTTGATGTCGCTTTGAGGGACTGGTTCAGCATACTCGTCCAAAATAAGTTTCATTTCTTCACTGTAGCATTCAGTGAGACCGGATTTATTTAATCGCTTTTCTAGTGACGTCAATTTTGCGAGCTCCGCGTCACGGTTGAATTGTAAACATTTTGGAAAGCCTTCTTTCCAGGGGAGTGACACTTCGACTCTTCCCTCTTTAGTTTGTCGAATAGTATCTCTTACGTGTTTAAGAAAGTATGATTCAAGAACTTCTTTATCGGAACAAGAGCAGATTCGTGTAGGCTTCACTCCGCACACGTCAGATTCATACAAAGATTGAAAATATGTGGCGTTTTGTTCGACATAAACATGATGCACGTAGCTAAGTTCATTAGCATTTAAAGTATTTTGAGTTTTAGGGCCATATATGTACCACCCTAACGGAGTATCAACACCTGTTGGATTATCATCTGGGTTAAATGGGTGTTGCAAATAGCCTGAAGCTTTCATTAAATTTGCATAGTTGAAGCCGATTACGATATCAATAGAAATTTCCCGGTTGGGCACAAAGTCTTTAATTGGTTTTAAATAAGCACAATCTTCAAAGAGCTGTTCACTAAACTTAAGTATATTATGAGCCGGTTTTTCAAGTTCAATTGCGGTAATGTTAAAACGCGAAGAAGGTTGATTTTGTCGACGTATCCATAAAGAAAGTGTTGCAGAGTTTTCGCTATAAGAACCACCTCCGGCTGTACCAAATTTAAAGACAAAAGGTTTGCGATTTGATGTTAAGTGAAGTTTTCGAACAGTATCTCGTTTTATTAGAGTTACATCACTTCCAGAATCTAATAATGCGATTGCTTTACGCCACTTTCCATTGTTATCTAATATTTCAATTATGACCGATGGGGAATATTTTAAGTTATTTTCTGATCTACTCACAGTTTGAACATTTGAAGTTGGAGGCTGAAATTCATCAGCTGAAGCATTAAGAGTGGATGTGGAAGGAGCATTTACAGTTTTAACTTGACCTATTGGTGCGGTACGCTGTACGCAAGCGAGCATCGAGTGATGAGAGCAATTACATGACGCACATCGTCGTCGGTAGCGGCAGTCTTGAGATGCGCGGTGCATCGGTGCAAGGCAAGTAAAGCATCTCCCAAGTCTACGCATAGCTTCTGTTCTTTGTTGTGACGTGTATTTTAAGAACACAGCGCAATTAACAAATCTATGACGAGATTTATCGCACAATTTACAAATTTCACGGAAATCGGAACGTAATTGATTGACAGTAGCGCTTCTAGGTTTTTCGAAGATAGTTTGTGGTTTTGTTTGTAATCTCTCTTCTAACTCAGTTTCGTCTTGCAAAAAGGCTATAAGAAGATCAACCGTAACAGCTTTATCTTTGTGTTCTTTATTAACTCATCTACGAAAATTTCGTACTATGTGATTAGATAATTTTTGTTCAATTAAATCAAGTGTAGTTTGGCTACTTAATTCTTCAGTTCGGTGGGCAAGTTTAGAATGTCGAGCAAAATCTTTAATTTGTTCTAAAACTCGGCGCATCTCACGAGCAGAACCAGAGGACATGGGTTTAGTATCTTTTAGCTCTTGGAGAATAGCCCTTGGTATACAAGCGATTGGAAATTTAGCATCTAATCGTTCCCAAACTCCGTTTTTTCCGTTTACATTAGTACAGTCTCTTATGCTAAATTGGATTGGATTAGGTAGGACGTCTCGATATAATAAAATAATTAGTTGTTCAGGATCAGTCGTTAAGTCGGTTATTCGAAAATAATCTCTAATTTGTTGTTTCCACGCATTATAGGTAACTAGATTGCCGTTCCATTTTGGCGCAGCGAGATCTCTCGGCTTAAATTTAGGTTTATTTACATTTTGTTTGATTAAGTCAATAGAATTAGAAAATGAACTTTTATGTTTCGACATTGTAATATCAAATTCACATTTCAGATCAACTGCTTGGATTTCTAATTTTTCTAACATTTCTTCGTTTTCATCTACATCAATCTTAACTTGTTCATAATTTTCTTTAGGCATTTCAAAACATAAATCAGCCATAAGTTTTAAAGTCGCGCGAAAATCGCTAAGAGTTTGTTGTAGAGATACGTCACTTTGTTCAAAAGTGGCTTTATTAGGAAATTCATGTTTAGATAAATCTGAGAGTCTTCGCAGTTTTCTAGTTATTGAGCCTTTTAACGATGTTCTGCGAGCTTTTAAGCGTTCGTACAGATCCAGTTTTTCCGACATAGCAAAATAAAAAGGAACGAACTCACCGGATTACTGTTGATTACTTCAGATTAAACTTTTGATTACTATTGATTAGAATAGCACGATTTCCAATTTTGATTACTTTTGATTAGAATAGCACAATTTCCTCTTTTGATTACTATTGATTATAATTGCACAATTTCCAATTTTGATTACTTTTGATTACTGTTTTGGATTTAGATTGTTTATCGCGAATCTCTCTCCCCACGTAAAAACTTGATTGACAAATACTCTTATTTTGTACTTGTAATCCTATAAATAATATATATACGAATAAATTACTGAAAACAGTTACTACGAAACACATACAAAAAAAAACAAATAAAGGTACTCACAAAAGTTTAGGAATGTGGAGAGCTAAATAACTTTAAGTAGACGATCGCGATTCCGAAGTTCAAAAACAATTAGCTGCACTTCGGCCAAAATTACTTTTACCACTTAGATGACGAATAAAATGAGTGTTTTTCCTCTGACGAATGTTATTTATATTTTGAGGGTTTTTTGTTAATTAAAATAAAAAAAAAGAGTTAAAGGATGAGAAAATATGTGTCAAGTCATTGTTTCTTAAATTTCTCAACTCCAAGAAAGATAAATTGTTGTCGATATACGTGTTATTTCGCCCTTAAACTTTTAATTTGTCACGTATCTTTTTTGTTGGCAACACGGTGGCGTAATTCTTCTTTGTCTTAACTGAATTAAGCAAATGGCGAGGTGCTAGCTGAGATATGCTTGTGTTCTTTATGTATCAATTTTAATCTATTAATTTGGAAGATAATAACCGATATTCTATTTGCTAAATTAACTTTATATTTTAATATTATATTGTACTTGTTTCAGACTGTGAAGTATTAGTCTAAAACCGCCGGACCAGTTACGATAACTTTATTAAATTACAATATTGATATAAACTGTGTCGGGTAACCTCTTCTGTGCGAGAGAAGTTTTAGCTGGCTCCATACCCTCACGGTCGGTGTTCAAATAGGACGAGAGAGAGAGAGAGAGAAAGATCTAGCGAGTCTCTGTGTCTCTTATATCTTTCGATTGTCTGTCTGTGTGACAAATTGTGTGTGTCTGTCTCTCTCTCCGTTTTCAACAATTATGGCGGTTGAAACCATCACTTTCAAAATTTCAAATGTGCTTTGAATATTCTGGTTCCGGTTGTAGAACCTTTTCGAAATGTTTCTCTTCAAACATAAAACTTATCATCACTAAATCGTGTTGTTTTAATGATAGTGATAAGAAAATTTATTTACAGCAAAGTTAATCTTGTATTAAAAGAAGGGATTATTTCTGCGAACTATATTTATTCAAATAACGAAATACACAATTTAACAAAATAAATGAAAATTTAGCCATAAGATAAACTTTAACTTAAATTAAAAATTGATTGCAATTTTCTAGAAACAAAAATCTACGAGGGGCGTTCAGAAAGTCATGCAACTGATTTAATTTCTTGCAGTATTTATTTAACTAACATTTGATTATTTTACAGATTATAGATTGGTAACTAAGGTTTACAGATTTTGTAAAAAAATAAGGGTTTGAATTACTGCAATCTGCAATTCAAATTTTAAGCAATCCCTCTATGTCTTCTTCGTTAAAAGATAAAATTGGCATGATTGCCCCAAAGCAATCTCGGCAGAAGCAAAAAGTTGTTATTGAATTTCTGCTGTCGGCGGGAGAAACAGCTCAGAACATAAGCAGAAGGCTAAAGCAAGTGTATGGTGACGGTGCGATAGACTACAGCACAGTGACAAGGTGGATGAAGCGAATCAATAATGGACAGGAAGAACCTGCTGAAAGCGATCTTTGCGATAGGCCAAGAAGTAGTAGGCCATCTTCTGCTCACAGTTCTGCTAACATTGATCAGGCAAATGTATTGATTAAGGAAAACAGACGCATCAGTATTAATGAGCTTGCTGAATCATTAGGAGTAAGTGCATGAAGTGCCGTAAAGATCATGAATACCTTGGGGTATTCGAAAGTGTGTGCAAGCTGGGTCTCAAGGCAGCTCACAGAGACTCATAAACAATACCGCCTAGAAGTTTGTTCTCAACTTCTGTAGTATTGCCATAGTGACAAAACCTTTTTGCAGCGAATAGTGACAGGAGATAAGACTTGGGTTCACCACTTCGAACCAGAGTCAAAGAGAGCATCAATGGAGTGGCGCCATCCCCACCTCACCACGCTCGAAGAAGTTCAAATTTCAGCAGTCTGCAGGAAAAGTGATGGTGACTGTGTTCTCGGATAGCGTTGGTGTGATACTGGTAGACTTTATGTCCAAAGGAGCAACAATCAATTTAGATGTTTACATCGATACATCAAAAAAGTTAAAAGCAACAACACAAAGAGTTCGACCTGCTTTGGAAATGTCTAAGGTTTTATTGCAACATAACAACGCTAGGCTTTATTGTAAAGAAAGTTTGAGGGGGCAACATTTCTCCAGTGATGAAGAGGTCAAAACTGCTGTCTGGAAGTGGTTAAAAACGCAGTTTGTAGAATTTTACAACAAAGGATGTGGACTCGTTAAAAGGTGGGAAAAGTTGGTTTGGAAAGCGGGAAATTACATCGAGAAGTAACTATGAAATACTCATACTACTATACTTTCTTGTGATGCACAATTTGTGTACCTTTAAAACTCAATGTCATGAAAAGAAACCTGGTTGCATTACTTTCTGAACGCCCCTCGTAAAATCAATACGTACAATCCGCAATCTTCAGAAAGCTTGTCCATGCAATTGTTGCACTCTTTTGGAAACTGGAAGGACTTAGATTAAGGGACTTTAAGTCAAGACATGACTGCGCTTTCAGCGTCTCTCCAGATTTGGAGTTTTAAATCCAGTTTCGTTGCGATGGTTGCGGCAGTCTTTATTGTTACAACTAAAAGCCAAACGTGATTTGAACGCTTACAGCAATCATAAGCGTCAAACATTTGGTCCTATTTCAACTAATCTTCAAGTAAATTTTGCTTCTGCTACCATCTTCAAATTTTCAACAGATTAAAGAGTTTAAAGATCTAAACCTTCCCTTGAAGAATGTACGGCAAACCGCTCAAAAGAGAAATAGAACATGAAAAAAGTGAAGACAAAAAAAGTTTTAACCTTATTTTTATTGTTAGTAAGTAATTGTGTTTTGCGGCATACATCGACTTAAGTAAAGATCTTTTTTATTGGTCTTCATTTTATTTCGGATAACTTTTCTTCTTTTAACGAGCGTTCCGATTCGGAAAAATAGTAACCCTAGATCATAACTAAAATTTACTTAGCATAAACTACACTGAAGGTGCTCGACTACTGTAAAAGAGTGTTTATAGCAGGGGTGGGGAACCTGCGGCCCATGAGTGCAATCTATAAACCCCTGGTTTATAGTGAGGAAAGTTTCTGAATAGTTTATTATTACAAAAAAAAGAACATTCCCGATAAAAATTACACTTTTCAGATAAAACAAAAAGCAGTAAAAACTCACTTACAGCCTTTATTAGGTTTTTTGAGGGTATCTAAAACATATTAAATAGCTAGATCATCAGTGATGGCCTTACAAAAAGAGGGGCCCGGTGCAAGAAAAGTAAGGGGGACACTATTTAGTGTACTAGAAAAAGGTAGCCGGAGCCATTTTTAGTGTATGAAAACAAAGTGATCTCTGAAGAAAAAGATATTCAATTTAGGAGGAAACACTAATTTGTGATTCAAAGCACTGTGATCCTTCTAAAAACTTGTCGTTTAATTTGTAGATCCACTTTTCAGTGTCTCAAAACAAAGGGATCTCTAAAAATAATAAATAAAGAAAAGGTCTTTATTTTAGGTGGGACCACTGAGTGGTAAAGCCACGTAACTATATATGATGAACTTGTACAAATCACCGACCGAAAAGCTATCACACAAACTTTCACTCAGCGAACACCATAGGAAGCAGAGCACAATTGACAATATAACGAGCAGAAGCCGAGCATGCTGTAGCCACCGATTCAAAATTTTTTTATTTTCTTTTTGACATGCCACCGACGTCCTGGTGATACTGTGAAAAATAGAGCAATATCTTGTGGAGGGGGCCACTTTTTGATGTATTTTAGAGGAGCTCGGTGCGGTCGCACCGTTCGCACCCTATTAAAGCCATCACTGTAGGTCATAATAAAAAGCATTAAATAGGAGAAAAATTTTAGATAATTGTTTGAAAAATTTTTTTTACCAAAAGAAAATAACTACGAACAGAACTCAACTCTTCTTAACTCTACTCAAACTTGTTTACAATGGTGTTTGCAAAAGTTGCTTCTGATTTTACAAATTTCGAATTAAATCAAAAAAAGCGTCATATCAGTCAAAAAAAATGCCAAAAAGCAAAACAGGTCATTCAAATTAGTCAAAAAAGAAAAAAGATATTGAGGTTTGCGACAAAAGCAACAAAAAACAAACAACATAAATGTCATTATGTTTTTATTATTTTGTTTTAAATGTGGCTTTATGCCAATATTTTAACGTAATATAGTTCAGAACGTTTATCTAATAGTGTTTAAGTTGCTGTTAAAAAACTAGTTTTTCTGTTGCGCACAAATAGAAAAATTTCGGCCGTATCAGTTTTTGTATGAAAAAGATTTTTAAATAATTTTTTGCTATGAATCACAGTCATGTCATGATATAAAAAAATAAATTTCAGTTGCGTTATGATAAAAAAAAGAACTAAAAAATAAAAAGTGAAAATTCCAAACGGGCATCACTATTTTGGCGTCTCCGATAACTTGACGATTGCTCGAAGTTTAACGGTTCTTTCATAAATCTGCAAGTTATAAAAGCAAATGGAGATAAAGCTGATGTTTCTAAACGAATAGTTATGATTGTACTATTTTGTTTTGAATTCGTTCAACAGATAATTACGTCGCAGCGGAGATTTAGTTCACTTAAAACCGCTTAAAAAACTCTTTTTAATTTTACTACATTTCTTTGGCTTTCAAAAATTGTTTTCAAATGACCAGATTCTGATAAAAATATGCTGCATTGGACATAAAAATATGGTTATTGATAACTTTTAACCACGCTGTTAAAAAAATTGCTGCGATTTTTTTGATCTTTAATATTTGCGGAATTTTGCAAATTTCTTTGATTTTGCAGGACATTTTGTTAATAGTGCAATTTGTATCCTAGATCAAAGATGGGCAGAACGCAACTTCCGTAACTTGTAGGCTTACCATACGTCCCGTTTTAGCCGTACAGTCCCGATTTTTAGGCTTTTGTCCCGGCGTCTCGCTCAGTTAACCATTATGCTTTGGTATTTCCAATTTTAAGTGAAGACCTTTTTTAGAAAGCACTACTTTTAAGCGACAAAAATCAAAAAATCCGAGAAAATTTAAAGTGAAGATTTTTTTTTAAGAGAACACTGCTTTTTTGGGACAAATTTTTTCTTTTAACAAACTTTCCGATTTACCACTTTGGAAAGTTGGTGTGCCTAGAAACTTGGGCAATTGCGGAAGCTGCACTGCGTTTTCATATTTTTCTGAAAGCATTACGCACTTTGCGCTGTGTTCATAGCCGTACGGGTTCAGAAGAAAAATTGCCCCTAAACTAAAAAAATTGGGCAAAAAGCAGAATTTCTCGGGTACTGGCAATGAATTATTTAGGCAAAATTAGAATTTTTCGGGCAGCGACAAGGAATCATATGAGCAGGCAAAGTATTCCAAATTAGAACGATCCAGATCATTGAACGAACACAACAAAGATTTGATGCAAAGACGTTTTAGTCTTCACACTTAATTGGGGAAGAAAATAAAGAAGTTGGACGCAGAATGAAAATAAAGACCTTTTTCTTAGCCTTCACGCTTAATGTTCACGAAAAAGCAGAAGACTGCTTTTTTTATAGTCTTAGTTTGGAAAGTGCAATCTGCTTTGATTGTACTTTAATCTAGGTAAACTTAATCTTTCCTCTTTTTAAAAATAAAATTAGCAAGTTTTTTTGTTTGAGAAACAGCAACACCCAAATCGGTCAAAAACTAAATGGTGGTGACGCGACTGAGAGCTTGTGCTTTTAGTAATTTCAAGTTGAGTAGACAATAAACTTTTACTAAACATTGCGTTCAACAATTTCAATACAAAAATTCGCTTGCAACTTAAAACCAAAGTAATTAACCAGATTTTTATTTGTTAAACAAAAAAAGTTGAATCGGCGGAAAATTCAGTAGGGTTGCCGCACATAGTTAACATTCTCTGCCACTAAAAGATTTGGTCGTCAGTTGAAGCAAGTACAGAAATCCAAAAAACTAATTCTGCACACAAAGGTATGGTGACTATTCCTGTGGAAAGTTATTTTTCGTATGTTTCAACTTAAAGAACAATAGAAAGATTTTACACTGAACACGGAGACTTTAAAAAAGCTACGAAGTTTTGTGACAAATTTGCAAACTTGGCATCAATTTTTTATCGTTTGAATCAAGTGAACATTAGTCTGCAGGGGAAAAGAGGTGATATATTTTGGTCAACTAGCAAAATCAATGCCCTGAAAATGAAAATTCCAATCTGGAAAAAGAATGCTTTATCGAAAAACTTCAATGACTAATCCCTTGGCCAGATGGTAGGTGCTTTCACGCAGCCTGGGCAGTGAGTAAATCTGTTCATTGGTATAAAAGATGACAGACCAAAATCAAACCTACCAAAATGGAAAAGTATCCACCCATTCCGATGGGTCTGCTAATCGGCAAACGTCCTTTTCAGGACGAGGCAATGCCAGGATAAAACTGCCCTTTTCAGGACACATTGCCAACAAGTTCCGAAGACCCACTATTCTTCAGCTGAACATCGAAGACCTCACTGCAAGCAAGATGAACGTTCTTCATCACCTCGCTATGCAGTCTGAGGCACTCGTCATCCTACTGCAGGAGACCCACTGCACTGATGCAGAGAAGTTGGTACTACTAAACTACCAACTAACTGGGTCTTCTTTAAGAAGAAAGCATGGCCTTGCCACGTTTGTCCACGAGCGACTAAGATACACGCTTTTGAACCAATCTCCACCGACATCGGAGATCGAGTGGCTGTGTGTGGACGTTGATGGCTATAAAATAGTCAACGTCTACAAACCACCGCCAATACGATTGCGAACCCTGGATCTCCCAATGTTTCCTCACCCCTGTCTTTACGCTGGCGATTTTAACTGTCGTCATTCTGACTGGAGTTATGAGGACAACAGTCCGGATGGTGAGTGCTTGGCTGGCTGGGCAAGTGTTAATTGTCTTGCCCTCCTATATAATGCCAAGGACGCTGCCAGTTTTTATTCCAGCCGCTGGAACACTGGCACCAGTCCAGATCTGGCCAGAAGGCCGGTGCCGTATTTATCGATCTGACAGCTGCTTATGACACTGTCTGGCACCGTGGCCTTACCTGCAAGCTGCTGAGACTACTTCCGGATAAGCACATGGTCAGAATGATTATGGAGCTTGTCCGAAATCGAAGTTTCACTCTTACCACCGGTGACAGCAAGCAAAGCAGGCTACGTCGTCTTAAAAACGGCGTTCCTCAGGAATAGGTCTTGGCTCCCCTCCTATTTAACATCTATACGTAAGCTCTTCCTTCCATGATTTCCAGAAAGTTTGCTTATCCTGATGATTTAGCATTGTTGCACTCTTTTAGAAACTGGAAGGACTTGGAGGGGACTTTAACCCAAGACATGTCTACACTGTCAGCGTATCTCCAGACTTGGAGGTTGAAGCTCAGTCACACTAAGACAGTGACGGCAGCCTTTCACTTAAATAACCGAGAGGCCAAACGTGATCTATAGGTCTACAACAACGGTAAACTTTTACCGTTCTGTCGAACCCCTACTTACCTTGGAGTGAAACTGGACAGATCGCTCACGTTTCGTCACCATTTAGTGACATTGCGCAAAAAACTATCCTCGTGCGTCACACTGCTGAAGCGACTCGTGGGCTCGGGATGAAGTGCTGGTGCTAAAACACTACGCATAGCCACCTTATCTCTAGTCTATTTAACATCTATTTAACATTCGCCGAATAGGAGCGACACTCTCCTTGGCTCACCGTGGATCTCTGGACCCCGATCATATCTTGTATGGTCTTTTAAGTGGTTCCTCAGATACTCGCCAAGTGAGACTAAGATCTAGACGCCCGTTTGTGGCAGATGCGCGGAATCTTTTGGACAACCTTGCCAGACTTGGCATCCGCGCTTCTGAATGGACAAATCACAAATGGAAAACGGAATACTGAGAAGGTGCTTCCAGGCTCCGTGCTTATGTGCCCGGGACCGGTGCCAGGCCTGTTGGGATGAGCTTATCCCGAGCAGCTTGGGTTATGCTCAACCGCCTGCGGACTGCTGTTGGGCAATTCCATTCGTCCATGCACAAATGGGGTCTCGCTTCTTCATCGAATTGCGAGTGTGACGCCTCTGAGCAAACCGCAGACCATGTACTAACAACGTGCCTATACATCGGGCACCACATGGAGCACGAGGTCTGACGGTTTTGGATGATGAAACTCGATGCTGGCTCAATAACATCACTGCCAGCATCTGATCCAGGTAATGCAGCAGTCTGGGGTAGTAAAAGGATAAACCCTCAGCCCGGTCCTGTTTGTGTCTGACCTGGAGTGGATACCCTTCAAATGACGACGACGAATGACTTACCTTTGTTAAACCAATTTGTGAAAGAGTCTAAATGGGACTTTGAGGACGTTTTCACAGAAGATAACCTGTCTGCCTTTTTTGGTGATCACTTGAATTTACTCTGGGATAATTTGACTGCGTACTTTCCCGAAGATAACAACAAATGTCTGGAAGCAAATTAGTGGATTATACAGCCATTTAATTATGAACCAACAGAAGACGAGGCATTATTGGTGTTGCAATAGCAACTCAGTGAATCGAAATTATATTTCTATTGCCAGAAACCTCTATCGAAAATTGTAGTTGGCGTCACTGCCAACGTAAGTCAATCTGACCGGCTTAGTCAAGATAACGGCTGTTAATGACCTGACGTCAAAAATAATAACGCTTTCTTCACGAAGATCCTGCACCACTTAAGAAAGTTCGTCTTCTATTTGGCGAATATCTTCGGGAGAGTTCATTGAATGAATCTCTCCAATCCTACCTCTTCTTTATAGTTTACCAAATTCACAACTTGAAGTACAACACAACCTGTATTCAAGCAAAATTAGTCAGCGTATAGATCCACAGAACGTAGTAGAATTTCGATAAAAAATTTCCCCAATTTAACCTAACCAACTATGAAATTCAAAGAACGATAGCAAACAACTTTACTGGGATATTCAAACGATCTATAAATGCCCTCTACAAATTACGTAACACTGTCTTACGCGAAAGACTTCAACTGAATAAAATTCTCTATGTCAGCTGTCCAATTTATAGAGAGAGAAGCTAAGAAGTTATGGCGAGCGAACAAAGCATTTGTGACGCAACACGTGGTTTTATCGATTAACAATAACAAAAAGAACAAATTTCTGTTATGAAAAAAGAACAAAAGAATCCTGCGTCACTGCATTTAGCAATAGTAAATGCAATGCGAACTAATTTGGCGCGACTGAGTACAAATAAGCACGTGAATTGAATACAATGAGACTTTGATAAAATTCAGGACGATTCTTAAAGCATTTTAAAGCAATATTTGTGCTAAGAAATTATAAACCATAAATTTTATTGTTGCAACAAATAAATGTTTATAAATCACTTTTTATCAAAAAATTGCTTAATCAAGTTATCATACCTTTTAAAAAATTTAAAACAACCGAAATTTAATCAATAGCTTCATAAAAGCCTCTTGGTAAATTCTAAACCTCTTCATTTGGTCGCGTATAGTTGCCTAAACCAATTTTTAACACATGATAAAAAACCTTAAAATACCGATTTCCAGTATTTTGCAATTCTATTATACCAAGTTACAAAAAATATAGAAAATACCAAAATTTTTTGTAATGTTTAAATATTTTTTTGTTAAATTCTTAAGGTTCGCTTACGTGTCTAAACTAAAACGCACCCGTGCGGCGGTTTTTATTGGACGAATCAATTTCTGAACTTTTTATTTTTATTGACTTTGGGTTGAAAAGCAACTGCTTTATGAGATTGTATTTAAAGCGTATTTAAAAGTGTCTCCAACCTAGCTTTATAAATATCAAACCTGATTTAACACTTTTTTTATCCAAGTGTTTACTAGGAAATCAACTCTTTTGTTATGAAACCGTTTAGTTGATTTCATTGTTATGGTCACATCGTCAATTGTGGTCATTAGTGTTCCTGCTGAAGGAATAGCACTTGAGAAATCTTGAGTTTCATTAATATTTTCGTAGCTCATATTTGATGCAATGCTTTTCAAATATGTAGTGTTGACGTCATATTTTGGATTAATTATTGCAGATAATTTGTTTGCAAATCTTTTAGAATATTTACTTGAATATAATTTTTTCAGCGTTACGAAATACATTAAAAAAACTACCAAACATAAAAAATACAACAAAATTTTTGTTTTAAACATTTTTACCAGACGCTACAGTTGCTATTCCAAAACCTAAAATCAAACTCGGATGTTAACAGTACGCTATTGCTTTCACCCCTCCACGGTCAAAAACCTTCCGGCGCCCCAGTTCATTTAGCAGAGTAAGTTTCTATAATTAAACTATTTTTTTATTTTTAATTTAGATTTATTAAAGACAAAAGACAGCCGCAAAAAATATTTGTAGCTTCTTCGTAAATTCTACGAAAAATTTGTCATCATGAAAAACACTTAACCCAAATCCTAACTCTTACTTTTACTCTAATGGCAGGGTAACAGTTAGGCTACCTTAATCCCAGAAAAATAACAGTAAGAGTTCTAACCTATAGTAAAATTTATCGAGATAAAAACCAGCTCTTACCTTAATCCTACCATTAAACCTTGTATGGTAAATTTACGAAGCACTGTGGCCCCCATTATGGAGTTTCAATCAACTGTCGGGTCAAGACAGTAGCCTATTTATCTAATTAGTGATAATTTCCTTTTTGATACTAATAAGCAATAAATTTTCTTAAATTATCATAAGGATTGCAAAATAATTTTAAGCCAATATACTTTTTCTAAGTAACAATCTTAAGTTATTCAATTTGATTTTGTGTGGGGGTTGTATATTATTTTAAAAATCAAACAAAATTTTTTTATGAAATTTATTTGAAATATTGTGAAAGACCTTTTTTTTACTATATTTTTGTTAAATTTTGATTAAACAATTTTGGCCTGTTATAGAAGTTTTTATCAACAAATTTTTGTTAATAGTTGCAAAACACTAATTTAAATCAGTTTTTACAATTGTAATTGTATTTTTTTGTTGACGGTAAGATAAAAAACCTCAGTTTATCTCGATAGATTAATGGTTCCTGACAAAGAGAATTACTAAAATGGGTTCTTTTGCGTAACAACAGTTTGTGTAACCCTTTAAACGCCAATGTTTAAATAGATTTGTTTCAAATTTTATGTTTTTGTTTTTAAAATTAATTTTTTGTTTTTTATGACTTGTGTTTGTTTAATGATTTTACATGATAGATGTTTACAATAGGCCTATACCTTGAGTTATTATTTTTAAGAGCTGAAAAATATTAAGTTGATAAATATATGATACAGTATAAATGACAACGAAAGATTGGTTTACCGTTTTTATATTTTATTTTTAAATAGACAATAAAAATGTATGCATGTAATAAAAAAATTAGTATTGTTTACTCGTAAATTAATGATAATTTATTATTATTACGTAAACATAAACATGGAAAAGAGATTGGAACAAAATATACATACTGTAAAAAAAACTAAAAAACTGACAAATCAAAATTCAAAGATAAACCAATAAAACATAGACGTGAGAAAAAAGATTGAAACTTGAAAAGTAAAATTTATTTGATGAATGAAAAATACCCAGTTTTTTAATTACAAAATGGCTATTTTTAATAAATATTCGGGTCTCACACGATAGTTTAAAGTTTACATCCGGGCATTCAGAGGGATAAAACAGAGACGGGCAAACTTTTTAGCTTGAGGGTCGCATTCAGAAGTTTGACTTTGTTCGAGAGCCACACTAGTATTTATAACGTGAATTCGTGCCTCCAACTTACGCGAATGTCAAAAAAAAGTATAAAAGTTTTAAACTATTTTCTTTTTTCACAAATGTACCATTAGAAGAAATAATAAAACTTATTGCTGATGAATTATTTTCCGAAAAAAACTCAAATCAACCACTAATGAAGAAAGAAATATTCATTAAATTACTTCGGTTAGCTACACAAAAACAATTTTTATACAAGAACATATTATAAAAACAGATTGATGGTGTTAACATGGGATCACCACTTGGAGCGACAATTGCAAATTTCTTTCTCGCCAATTTGGAAAACCGTATTCTTAAAAATAAAAACCAACATTCTCCGAAATTGTATTTACGTTATGTTGATGATGTTTTTGCTGTTTTTGAAAATAACAATGCTTGTTTGTCCTTTCTAAATGTTCTTAATAGTCAACACAAAAACATAAAATTTACTCTTGAGCATTCTTCAGACTTTATTTGTTTTCTAGATGTTAAAATAGAAATAAATTGCAATAGTTTAGACACGTATACATGGAGAAAACCAACCAACACTGGACTTTTACTTAATTTTAACGCCTTTTGCCCACAAAAATGGAAATCTGATTTAATTTTGTGTTTGCTTCACCGTGCGAAATTAATATGTTCCTCAAAAATGTTATAAAATCGAGAAATCAACAACCTAAGAAAAATGTTTTGTTTAAATGGTTATCCTTGCTGGTTTTTTAATAAAGTTTTAAACAAATTTGTGTCCAACATAACCGTTGATCGTTCTACCAATTGCCGTACTTATTATCTTACAATTCCGTACTTTGATATTGACTCGAGACGTTTTTTAAATCGCTTATCAAAAATTTTCAAATCGAAATTTAACGTGAAAGTTTGTCCTGTCTATAAAACATTTAAAATTGGAAACTACTTTCAGTTGAAGTCCACAACTCCTTTGAGTCTTTGCTCAAATGTCATTTATGAATTTACATGTTCGTGTGACGCGAACTTGACATACATCGGTATGTCAACCCGACATTTGAGCACTATAGCTAAGGAGCATTTGGACTTCAACTCTCAAGTATCAAGTGCAATAAAAAATCATATAATGTGTTGTAATGTTTGTTTCTCGGTCAAATTAAATTTAAACTTCTTTAAAATAATTAAAAAGTGTAAGTCAGAATTTCATACAAAAATACACGAAGCATTATTTATTAAAAAGCCTAATCCTGGTTTAAATCGACAACTTTATGCAATACAATGGTTCTTCATTTTTATTAAATGTTTTTTAATTTTTATTTCTTTTCTTATAAAATTTTAAATTTACTTTCACTTTTAAATAATTTATTGAAACTAAAAAAATTGGCTTTTATAATTCTATTTGCTTAACTTATTCGTCACAATGTAAATCATTCATGCATAAATAATTAATTTTCTTTGTTTTGACGCATTATTATTAATTTCATTTAAGTTTAAGTTTTTCTTGAAAAGGGCTTAAGAAGCCGAAAACGTTTGAAAATAAAAGTTTTATGAATTTAGTTGTGCTGCTGAGTATCGCCACAATATGGTTGAAGAAAATTTATTCCTTGCCAAAATTGTAGGATAATAAAAAAACTTTTAATGGTTTATTACATAATTGACGTCAATCTCACTTGGTTCAGTTAAATTGTTGATTAAAATGACCTTTTGTTGTGGTTTATTTGTTTGCTTATTGATATATCAATTTCGATGTTTTGAAATGTGAAACTTGCTTTTTATTCACTGTTTAAAGTAGTTACAGTGTTATACTTTAATATGTTTATTGTAAGAAATTATAAAGAGCCAATATTTTTATCAGCATTAATTTACTTGCTTCCCTTTTGTAGTTTAGGACTAATTACAGTATTTTTATAATATATTTAAAATGCTTTACTTGAGGTTTATAATGTTTATTTTATTAGATAAACCAATGTAAGTTCACTTAGTCAGGAATAACTTATTGGAAATTATTTTTAAAAGTTAAAGCAGTTTATTGAAAAAAATTGACCCTCAAAATTTATATTTTTTTTGAGCACTCTTTTAAAATAAAATAGGCCTTGTGTCTCTGCCTTTTGATATGTCAAATGTGATTACCAACAGACAAATTCAATAAGTTTTTGTAACATCTTAATATGCAATTAAAGCAGGATAATTATTGGGTAAAAAAACTCATCACATTCAATCAATGTCCAAACAATGTCCAAAAACTCCATTTTGGTCCCAAAAACACGGTGATCCCAAATTTTGGACACTGATTGAAAGTGATGACTTTTTTTAGAGATCACCACGTTTGAAGACAAAGAGAGAGTAAAGTTTTTTTTAAAAGCTTTTGCTGGCCGTAGCTTGACCATCTATGCTCGAGACAAAATTACATCATCGGCCGCAAAAACATCACAATGGCTTAAAACTTCAGTCAGTTAACGTGCTTTCAATAAAACAACAATGCTCTTTACATATATCAGCCAATGTTTTTAGAAATAATTAAAATTATACCTGAAGAAGTAAGCAGCTGCTCATGAAAACATTCCATTGCACCTAAAGAAGTGAGCAATTCTTTACAAAAACATTCCATTACATCTAAAAAAGTAAGCAGTTTTTCACCAAAACATTCCATTGCACTAAAATAAATGATCAGCTCTTCACGAAAGCTTGTGCCATTAATAAAAATTAAGTAAAGTTTAGTGCACAATTTTTTGTTCTTTTCTGATTGAATAAAACAGTAAAACGATTCTGTTTAATCATTTACGTACTAGAACAATTTGCAGACAAAATAAATTAAGTGGGGGTGGTGTACCAATTATGAAATCTCTACGTAACAAAGAAAAAAGATTACGTCTTAATCAAAAAATCAGCTATAGAGTTATAAGTAGAGCTGCTATCAATTTAAACCCAAAAATAAGGACAATAGGGAAACAAAAGAAAATAAAAAAAGAGGAACAGAAATTGATAAACGAAATGTATTCATGCGAATGCGACCCCTGTCAGATTAGTTATCAATCGTACTTTACACTAGAAACGATCTGCTCCAGCAGTTCTTTCTTCTCACGGCAGTTCATGTCTAAGTTTACTTTTACTGGTAGGATTGACTTGACTGTCCTTTCACAGAGGCTTTTTCTCTCTTTGGTCCACTGTGCCCAAACAAGGGAGAACACCCGCTCTACAAATGCATTGCTAACAGGTATTGAAAATATAATGGTTATCAGCTTGTACAGAAGCAAAAAAGAGTCGTTTTTGGAAAAGATATTTATTCACTTCTTCTCAGCTTTTTCTTTTCGGAACACATCAACTGGAATTTTCTTAGGAAAAACGTTGAGAAACGAGATTTTGTCGGTTTCTCAATGTTCAAACAATTCATCCATAATCGTCATTTGCAGATCAAGTTGCTTAGCCAAGTCCACAACTTCTTTGTACTTAACTATTTGGTCTCTTAGCAGAGTCCAGTTCATGTGCGTCAAATGATTCTCAAGATGAAACCACTTATCAATATGTTCCAAAGTGATGGTATAGAACTCTTGGAAACTCGACTGAGAACTTCAGCAATCTCATCATTGACACATCTTAATAGTTCAGCTGTTGTAATTCCGAAAAAATTTGAACTCTATCGCACTTAAATGATTCAACTATTTCTGTTAGTTCCAGAAATAATGCAGTTGTCTCTTGCAAAAGTAGAATTGGTTTCTTAAACACCAAGAGAGCACTACGGAGGAAGGATACGACGACCAATGACTCGCCCGATTTAAAGAAATCCACCAAGATTCGTGGCGGATGTTTTAGCAAGAAAAAATGTGCTTTGAGTGGCTCCCAGAGATCAATCATCCGCTCAAGTACAGCATCCAGTGTGGTCCATCTGGTCGGAATGTGAGTGGGCAAAGTCGAGTAGTGAGTATCAAGTTGTTCACAGCATTGTTCACTGCTCTACTGGTTTGGCTTTTGAAATGGCTGCCAGTTTTCAGCACGATTGTCTCTACGTCAACTGTCAAGCAATCTGAGGCTTTTTCTGCTGCATTGTGCAAGATATGTGCAGGGTACCCCACTGGAATAAGTTAAGTTGCTCGCTCTTTAAGGCGGTAGAAGACGTTATTTTGTCCACTCAGCTGTGATCCGCCGTAATTTACCGGTGCATAGTCGGCACAAAAAGATGTCAGCTGTTTTGGGTCTAAGACAATCTCATGAAAAGATGAGAATATAAAGTCCATAATTTGTTGCAAGGTTTCACTTGGCAACGATCGCACATAAAGAAGACCTACTCGCACTCCCAACTTTGGCATTGAAGAATCTTATGACCAGGGGAAATAGTTTTACTTTGTTATAGTTTGAAGCATCAACTGAGACTGAGAAAGGCTATGTTCCCATTTCGGACAACACTATTTTTTGAGCAGAGGGACCTAAAACTTCTGTTATAATGCTTTTGGTTTTTGTTCTGGCTGAAGCAAACTTTTTAGCAATGTCAGAGTCAGGGAAGATTGTTTTGAACAAATGCGATGTATAGTTGTCGGAGAGGAATGACAGCTGATGCTTTACAGTATGGAAAATCCAGGTACCTTCCGCAGCAACTATATTAGCGCCTACGTATTAGTTACCTATGTATTAGTTACCCTATCTATTACCCTATGTATTAGTGCCTCTGTTGCTTTCCTGCGAGTCAGGAGGATAAATATAGAGATAAAATAAATAAAATAAAAACTAAACAAAAACTTCTTTGCAGTCAAGAGTGGTTGGTGCGGATTGACTCATGAAAAAGTTTTTTTCAGATTGGTTTGACTTAGTTCTTCTAGCAGAGTTCATGTGTTTTTGAGTTGCTTGGTAGGCAGAAATACTTGCCTTTCTTATGGCTTCCAGATTAATATCACAGTTACAAAAGCTACAGTGCGCAAAGCACTGGCCCTTTAGACTTTCAATTCCTTCTCATATTTGTCACGGAAAAAATCTTGGCCTTTTGTTATCTTTTTATTCATTATGAAATTTCAGATCTAAACGAAATTTAAAATACAATTGATCTTCTTTTTCTCCTCTCGGCCTTTCCCTTTAGTCAAGGGTGGCCACAGCGTATCATCATTCTTCACACTTTTCTGTCTTCAACATCCGTCTCCTTCGCACCAACTTCCCGCATATTTTCATTCATAACATCTAAAAATCTTCTCTTTGGTCTCCCTCTTCTCTTCTTTCCCGGTAACTCCATTTCCATCATTTTTCTTCCTACATACTCTTGGTCTCTCCTCATGACATGTCCATACCACCTCAGCCTGCCCTCCCTCATCTTCATTCCTAACCGTTCTACCTTAACGGTACTCCTGATGTGCTCATTTCTAATCTTGTCTTTTATCGTCACTCCCATAGCAAACCTCAACATTTTCATCTCTGCGACTTCCATCTCTTCTACTTGTTTCTTTGTGACTGCTACTGTCTCAAGTCCATACACCATTGCTGGTCTCACCACTGAACTGTACACTTTTCCTTCTACTCTAGCTGGTAACCTCCTGTCGCAGATTACTCCCGATACTCATCTCCATCCATTCCATCCTGCCTGTACTCTCTTCTTTACCTCCCTCTCACAACACCACTTTCTTGCACTGTTGATCCCAAATACTTAAATTCCTTTACTCTTGGAACTTTTGCATCCTCCATCTTTACTGTTTCGTCATCATTTCCTCCATTTATGCAAAGATATTCGGTCTTTGACCTACTTACTTTCATCCCTTTTCTTTCCAATGCATACCTCCAGCATTCTAGTCTCTGCTCCACTTCTAATATTGCAGCTATCAAAGTTGATTAAATCGCAGCAGTTTGGTTACAACTGTCCTACACAATTCTTTGCCAACCTTTACTTAATTTGAACAGCCAGGGGTGGCATTAATTTTTTTAAATAAAACTTTATAAATACGACTTTAGGTATTTCATTTGCAAATTTTGGTGTTTAAAAAAAGAAAAAGCAATTGGAAGAAATCATAAAAACAAATGTAACTTAGAAAAAAAGAAAAACAAAAAATTTAATTATACTGAAAATTTAATTATAATTTCCACTTTAGTTTGCAGTAGTGATATAGTTGTATGGTCACTTATATTGATTTAACAAATAGTGTTAGACAATTTAAAATTCGTTTTAATCCCGTTTGACGCTTACATTTTTAATAAATTTCACAGCCCAGAAACGCAAACAGTCGAATTTTATGTTTTTCTCTGTAAATAAGTCAAAGGACAGGCGCCAATTTCATACGTCGCCCAATTTTCGTAAACCGTAAAAGTTCATTTTAACCCTCAGCAGGTACCATGAGATTTATTGAGATTTAAGACCCCATGTTCAAAGAAAACTATAATAAATATAGGTATCATAAATGCAATGTAATATATTACCATAGACATCAGTATGAAAAAATACATGCGACTCCCATAAGATTTAGTTGGGTAGTTTTTATGTAATAAATTTAATTTGCCCTGGGGTTCCTGCTGAGGGTTAACAATTAATTGAGGTTTCGAGGTTTCAAAGTTGTTTTAATCATCGACAACGCCGTGCTCGCTGTCGCTCTTACTTATTGCACTGCGATTGGGTGCGCAATGAAGTGGCGTGACCCTTTTTAGATTTGCCATCGCAAGTTTATGGAATCGATGCACCTAGACGCTTACTGTATTTGCTTTCTCTTTGTAAAAGGTTATTAAATTTTGGGGTATTTGATCTTGAAAAAACAATGGAACTATTTTAATCAAAACGTATTTTTACGGTTTAAAATTAAAAGTTGCGTCATCCCGCTATATTGCAAAGCTGATTAGACCAATATTTATTTGATATTAGTGGCTTCCAATTTTTTCACCATCGCTTTTTAAGACGGTATTTGTTTTGTAGCACACAGCACTTTTGTAAATTTTTTTAACGTGTTTAAAATTTTACGTACTAAATATTGAAACACATACATTGGGCATAAGGGAAAATAGAACTGGGACACATATGTCCCAGTGGACTAGAACGTTATACTATTTACAAGTAAAAGCGTACACAATAGCTGCAAATGTTACTCGTTTTATATAATCTTAACTTACTCGTTTTCCGTGCTGCTGTGTCATGAAGTCAGAATATTCCAATGCTGATTTTACAGTTTCTGAGTAATATTGCTTCACTTACTGAAGAATTTTAAAATACATTTGAGGATTTTTAAAAACTAAAAGTCCTCTTGCGCTATACAACGATCCCATGCAAGTGATTGTTGCTACACAGCCGTTAGAAATTCAACTCGATTTATGTGAACTTCAGAATAGTAAGTTTTTCTTGTTGAAGAAAAAAGAAAATCCAAAAAACTTTTGAAGTTTGTTTCGAAGGAGAGATTTCAGATTTTAAAGAATGTTGCCATGAAGCTGTTCTCGATGTTTGGAAGCACATATATATTTCCCAAGGATGGCGGCTCTATTAAAAGTTGTTTCTGACGAGTGATTTTCGCCGACCTAAATTTTAATTATTACTAGAACTATTTTAAAAGTTAGAAAAATTGAATTAAATTGAATTGTTCATGCTAGCATTACATGCGTTTTGTAGTACTCTATGAAAAAAGAGAATGAACACGTTCTTTCATACCTGGTTAGAGTAAGGGCGGGCTAATTTTTATTGTTAGTCTCGGCAAAGCCGAGCAGACTGCTTAGGAACTCGTGGAAATATTTTTTCTTTAAAAGAAATATGAAGAATAAAAACACATTTTGGCTCTCAATTTAAAGTGAACGTTTTTTCACTTTAATTTAAGGTCGAAGTATGAGAAAAGATTATAAATAATGTTCTTCTGGTAAAATTAAAGTCTAAATTGCTTCTAAATCTTTATTCAAAGATAAAAACAATAGTTAAAACTCGACGTTTCGGTATAGTACAAAATTAGTAAACCTTTTTTAGAAGACTAAATCAAAGACAAACATCATCAGTTGTGAAATCATAGCGGGGCGAAAAAAAGCACGATTATTTGTAATGTTAAATATAGCGACACCTAACGGAAATTTAATTATTTAAAAAAGTTTGTAATTAAAACTTGGACATAAGCACCAGTGATGAAGGTCTTTAGACCAATTTTTTGTGGTCTCGTTCTCAACATTGTGCTGGTGGTCTTGGTCTGGGTCTCGGGGTGATGCGTTCTCGGTTTCGTGTTTTTTAATTGGTCTCGAGACCAGACCTTTTTTGATATTTTTGTTACTTGATGTTATACAGTAGTGATAAATTTTGCAATTTGCTTAAAAGCAACACTCAATTGACCAGCTTTGCTCCATTTGAAGTGGTAAAAAGCTTAGAGTCAAACTTTTTTAATCTTTAGTTTTGCAACTTTTCTACGTTTATTCCAATGAAGATTTTTATTGTGATCAAAGCTATTTGTTACAAGTTGATCCGATTACAAAAAAACTTATTTAATTTTTTTCTTTCGGCAACAAACATGTCTGGTAATGCTTTAAATGTTTCTACTCACACCCTTGCCCGTTAAAGCATTCACACTTAATTAATCCGATTTTAGAAAAAGCAAGTAATTTTATTACGTATATATTTTTTAAAGCTAATGTTTTTTTCTGTTGGTAAACAAGCTTTAACAGAAGAACGAAAAAATAATACAAAAAAACTAGATCTACAGCACAAGACAGATTATGCAGTTTTAGTTTAGCCTAAATGCAACAATAGCCCCAGAGAGCGGACACAAATTTTTAAATGTTGTTACAGTTAATCTACAGCTACTCACCTACCTCACAATTTAATACGCTTGGCAAAAGTTGCTTTTAAAAAAATTAAAATGCTAGTTTCGGACCTTGATTTGAATGTATACTGCCATAGTCAATATATTTTACTGGTGTGCGTTTTAAAGCAGACTAACTGAGATAAAAAAAATGACTTTAACGTCAATTGGAAACTAAAATTTCTAACTATTCAGTTTACTCGTAAAAATGTCTTAAAGTAGACTCCAATAGTGATAACGCTCTGTTAACGGTAAAGTTGCCCGGATATATGACTATAGTGGTAGGCATAGCCGTACCTGCCGGAAATATATTTGGGAAATATTTGGGCAAAGCCATTTTTCCCAATTTCCGAATTTTTCTGGAAGTGATAAGAAACGTTTGGGAAAAGCAGGATTTTACGGCAGGAACAATGATTTAATGCAGAAAATAGTTACCAAATTTAGGTGAAAACCTAATTTTTTTTTTTTTTTTTTTAGTCTTCATTCTAGAATTTCAGATAATTTTTTGTCATATCTATAAAGTTCTAGAAAATCATGGTTTGGGCAAATGTCACAAAATTTGAGCAAAATTTTATCAACCACCCAAATTTTTTTTGACTGATACGTTTATGGTAGAAGGCTACAGTAAAATACAATACTAAGTTGAGACCCATTCATAATATAGCCCTTGAATGCCTAGAATATGGCCCGCGACACGATCAATAAAACTTTTAGTTCAAATTTTTTTCAGTTTGATATGGCAGGTGTGCAATTACATAAAATGATGCCATTTTTAAATCGCTAACAGTTAGGATTAGATCATGGGTATCCAAATTTCTACACGCTGTGCGCCAAATTTTTTTTTGCAAATATCTCTTGGGTCGCAATCGGTACAGAATTACAGTGATAAAACTTTTTTTGGTTTTTAAGAGCTAAGATATTTCCAAACTATCGAAAAGTGTTTTAGAATGATGATATATTGTTTGTGAGTCATTTGTGGAGAAATGTTATTATTTTAGGTTGCTATTCGCTTTGAAACTTAGTTTTCCGCTGGCTCGCTTTCGTTAATTGCCTCATAAATGAATCCGTTCTTTCAGAAAAAAAACTTTTTATAAATGAATGTTTCAATGCCTTTAATGCAGATTTAAAACTTAAAGTAAAGTTAATAACCGAGCAAGTATAAGTCTGACGTATGATAATATCTGTTCAATTTTTTAATTGCTTTTTGAAATGTGTTTTTGTTCTAATTTGGTAATTTTTTTCGATTCTATTTCAAGAAGGTTAATTAGAATTTTCAATTGTAATAAATTTAGTCGGTTGAACTTTGTCAAACAAACATAAACCTTTGTTGAGCGGGATTGTAAAAAAGCACACGAAAGACGAAAGACCAAAGTGAAACTGGGTCAACACTGACTTGGTTAGTGACCAAGCTCCCTCGATACCTACTAATTCTTAGACGGATAAAAGATACTAATGCCTGATATATGTTAGATGTATAACAGTGAACAAAGCTTGGCAATCGCTAATATGCACTTGTTATGAGAATTTAAAAAAAGCTCGATAGATTTGTTGCAGTTTTGCCAGTACACAATATATTAACACTAAAATTCATAAATTGAATTTTGAAACGTGTTTTTATTTCACTTCGTTATTTGCCTTCAATTCTATTTGAATGACGTTAATTAGGATTTTCAGTTGTAATAAACTGTAATAAATTCAGCAGTAATTGTAATAAATTCAGTTGTAATTTAATTGGTTAAAATTTTTTGTTAAACGAACAATTTATCTTTCATGTGAACTTTGATCGAACCCCTCCCCCCAAAAAAGGTTATTACTTTGAACCTACGTTTGTTTTTTTTCTTAATGAAGCGAAAAAATTCTTATTGCAATGAAATTTATGTATGTAATAATCTTTTAATTATGGTCCGCGATTTTATTATAAAAATGAAGAGGTGTTGGCCCTCTGAGTCACAACTTTGCCTACCCTTATAGTTTGTTTTTTTTTTTATTTTTTTCTCTTCATTCATTCTCTTGCCGCGCTGATAAGAAAGAGGCTGTACGTGTAACAAGCAATTACCCCGACCGGTTTTCGGAGATGCTAAGACATTAAAACTTTTAGACTTTGGTTTTTTAGTTTTTTAAAGAGATATGACTGAATTTCACCACTACTAGCCTAGGAAAAGTGCAGTAAAATGTATTTTCCAACGACACGACATGATGGCGCGACTCGGTTTTAAACCGCGCCCGTTTCAATAACAATCACAACTCTCTAAATACTTTACGACGCCCAGAATCCGTTTAACTACCTGTTAAAAAGTTGTGATTTATGAATTCATAGGCGTATGCAAGGAAGATGAGGGGTTGGGGATTAAAAAATCTCCATGAAGAATAACAGTTAAAGGTTCACAATAGCACTAAGACAACTTAAAAATTGTTTAAATAAAGCGAAGACTTTTTTCAATTAAAAAAGAATTAGGGCTTGAAAAAAGTGAAGAGTAAGAAAGGTCTTCACTTTTATTTTACATTTGTCAGCAGCGTGGTTGAGTTGGTTGAGTGGTTAAGAGCGTCGTAATTGATGGCGAACGTAATCGACACCGTCACGGTTCAAAACCTACTCGCGCCACTCTGTTGTGTCCTTGAAAAAACACTTTATGGCAGTTTTTTCTACTTGATGGTCTTAGCAAGCAGTCCTATATTTCAGTTATATCTCTGTAAAACTAAAAACAAAACCAAAAATTTTAATCGGACAACAATATCTCGGCATCTCCGGCGCAGGTCAATGTGATAGTTTGACAGCTGCTTTATGTATAGCGGCTCCGACAATTTCCTGTAAGTCAGGGAGTCTGGATGATAAAAAAAAATAAAATAATGATTTTGACCTGCCTTCAGCATTTTTGAGTTTCGAAAAATATTTTTTTATAAAATATCTGCTTTTTTCAACATTGTTAACTTAATATGCCTAGTGCGTTTTTGGTTTCTTCTACTCTACTTGAAGATGCTTTTTTTAAAGCGAATTATTTAATGATGCAAGTACACAGGGCAAAACTTTTTCCAACGTACTACAGATGCTTGTTTATTTATTTTAAACTTAGATTAGATTATTTTTATTATTTGTAAATGTAATCTTAGATTATTTTTAAAAAGTTATTGTTTTTGGAAATATCGAAAATTTATGATTTTATAAATAACATGAGATATTTTGGATGATACTAGAAACCAAACTGCTTAAAAATGAGAAGCACCAGACTCGAGTTTCGCTCTTATTAGATTATTAGACAAATGTAAGACCACATGGAGCGAGTTCGATTCGCAGTGAGATATGCATCACTGACGAGCTCTAATAAGAGCGAAACTCGAGTCTGGTGCTTCTCATTTTTAAGCAGTTTGGTTTCTAGTAAATATCGAAAAGGAACTATATTTTTGAATAATTTTTTGGCTTGGTCTGGTCCCAATTATTTCTGGTCTCGCTCTCGAACCTTAGGTCTAGAAATTTTTCAGTCTCGATCTTAGTCTTAGTTTTGGTCTCGGTCTCGATGTTTGTGGTCTCAACTACAACAATGTAAAGCACCACGTTTCCGCGCACGACAATATCATAATTTTTATAACTGAACCAAAAGCATGCCGTTCAATAAAAGTATAGAAGTTGCAGCGTGCCTAATTCCATATTACCAATTTATATACTATTTCAAAACATGGGGCTGTTTTCGCAATTTACATACAATTTCAAGACAAAAATCCTTCTCATTTTGCTCAGAAAAAGCAAACATTTTTAAAAACTGCTCTTCAGAAATGCATATTTTATAAACGCAAATTTTATCTTTTGCATTTAAAAGTGTCTCTGAGCATGGCCACATGATCACGTGACATGATCTAAAGCAGTCGTGTCAAATTCTCGTCTTTTATTAAAATTTTATATTTGAATTCAAATAACAATTTTTGAGAAATTGAAATAAGCAAAGTTAAATGCCATAATAAGATTTATCATTTGTCCCACCTCTACTTTGCAAATGTTTGCTTTGTCTTTCTTTAGTTCTGTAATTATTTTTTACTCCGTATGTCTTTCGAGGCTAAGAAGAAGGCCGGTGTCGTATTTGTCAATCTGACAGCGACTTGTGACACTGTCTGGCACCTTGGCCTTACCTACAAGCTGCTGAGACTTCTGCCGGATAAGCACATGATCAGAATAATCATGAAGCTTGTCTGATACCGAAGTTTCACTCTAACTACCTGTGACAGCAAGCAAAGCAGGTTACGCCGCCTGAAAAGGGCGTTCCTCAGGGATCGGTCTTGGCTCCCCACCTTTTCAACATCCATATGCACAGCCTGCCTTCCACGATTTCCAGAAAGTTGGCTTATACTGACTATTTAGCATTGTTGCACTCTTGTGGGAACTGGAAGAACTTAGAAGAGATTTCAGCCCAAGGCAAGACTACACTTTCAGCGTATCTCCAAACTTGGAGGTTGAAACTCAGTCGCACTAAGACGGTGACGCCAGTCTTTCACTTAAGTAACCGAGAGGCCGAACGTGAGCTAAAAGTCTACAACAGCAATGGGCTAGACCAGTTTATTTGGGAAAAATTTCTTATTTGTTCTTCTCGAGAAAAATATAAAACCCTTTTAATATTTTTTAAACAAAATTGTAGCCATTAATTAATTTTCCTTTTTAGCAATTAATTTATTTTGTATAAACAGCGAAAATATCATATGCATTTAATTTTCAAATCAATCGCTAAAATTTAATTGTCCATATAACTAAACAAATCGAAATAAGCTGACGTCATCGTGACTGCAGCTAAGCTTGTAAAAACTATAGTATCCGGCTTAATGGCAGTGAAGCATTAAATAGCATTCGTCGTCGTCGTCGTCGTCGTCGTCGTCATCGTTTGAAGGGCATCCACTCCAGGCCAGACACAAACAGAACTGGGGCCAAGGGTTTATCCTTTTACTACCCCAGACTGCTGCACTGCCTGGATCAGATGCTGGCAGTGATGTTATTAAGCCAGCATCGAGTTTCGTCATCCAAAACCGTCAGACCGCGTGCTCCATGTGGTGCCCGATGTATGGGGCACATTGTTAGTACATGGTCTGCGGTTTGCTCTGAGGCGCCACACTCGCAATTCGGTGAAGGAGCGAGACCCCATTTGTGCATGGACGAATGGAATCGCCCAACACCAGTCCGCAGGCGGTTGAGCTTAACCCAAGCTGCTCGGGGTAAGCCCATCCCAACAGGCCTGACACTGGTCCCGGGCACAAAAGCACGGAGCCTGGAAGCACTTTCACAGTACTCCGCGTTCCATTTATGATTTGTCCATTCAGAGGAGCGGATGCCAAGTCTGGCAAGATTGTCCAAGAGATTCCGCGCACCTGGCACAAACGGGCGTCTGGATCTTAGTCTCACTTGGCCAGTATCTGAGGACCCACTTAAAAGACCATGCAAAATATGATCGGGGTCCAGAGATCCACGGTAAGCCAAGGAGAGTGTCGCTCCCAGTCGGCGAAGCTCAGCTGGCTGGATGCCTGAAAGTACAGGTAGGTGGTCCGTTGGAGTGGGACGCAGGCATCCAGTAACTATGCGCAAGGCGTCATTCAAGACACTGTCAATGAGGCGAGTGTGAGCACTGCGACACCAGACTGGCGCACAGTACTCAGCTGTTGAGTAGACTAGAGACAAGGTGGCTATGCGTAGTGTTTTAGCACCAGCACCCCATCCCGAGCCCACGAGTCGCCTCAACAGTGTGACGCGCGATGATAGTTTTTTGCGCAATGCCACTAAATGGTGACGAAACGTGAGCGATCTGTCCAGTTTTACCCCAAGGTATGTAGGGGTTGGACAGAACGGTAAAAGTCTACTATTGTTGTAGACCTTTAGCTCACGTTTGGCCTCTCGGTTGTTTAAGTGAAAGGCTGTCGTCACCGTCTTAGTGTGACTGAGCTTCAACCTCCAAGTCTGGAGATACGCTGACAGTGTGGACATATCTTGGCTTAATGTCCCCTCCAAGTCCTTCCAGTTTCCAGAAGAGTGCAACAATGCTAAATCATCAGCATAAGCAAACTTGCTGGAAATCATGGAAGGAAGATCGTACGTATAGATGTTAAATAGGAGGGGAGCCAAGACCGATCCCTGAGGAACGCCGTTTTTAAGACGGCGTAGCCTGCTTTGCTTGCTGTCACCGGTGGTAAGGGTGAAACTTCGATTTCGGACAAGCTCCATGATCATTTTGACCATGTGCTTATCCGGAAGTAGTCTCAGCAGCTTGCAGGTAAGGCCACGGTGCCAGACAGTGTCATAAGCAGCTGTCAGATCGATAAATACGGCACTGGCCTTCTTTTTAGCCTCGAAAGAATCCTCGATGTTTTGGGTTAGCAGAACAACTTGATCTACGGTTGACTTCCCGCGTCGGAACCCAGCCTGCTCTTTAGGGAGCAGTGGATCGATTAATGGTTCAACGCGGGCGTAGATAAGCCTCTCGAGGATCTTGTAGGGGACACAGAGCAGAGATATCGGTCGACAACTCTTTGGGTCCCCCACGGGCTTTGCTGGTTTTGGGATCGCGACCACAAGCGCTCTTCTCCAGATCTTGGGAATTTTGAGTCGGCGCAAACAGGAAGAAAGGAAGTCACGTAACCAGGACTTCAAAGCAGCTCCAGCATGGAGTATAAGCTCGGGGCAGCATTAAATAGTATTAAAGTATTTTTTTATATTATTAAATAGTATTAAAGTATTTATATAGTATAAATAGCATTAAAAGTGCGTTTATGATGAGTAAAGTTTTAGAGTTGTTTATTATTTAAAAAAACAGAATATTTCTAATAAAATTTACACTTTTTAGATAAAAATAAGCAGTAAAAACTCTTCCACGGTCTTTATCAGGTTCATTGCAGAAATCTAAAACATATTAATAAAAAGCATCAAATAGGAGAAAAATTTTCGATAAGTGCTTGGAAAACTTTTTTAAAAAAAGAAAAAAACTACGAACAAAATTCAACCCTTCTTAACTCTACTCAAACTCGATTACAATGGTGTTTGTAAAAGTTGCTTCTGCATCTTACAATTTGAGTTATGTAAGTCAAAAAAAAGCGTCATATCAGTCAAAAACAAATCCAAAAAAGCAAAAAAAGTTAGTTAAATCAGTCAAAAAAGCAAAAAGATTTTGTGGTTTGCGACAAAAAGCAAAAAAAAACCAACAACATAAATGGTCATTTTGTTTTTTATTATTTTACTTTAAATGTTGCTTTGTGCCAATATTTTAATGCTATATAGTTCAGAAAGATTGTCAGATGGTGTTTAAATTGCTGTTAAAAAACTAGTTTTTCTATTGCGCACAAATGAAAAAGTTTTGGCCTTACCAGTTTTTGCATAAAAAAGAATTTCCAATAATTTTTTGCTTTGAATCACAGTCATGTCATGATATAAAAAAATAAATTTCAGTTGTGTCATGATAAAAAAAGACTTAAAAAATTAAAAGCAAAAATTTCAAACGGGCATCATTATCTTGGCGTCTCGAATAACGGGTCTAGGTAATCATTTGACGATTGCTCTAAGTTTAGCGGATTTTACATTATCGTGCGAGTTATGAAGGTAAATGGGGATAAAGCTGATGTTTCTAAACAATTAGTTATGATTGTACTATTTTGTTTTGAATTCATTCAACATTACGTCGCAGCGGAGATTTAGTTTACTTAAAACCGCAAGAAAAACTCCTTTTAATTTTATTAGATCCCTTTATAAAATCTAAAAAAATTCAGTGTGCATATTGATTTTCTTTTTTTTTATTAATTTTCCAGTCGCTTTTACAAACAATTTTGAGCTTTCAAAAATTGTTTTCAAATGACCAGATTCTGATTAAAATACCTTGCTCTAAACATAAAAGTATGATTAATTTGGAAAGCGTTACGCACTTCGCGCTTCGTTCATAGTCGTACGAACCGGAAAGGAAGAGAAAATTTTCCCCTAAACTAAAAAAATTGGGCAAAACCAGAATCATTTGGGAACCGGCAATGAATTATTTGGGCAAAATTAAAATTAGATGCATATCTTATTGGGATTCGAACCAACAATATTAAGACTTACATGCAGTTGACAGTGAGACGAGATGCATCACTAAGGACCTCAAAGAACAGCGAAACTCGAGTCTAGTATTTCCTGTTTTAAGTAGTTTGATTCTTACCGAGAGAAATATGTACTTTGGTTGGCAAACATATCAAGTTAATTAAAATGGAGCTGGGAATGGTGTTTATCGTTTATATTTGTCATTGCAGTTCGCGCGCCGAAACATCAATCTTGTTATGTGGACTTGAACCTATTCGCGTGTTCTTGCAAATCTCCCTGACAAGCCCAATAGTTGAAACAGACTGTTAGAAAAAATGCATTTTGACGTTAAAAAATTTTGTGATCTGAGAGTTAAAATTAATTAAAATAACTCCGTCTTCAGGGTCGTTAAACATTTTTTGGCGAGGGCTGATTAAAAAAATTTGTATACAGTATCCATATTTATAAACAGTTATAACCAGGGGTCCTAGCAAAAGATTTTATAAAAACCCAGATTGCATTAAAAAAATACCCTAATGTTATATTTTCCCAAAGAATCTATTAAATTGACTTTGATTCTCGATTTTTGTCCCCAAGATATATTGATCTCGAAAAAAAGATCTTGACCTCAAACCATAAATTTTTTTCTGCGTTTAATGTTTTGTGATGCACAAAAAATTTTTCTTGCCCATATATATCCTTCTCGCTGCTCAAAAATTCTTAATTTTAACCAATTTTTGAGACTTGGCAGATACGGCTATGATTATTTATTTCCTCGAAAAAATCCAGATTTGAAGGTATTTTCAAAAAAACTAGAAACCCAGGACTGGGAGCACTAATTGTGACCCCGTCAATTTATAAAGCATGTTCATAGGTTTTTAGGCTGATTGTGACGTCGTTGATTTTGCTTTCCCACAAAACTTTAAACTCGATTCTTTTGCAAAGCACTTTGGTATTTTTTTCGTGAAAAACTCCAGAAACGCGCTCTCTCAAACGATATTGCTTAAACCAGAGCCGTGCAACATACGGTCCGCGGCACCTTTTTTTCTGGCCCACTTCTAGTAAACTAAACACGAGTTAAGTAAATGTTAAACAAGAATTTTTTTGTGGTAAAGTAAGAAACAATTTTAAAATCAAATAGATAAACTTTATTCAATAACTGTTAATAACCAGCTTGCTTATTGCTGTTTTTACTATTTCACACTAATTAAATTCGGACTATAAACCATGGCAATTTGTTCTTGTTGCATCATAGTGCTTGTTGAACTGCAAGTTATATACAACGCTTCATTCTGGAAATTAGCCTAAAAGCTTAAAATGTCTTCAAGTAAGAGAAGAAAGTTTGATTGTGAAAGAAAATGGTTTAGCAATGAATGGTGCAAAAAGTACTTCGTTATTCAACAGATTGAAAACATAATTTGCCTGATTTTCCAAAATACTATAACAGTAATTAAAGAGTACAATATTAAGCGTCACTATTGCACAAAACATGCAGCCAAATTTGATGGCATTGAAGGTCAAATATGTTTTGACAAAATAGAGCAGTTTAAGATGTCTTTGAGCATGCAAGAGATATTTTATACATGAAATAGACACTGAGCTTGTTTCAGAACTGAACTTTGAGATTTCAGAAGTAACTGCAGAAAAAGGAAAAGCCTACAGTGATGGTGAATTCATTAAGAATTGTTTGGAGTTGTTCACTAGAAGTGTGTTTCCAGAAAAGAATTGTATAGTAAACAGTGATGTTTTTAATAGGGTGAGGACGATGCGGCCGCACCAAGCCCCCCCTAAAGTACATCAAAAAGTAGTCCCCATACACAAGATATTACTCTATTTTTTCATAGTAGCACCAGGATGTCGATGGCGTGTCAAAAAAAAAAAAACTTTTTTTGTACACTGAATAGTAGCTCCCCCTTACTTTTGTTGCACCGGGCCCCCTTTTTGTAAGGCCATCACTGGTAGTAGAGCAACTAAGTCTGTCTCGGTTTACAGTAGCAAGGCGAATAGATGACCTTTTGAAAAATATTGAACTTTCTTTAAAGCAGAAAATAAGCAAATGTTTTGCTTGTTGTCGATAGCCCACGCATGGGAGCTCCATCACGATAACGCTCCTGCTCACACAGCCCTGAGTATTCGTCAGTTTTTTGCAGAAAGAAACATTGCAACAAACATTGCAAGAAACATTGCACCCATATTCCCCAGATCTGGCCCCGTGTGACTTTTTTCTCTTTCCTAAGGTCAAATCTGTTTCGAAGGGAACCCATTTTTCTGACATCGATTTCATCAAAATGGCTGCGACGACGGAGCTCAAAAAGATCCCAGAAAATACCTTCCAAGAATGTTTTGAATTGTAAAAAAGGCAAATGCACAAGTGTTTTCAAGTGAAAGGGGATTGAGGGAATGTTGTGATATTGTGCAATCGATGACGTAGTGTTTTCTTAAACGCTTCTAATCTTAATCAGCGCCTTCTGCTCGATCAATTATTGGACACGCGTATCTCCAAGCATAATTGTAACCAGTTAAATCTGCGCCTCTATTTCGGTTCATCAGTCAGTTCAAAGTTATCAAGCTACTACAGCAAACGAACTAAAAGCATTCTATTTCAATACGGTTGTTTTTTGGCTAAGTGATTTTTGTGAATTTTAATTATTGTTATTTAATAAACCTGTGTATTCGTGCAAAGATACAACAGGGAATTTGACTTTGGTATATTTCAATGTTTTTCAATAAAGTTTTTATAACACCAGTCTCGTTACTTTTCGGACACACCTCGTAATAGATATAAACTCTGTTGGTTAACCTCTACTGTGCCAGAGAATTTAGCTAGCTCCAAAACCTTTGCGGTCAGTTTTTCAGATAGAACTAGAGAGGAAAGCTGTCGCGAGACTCTTTCTTTTCTTCCTCTCTCTTTTCACTGCTTTTAGTATTGATTTTCGCAAGAGCACCGATGTTAGCGATACTGCGCAGCTAGTTTTTTGGTTATCTCATTAATACATTAGCGTTACGTGTAATTTTTTACAATACAGGAATAATAGCAACAGCTGTTTTTGCTTGGTACTAAATTGTCCGGCCCGCAGCATTATTAATATTAATATTTTACGTTTTGGTCCATTGAAATAAATAGTTGCACGCCCCTGGCTAAAACTATTGAATTAGTAAAGCACATCATTTCAAAATCACATTGCACAATTCGCATTGCTTTTTCCTTAAGTGAGAAAAAATGCCCACCTTTGCGGCAAATACACATTACTCATCAATGGATTTTAATGTGGTTTTTACATATCCAAATTTGTCATAAAATTTCGCTTACTCAAGATGGTAGGTGCTTTCACGCAGCCTGGGCCGTGAGTAAGTCTGCTCATTGATTTTAAAAATGACAGACCGAAACCGAACCTACCAAAACGGAAGGGTATCCACCCATTCCGATGTTCAGTGTGGGTCTGTTAATCGGCAAACGTCCTTTTCAGGACGGGGCAATGTCAGGATAAAACTGCCCTTTTCAGGGCACATTGCCAACAAATTCCGAAGACCCACTATTCTTCAGCTGAACATCGAAGGCCTCACTGCAAGCAAGATGAATGTTCTTCATCACCTCGCTATGCAGTCTGAGGCACTCGTCATCCTATTGCAGGAGACCCACTGCACTGATGCAGAGAAGTTGGTGCTACCACACTACTAACTAGCTGGGTCTTCTTTAAGCAGGAAGCATGGCCTTGCCACGTTTGTTCACGAGGGACTGAGATACACGCTTTTGGACCAATCTCCACCGACATCGGAGATCGAGTGGCTGTGTGTGGACGTTGATGGCTATAAAATAGTCAACGTCTACAAACCACCGCCAACGCGATTGCGAACCCTGGATCTCCCAGTGTTTCCTCACCCCTATCTGTACGCTGGCGATTTTAACTGTCGTCATGCTGACTGGGGTTATGATGACAACAGTCCGGATGGTGAGTGCTTGGCTGGATGGGCAAGTATTAATTGTCTTGCCCTCCTATATAATGCCAAGGACGCTGCCAGTTTTTATTCCGGCCGCTGGAACACTGGCACCAATCCAGACCTAGCTTTCGCTAGCGTAGGTCCAAACAGTCGCTTACCGGATAGACGTGTCCTTGAGAAGTTTCCCAGGTCACAACATCGACCCTCGCTTATTACACCACCAAGGTTTGCTATGGCAGTGCCAAGCATGCCTGTTAAGCGATGGAACTTCCGCAAGGCCAATTGGAGTCACTACATTGCTTTGACGAATAAATTCCCAAAGACTTTGTTGCCGCCTGATTCACTTGATGTGGATGCGGCTTACCAGGACTTCTGTAACATCATTAAGAAAGCAGCCAAGAAGACTATCCCACGCGGGTATCGAAATAACTATATTCCGTGTTGGGATGCAGAGTGTGAATCCCTCTATAAAACCTTTCTGCAGTCTCCTCAGGGAGACGACTCAAGTTTGGCTGCTACAACTCTGCTTGCCAAGCTTGACAGAAAACGGAGGGATCGATGGTCCGAGGCAGTTCGGAGCATTGACTTCTCACACTCTAGTCGAAAAGCGTGGAGTATCTTGAACAACCTTACTGGTAGGTCACGACACTCTCCTCGTCATTGTCCCGTTTCAGCCGATGCTATTGCATCTCAGCTGGTTAGAAATGGGAAATACGAGGCTGTTGATCGCAAGTCATCTCAACTTGTCTTTCAAGAAGTGTCTGACCTTTGGAGGGCCACAACACCAGATGCAGTAAATATCTCTGACAATTTTTCACAGAGAGAATTTGCTGCTGCCCTTCAACATTTAAAACCAGGTAAAGCTCCGGGTCCTGATTCCATCTGCCCCGAGCTTATACTCCATGCTGGAGCTGCTTTGAAGTCCTGGTTACGTGACTTCCTTTCTTCCTGTTTGCGCCGACTCAAAATTCCCAAGATCTGGAGAAGAGCGCTTGTGGTCGCGATCCCAAAACCAGCAAAGCCCGTGGGGGACCCAAAGAGTTGTCGACCGATATTTCTGCTCTGTGTCCCCTACAAGATCCTCGAGAGGCTTATCTACGCCCGCGTTGAACCATTAATCGATCCACTGCTCCCTAAAGAGCAGGCTGGGTTCCGACGCGGGAAGTCAACCGTAGATCAAGTTGTTCTGCTAACCCAGAACATCGAGGATTCTTTCGAGGCTAAAAAGAAGGCCAGTGCCGTATTTATCGATCTGACAGCTGCTTATGACACTGTCTGGCACCGTGGCCTTACCTGCAAGCTGCTGAGACTACTTCCGGATAAGCACATGGTCAAAATGATCATGGAGCTTGTCCGAAATCGAAGTTTCACCCTTACCACCGGTGACAGCAAGCAAAGCAGGCTACGCCGTCTTAAAAACGGCGTTCCTCAGGGATCGGTCTTGGCTCCCCTCCTATTTAACATCTATACGTACGATCTTCCTTCCATGATTTCCAGCAAGTTTGCTTATGCTGATGATTTAGCATTGTTGCACTCTTCTGGAAACTGGAAGGACTTGGAGGGGACATTAAGCCAAGATATGTCCACACTGTCAGCGTATCTCCAGACTTGGAGGTTGAAGCTCAGTCACACTAAGACGGTGACGACAGCCTTTCACTTAAACAACCGAGAGGCCAAACGTGAGCTAAAGGTCTACAACAATAGTAGACTTTTACCGTTCTGTCCAACCCCTACATACCTTGGGGTAAAACTGGACAGATCGCTCACGTTTCGTCACCATTTAGTGGCATTGCGCAAAAAACTATCATCGCGCGTCACACTGTTGAGGCGACTCGTGGGCTCGGGATGGGGTGCTGGTGCTAAAACACTACGCATAGCCACCTTGTCTCTAGTCTACTCAACAGCTGAGTACTGTGCGCCAGTCTGGTGTCGCAGTGCTCACACTCGCCTCATTGACAGTGTCTTGAATGACGCCTTGCGCATAGTTACTGGATGCCTGCGTCCCACTCCAACGGACCACCTACCTGTACTTTCAGGCATCCAGCCAGCTGAGCTTCGCCGACTGGGAGCGACACTCTCCTTGGCTTACCGTGGATCTCTGGACCCCGATCATATTTTGCATGGTCTTTTAAGTGGGTCCTCAGATACTGGCCAAGTGAGACTAAGATCCAGACGCCCGTTTGTGCCAGGTGCGCGGAATCTCTTGGACAATCTTGCCAGACTTGGCATCCGCTCCTCTGAATGGACAAATCATAAATGGAACGCGGAGTACTGTGAAAGTGCTTCCAGGCTCCGTGCTTTTGTGCCCGGGACCAGTGTCAGGCCTGTTGGGATGGGCTTACCCCGAGCAGCTTGGGTTAAGCTCAACCGCCTGCGGACTGGTGTTGGGCGATTCCATTCGTCCATGCACAAATGGGGTCTCGCTCCTTCACCGAATTGCGAGTGTGGCGCCTCAGAGCAAACCGCAGACCATGTACTAACAATGTGCCCCATACATCGGGCACCACATGGAGCACGCGGTCTGACGGTTTTGGATGACGAAACTCGATGCTGGCTTAATAACATCACTGCCAGCATCTGATCCAGGCAGTGCAGCAGTCTGGGGTAGTAAAAGGATAAACCCTCGGCCCCAGTTCTGTTTGTGTCTGGCCTGGAGTGGATGCCCTTCAAACGATGACGACGACGACGACGCTTACTCAAGAGCTATTTAAATTAAGGCAAAATTTTGGCAATCTTGCACGAAAATGGTAAATAGAGCTAAAAGTGCTACTATGTGCTATAATGTTAAATCACTTACCTCATTCAATAATATCAATTACGTAAAAATGTCATTTCATTGTTTTAGTGGACATACACTGTCATCATCAGGATAAAGAAGACAATGAAGTGAAAGAAAACCATTTTTATCTTTCGCTTCTTTAAAGGTCCGTTTATAGCCCGTGAAGTTCATATGATATCTGTCACCAATTACGTGCGAAACCTTTTAGAAAATACAAAAATATAGAAGTAGCGCTGCTTTAATAAACTTTTTAATTCTTCATTAAAAGCAAACGTTAAAATGCACATTAAATAGATGCATCAATATCGTAGAAGTTGGGCTTTAAATTTTATACTTGCTCTTTCAACTTGGTGTTGTTTTCGGAAGGCGGTGGAGGCAAGTCATATGGAGAATGAAACAAAAACGTTTCGACAGCGGTTGAATTCAGCAAAGCAAGTGAAAGCCAGACCACTGCTGCATCGTCAGCAACTGAGCAAGAGTTGCACACTTCAACCAAATTGCCAGCCCTAGAAAAACGGTTTTTATTAAGATAAAACTTCAATATTAAAAATTGAAGCTAAATTTGACTATAGAGTAGGTTCCTTTGAAGCTTCAAAGATCCTTCATCATCTGATAGCACAGTGATTTTTAAAAATGTCTAATCCTCTTTCCACCTTCCGAATAAATCAACACGTCTCTTTTTATTAACACTAGCAGCACTGCTGCTACTACTGTAATCTCATTCCAAATCACTCCACATTGGCTCAAAGTTACTATCTTTACTACCACTAAAATCATTACCTAACAATCACTTGATATTGTAAAAATTGTTTGGAAATAACACAATTAATATTAATTTGATTGCAAAACAATGTGAATACTAAAAACGAGGCTTGGGGCAAGCGTCTTTATGTCAAGATCTGCCCACAAAAGCTTTCATAGATCAATTCATTGTACATCGCTCGACGCAGCAATTAACTGATTTATTTTTTTGTGTTTTATACGTCACAATGACCACAGTGACATCAAATTCTATACAGCTATGAAAAAATTACCCAAAAATTAAGTAAGCAATGGGCCGCAGGTTGGACATCCCTGAACTAGCTCTTTTGCGGCCAGCTTTTTTTTGACCAATTCTTATAAAGGAACACATGTCACTATAACCTTCCTAAAGGCTTATTGCTAAAAAAGGGTTACGTGAAGTAAAAGATTTTTCTTCCCAAAGCTTTTCATCTGACACTCTTCAAGGGAAATCGTCAGATGAAAAGCTTTGGGAAGAAAAATCTTTTACTTCACGCAATCTTCAAATTCTGTACCACCAAACGTTTATTCAAAAAAGAGTTAATTGGATATAAATATAAAAATGGTGAAATCTAAAATAATCTAGATTATGCAATATAATACCGCAAGAACTATAAGTCACAGAATTTGTATCTGTCAAAGTTTACTTATTTTAGCTGCAATTAATCCGCCTTTATCTTAAAGAATATTCACATAAGCATCTTACTAAAACGTAATAACATTATCAATTTAACCTAACAAGAAAAAAAGTTTTGTTAACGTTTTTAGATTATTGGGGAAAAGACATAGGTTGGGCATTTACCACACATACAAAGTAGGCTTTTCACCCGGAAGGTGGACATTTTGAAAATTTAAAATTTTCTTAAGTCTAGCATGTAAATAAAAAAGTAAAGGCTAACATAATCTGTAGTAACTACTATCTTAAAAAAACAACAAATTATTTACAATAATCTTTCTTTATGAACTCTGCAGTGCTCTAAAAAGCAATAAAAAATTACATTGTAAACTTTTAAAACATAAAGTACTTTTGAAATGCTTACTGCAACAGTTCGAATTATTCCAATTGGTATTCTTAGATTACCACAATGCTTGCTGCCACATGGTGAAAGTATTTTTTTATTTTTAGAAGCTTTTCAATTTTAAAAGAAAAAGTCTTTTTACCCCAATCTACCCAAATATATTCATGAATTAGGTTGAAATAAAAGCTTCACAAATTACAAAAAAGAAGTTTTTAGTTCAGTTGATCAAATTTTAGTGAATAATTTAAAATCTTTTCGTGTTAGATGGTAAACAAATAAAAACCTTTGCAAAAATGGTTTGCATAACCTCTGTACTATGTATTAAATCTATCGTATTTGACCATAGGCCTACTTATAATTGCTAGTCGCATTATATTTAAAGGTAAATAAGGGTTGTTTGGACAGGACGAGAAGAATCTTTTTCTGTTTTTACTTTATTTTTTTCTACCTTTCAAACCGTTTAAAGCGCTCATGCTGCTTCTAATCGTAAAGATGCTTAATAATTAAAATTCTTTCGCGGACCACAAGTCGCCTGGTGGCCCGGGATAAGATCACCTTGTTAAAAGCATGCAAAATTACGTATTTGTAACATTTTTTGAACAAATAACTTACCCGATATGAGGTGCCATTTGATTGGCTAACTTTCGCGTGATACAGTAGCTTCCACCAGTGAAAAAAAAAAACTTTGATTTAATTCCTAGACAATTACGCTAAAAAGAAACATTATTAAGTAATAGTTTTTTTAAGTAACAATTGTCATGCTATTTAAGTACGCAAATAAGCCTACTTAGAAATTATATTTGTTTTGTATCACAGTGCAAAAAAATCCAAGTAGCATAATTATTTTTGTAAATCAGTCTAGTAAAGGGCACTTTGTTATAACATAAACATAAATGAAGATTCGGCAACCTACGGCCCAGGGCCCTGATCTAACCAGGCAAGTGAAACATTCAGGATCGTGTCTAATTAAGAAATTTCGTCATTGCATGACTCGCGCCCTGACTTTTTTACTTTTATGTAGGGTAAGTCGGATAACTGGACCTTGAAAGAGTGCTGACCTTCTAGAAATTCAAATTTTATTGCCGTTTACACCCACGGTTGTTTCAACCAATGTAATATCGCAACCCTTTAGAGCACAGGTGACAAACCGATTGACTGTCGCGGGCCGCTTTGTCAGTTCCAACTGAGTAAGCGGGCAGCACAAGTTTTAAATCATAGTATAAAAATCTTTTTTTCTATAATTTAAAAAGCAAAAAGGCCTCTTAGGTTATGTTAAAGCAGGGCTGCGAACTCGAACACGAATAATTCAATTTTTGCCGAACTTGAACTTGAACTCAAAAAATGTATGATCGACTTTGAGTTCATTAATTGAAGAATTTTTAAAGAGAATAAATAATATTTTGGATTTTACTTTTAATGGTGTAAGTTTCAAATTTTAAAACAACTGAGTTGTACATTTACTTTCTATTGGACAACTGACATATCAATTAATATTCGTTCTGTAATTAACCTGGATCCATTAAATGAATTTGTTTTATTTCATTAATAGCAGCCGTTTCATTATTTATTTTATTTTATTTATCTCTTCGTGGTAGCCTTCTAATTTTTTAAAGAGGTTAAAGTTATTGTGTAATTAAGCTTAATTGAGCTTTCGATTTTTACAGCATAAAATAAAACTCGGATTTGCACAAGCGAATATTTTATGAACTTGAACTTAAACTCGAATAGAAATTTATCGAGTTCGTAGTACTGGCTAAAAGTACGTAATAAGGTATGAAATAAAATAAAACAATCTTAACAAAAACTTTAGCATATCAAATTTTCGTTTTAAAGTTTAATTTTTATTAGAACTAAAAGCGCGTTTAAAAACAAAGGACCCAATCAACAAGGAATGTGTAACACAAAATTATAAACTTTTAGAAATGAAAAAAAAATTGTTCAACAACAAATTAAAATAATAAAAACTTAGTTTGTCACCTAAAGCCCTGTTTCGACTACGAGCGTTGGCGGTAGTATTCTTTGTTTGTTTTATTGCTTGTCTTAGCGCGGAAAAAAGTTTAAAAAATAATAAACAAAAAAAAGTTTCACCAAAGCTTTTAGTGGAAACGGGCCTTAAAACTGCCCTATACAAAGACTCTGGCGTGGTTATGTTAAAAATTTCCTTAAGTAAAAGCAAGAAATCAAAATTACAAAAACGTACACGAATAGTCAAAAAATCAATGCGAACCATATAAATGAAAGTATTTAAAGCGTTAGTGAGACATGAAATAATAAAAAGTAACAAAGAACATTTAATAAAAAATTAAACTAGTTTTCCCAATATGTTCCTTAATGAAATTTTCGGAAACTTTATTGCTATACTAAGTGCTTAACATGAGGTCAAGCTAAAGTTGTGGCAACTCTCGACGTCATACTAAGATTTTCGTCTGTCAGCCAGGATCTGTAACGATTTTTTGTGATGTTTACTTTAGAAAACAATTGCTCGCAGAGATACGTGCTTTTAAAAACTGATGACCATTTGAGAGCGTAAACTCTCTAGTTTGGAAACTTTTCCTTTGATACATAAGCATGATAGAATTCAAGTAACGGTTTGTTCAGATACACCGCTTTCAGCGTGTCATCACTCTGTAGTGTTGAGAGTTCGAGTTGGAGTTCATGGGGTGCAGAAGTGGGTGTAACATCGAAGGGGATAGAAAAAACATCAAGCTTCAGCTGCTTGTTTTTAATATCCTGAAATCTAAAGATTGATATTGTCAAACCGATTTGGGGGCGGCACCAAATTCTCTCACGCGGTCAGCCAAAAGACTATCCCACGCGGTCATCGAAACAACTATATTCTGTATTGGGATGCGGAGTGTAAATTTCTCTGTACAACGTTTTCGCAGTCTCCTCAGGGAGGCGACTCGAGTTTGATTGCTACAGCTTTACTTGTCAAATTTGACAGGAAGCGGAGAGATCGATGGTCTGAAGCAGTTCGGAGCATCAAATTTTCATACTCTTGTCGTAAAGCATGAAGTATATTAAACAACTTTACTGGTAGGTCTTAAAACTCTTTTTGTGACTGTCCGGTTATAACTGATGCGATTGTATTTTGACTAGTTAGAAAGGGGGATACAAAGCTGTTATCAAGAAGTTTCTGATTTTTGGAGGGCCACAACACCGGACCAAGTAAATATCTCGAAGAATTTCTCACGGAAAGAATACAGATTCTGCTGCAAGACAGGCTTCCCTCCAGGTAAAGTTCCTGACCCTGATTCCATCTTTCCAGAGCTTATAGAATTGCTTTGAAGTACAAATTTTTGCTATACAGTATTTAGTGCCATTAGTTCGGCACTAAATATAGTAAAAGTTTGAGAAATCTCAAAGGAGAGATCAGTTTGAGTGTTTGACAATTTTGCGTGACGTCTGCAAAGTACAGTACATAACTTTAATGCAAAGCAATCAAAATAACTAAAACTTTTAGAAATGTTGGTACAATGATTGATATTTAAGTCGACCAAGTTTTTTGTAATTTCATTGATGTTGATAAGATTTAATAAAATTTGTGGTTTTTTTTTGGTCACCCTTAGAAGCGTGCGGAGACATTATTGTAGAAAGCATGGTTGCATACGTAAAATTGAGCCAATGATAAAAAAAATTAAGAAAAAAAATGAATAAAAAATATCGTTTAGACAGAAAATAAATCAGACTAAAAGTAATTGAACTAGTAACTAAATGATTATATGGGTGGTATAGCTAGTCGGAGCTGAAAATTTTGTTCAACTGAACATCTGTTAAATTTTTTTCAAGAGTTGCAAGTTGAGTTTTCATTGCTAAAGCAAACGATGATTCCGAAAAATGAGTAAAAGATGCATTGATAGAAAATAATTGACTAATCTTTTGAAACCAGTTTTGTAGCAAATCATAGATGCAATAGCATATTTATAGATTCAAACAAGTTGTTTCCAAATAAGTCAAAAAAATTCAGAATTTTGAAAACGTTAATGCTTTTTTTGGCATATTTTTTGAGATGTAGCAAGTGTAAAATAGTAATTGAAAACTGGAGGAAACATCAGGGAAGTCTTTCTATAGCAAGAATTTTGTTTTTTACTATTTCCTGCAAAATATCTTCACTCGTTGTGAAATTATGACAAATAAAATCAAATCATATAGTTTGATTTTGTAAGCGATACTTTTTTGACTTGTGTACTGGTGCTTTCCTAATACTAAAGTTGCTTCAATGATACGGGTAATAAGGTATCGAACGGTTAAAATAATACTTTAGTTTAAGTTCACGTTTAGCAAATATTTTTTTGATTGTTCAGCAAACTTTATTCTCAGAGGTTCGGTTTCGATAAATCAATTTCATTTCACATTCAGCTTAAAATTCAAGTCTTCACGTTTTGAAAACAAGCGTTTAAATAATTCTCAAATTTATATCATATAACTAGATTTAAAGCTGCACTGACTTAGCTGAAAATAAAATTTAATTCTTATATTTTTGTTTTTTATTAAATTATGAAATAGACTTTAATCTTCAGATTAAAAAGCTGTTTTTTAAGAGTAAAAAAAGCCTACATGAGTACTTCTTTTATTATGTGCAAAAGGTTATTAATTCTATAAGTTCAGACTACTTTAAAAAATTTAAACTAAATATAATTTTATACAACCCATAAAAAAATGACTTGAAACGCATATCGTAAACTTTTCAATTTATACTTTAAAATACAAATATCGCTTTATTTAAAAAACTTAAGAATGTTTTTAAGCAAGGTATGGTCTTTTAAATGACATTAATTGATTAATTTTTCTAAATTAAATCGAGGCACTGACAGAAGCTTTAAACATAGGAAAAAAAATTCATACTTTTATTAGTTTCTTGATATTTCGCCGACCCAAATATATTTTTTCAGTGTCAGGTTTAAACTTGCTAAGCAACAGAAGAAGCGCTTCCACATTAACATACGCATCATCGTCGAAGTGACACCACCAACTAAAAAAAATTTTATTAGCCATCAAATTCATTAACTTAATTTATTTATTTATTTATTTAATTGTTTGTATCAGACACCAAGGTCCATAGACAGGCAATGACAAGGCATAACAACACAAGACACAAAAACAGAACACCACGAAAAAAGAAAAAAAATTAACCAATCAAAATAAAAAAAAAAAAAAACAAGAAAAGAAAAAAACACCTATGATAGAATAATAAATTATCTAATGCATCTTTTTAAGAACGAATATAAGTAATTTTTAATTAGGGCATCAAAGGTCTTAATTTTAGATTGAATTTGTCGAGTTCTAGCAGATTCCTATCTAGGTATGTTGTGTAAAATTCTGAACGAGTTGTTGTACGCAATACGAACACGATTTAAACTGCTGATTTTGAATTTACACCATACTTGAACAGAATACATAGACATGCAGTAAGAACGAAAAAAAACATTTTTAACTTGGCCTGAACAGTTATGAAATTTTGAACGTAAAGTATTACCAACGCAGTATAAATAACGAAGGTGTCTGTTTATATCAAGGTCATCATACAAGTCATTAGTAATTAATACACCAAGATATTTTACTGAATTTACGAATTTGGTACATGTGCCATCTAATATAATGTTTGGTTCAACGTTTACTTTGAATTTTTTATTTTGATGAATCATGCCAACAGTTTTATCATTATTAAAAATAATACAATTGTTAACTGCATATTCTTTGCACACATTTACTAGTTTTTGTAGTCCTTTGACGCTGGGGCTAAATACACATAAATCGTCAGCAAACATTAAATCATTCAGTAAAGACGAACCGACAAAACATCCACTTTGAACAGAATTTAATTTTCTAGATAAGTCATCTATATATAAAGAAAATAAATAGGGACTTAATACGCCCCCTTGTCGTACACCATTACTAACAGTACGTTCCGGCCCAGATGGTAGGTGCTTTCTTGCAGCCTGGGCCGTGAGTAAGTCTGTTCATTGTTGTTTAAATGACAGACCGAAACCGAACCTACCAAAACAAAAGAGTATCCACCCATTCCGATGTACAGTGTGGGTCTGCTAGCCGGCAAACGTCCTTTTCAGGACGAGGCAATGTCAGGATAAAACTGCCCTTTTCAGGGCACATTGCCAACAAATTCCGAAGACCCACTATTCTTCAACTGAACATCGAAGGCATCACTGCAATCAAGATGAACGTTCTTCATCACCTCGCTATGCAGTCTAAGGCACTCGTCATCCTACTGCAGGAGACCCACTGCACTGATGCAGAGAAGTTGGTACTTCCGAACTACCAACTAGCTGGGTCTTCTTTAAGCAGGAAGCATGGCCTTGCCACGTTTGTTCACGAGCGACTGAGATACACGCTTTTGGACCAATCTCCACCAACATCGGAGATTGAGTGGCTGTGTGTGGACGTTGATGGTTATAAAATAGTCAATGTCTACAAGCCACGCCAACGCGATTGCAAACCCTGGATCTCCCAGTGTTTCCTGACCCCTGTCTTTACGCTGGCAATTTTAACTATCATCATGCTGACTGGGGTTACGATGACAACAGTCCGGACGGTGAGTGCTTGGCTGGCTGGGCAAGTATTAATTGTCTTGCCCTCCTATATAATGCCAAGGACGCTGCCAGTTTTTATTTCGGCCGCTGGAACACTAACACCAATCCAGATCTAGCTTTCGCCAGCGTAGGTCCAAACAGTCGTTTACCGGATAGACGTGTCCTTAAAAAGTTCCCCAGGTCACAACATCGACATTTGTTTATCACACCCCAAGGTTTGCTATGGCAGTGCCAAGCATGCCTGTTAAGCAATGGAACTTCCGCAAGGCCAAATGGAGTCACTACATTGCTTTGAAGAATAAAAAGCGAAACTTGGGAAAATTTCGTTTTGCGATTGCATCGTTGGCTGCACGTTGGTTGCATCGTTGGCTGCACGTCGATTGCATCGTTGGCTGCACGTTGGTTGTATCGTTGGCTGAACGTTGGTTGTACGTTGCCTGCACCGTTTGAGCTGTCGTGTTTAGAAAATAATTGTGGTCGTTGGCTTGTGAAAGCCTGTTATACCTTCATATCGAAATCTCAACTTTAATAAATATTATAAAGCCATAAGACGTATGGAAAGCCAGCGGTGTGATTGGGGAAGGCTTGGATAGCTTCCCCATAGTTGAAGAAATTGAAGCCAAGAAGAGAGGGATTCGCTGTGCGGTCTACAGTAAACTTTTGAAATTAACAGTCTGTTGTATGTTTCAACCAAAAGATTTACTAAGTTCAATATAAAAGCTAATCTTGATTCTTTTCCTCCACTTTTTATATAAAAATATGATCATTTAATATACCCATATTGAGAATATCCTAAATTGCTTTTAGTTATATCTTTTTAGACCTTTCTTAGCACTTATGTACGCTGACAAAAAGCAGTCGTTGACAGGGCATGCTATGGAATGGAATGGAAGGGAAATTTCAGTATGAAATATGGAATTGTTTAAGTATGGAATGCAATGAAAAAAATTTCCATACTGCCATACTTTTCCATACTTGCTCATTTTAAGGCTGCTTACATACTAAGTGCAGTGAATAAAGCCGCCTTTGATCAGATACAAAAAATGATGAAACAAAAAGCAGTAGCCAAAGGTCTATTCAAATGAATAAGGTAGGAAAAAAGAATAGAAAGAAAAACCAAATTAGTGGTATTTCAACATTGGCGTTTAAAAAGTTTGCAACTTCAATACAGGGCTAGTTTTAAAGTTAAAATCTGAGTGCCTAGTTTGTCTGCGATGTGTATCTTTCATAGAAAATGCAGAAATAAATAGCTTGCTTGCCTCTTTGGGTATTTGCAGTTTAAATAATAATAATAAGATGTATTTATAAATCACTTTATGCTTAAAAAGTTTATATAGTCTCAGACCGGTTAAACAATGATGGCTTTACAAAAAGGGTGGCCCGGTGCAACAAAGGTAGGGAGGCCACTTTTTAGTGTTCCGAGGCAAAGTAATCTCTAGAAAAAGTTCATCGTTTTAGGAGGGGCAACTTTTTACTGTATCAAAACAAAGTGATCTCTAAAAAAATCGTCTTTATTTTGAAAATGCAGCGTCTTGGTGCGACCATGAAAAAATTAAGCAATATATTGCGTAGGGGGATACTTTTTGATGTATTTTAGGGGGCTGGGCGCGGCCGCTCCGTTTGCACTTTATTAAAACTATCACTGCGGTTGAACGTAAATGAAAAACACCACCACAATTATAAAAAAAACAATAAAATTTTTACATTATGTACACATTTAAATGCAAATAATCAAAATAAAGACTAAAATTACAGATTTATTACTCGGACAAGTTAGACCAGGGGTGGGCAAACTACGGCCCGCAACAATCTTTTGTGCGGCCCGCGAAAGCCTTAACCAAATAATTAAAAAAAAATTATTAATTTCTGTTTGTCTTCAACCAAATTTTGGTCCTTTTTTAGCAATCCTTGATTTTTAGATACGAAAATCAAGAAAATTGGGACAAATTTGAGATCATTACTTTTTAGGAACGAAAATCAAAAAATTCGAGACTGGTTTATTACTGTAGCGGTTAATTGGATAGTCCAGATATAATTTCATATTTTCACAAGAAATACAAGTTTAGTTATTATCAGAGTAATAAAATTTTGTTTAAAGCGATAAATTTAACTTTCTCATGCTCTATTTTTATGCATTCTCGTATTTTACATTCTGCCGTTTCATACCGCATAATCACGATAATATGCCCGCTTTCATACAGCAATGTAGCTTACTCACAAATCGTATTATATATTGTTACTCTCCGGCAGACATCGATTAGATAAATTAAACTTCTGTTATAATTATGCTATATTAAATTGTTTCTAATATTGTAATTGTTGGTTCTATTTTTTGTTTTGTATTTTTTGTATTTGATTTGAATAAATAAATAAATGTACTGTAAGTAGAATTAAATTAGTGGTTAATCTTCTGAGTTAGAACTGGGGCAATTAAACTTGAACATAATGCCCTTAACCACTTTTGGATACGAAAATCAAAAAAATTGAGATAAATTCAAAAGGTTAGAAGTCTTTTAACAGAAATCTATTATCCTTTTCAGTAAAGTCAAATTGACAATTTTATTTAACTGATCAAATTGTGATATATACTATAAATTCGTTAATAAAATCGTTTAAAGTTTAATGGGCCAAATATTTAATATATAAATTAAAAATTAAAGCAAACTATTTTACCACAAAAAATTTATTTCGATTTATAAAGGTTATCATTAGTTTCTGTAAAAAATCAAAGTGTTTAAAAAAAATTCAAAAAAAAATTTTTTTTTTAACACTAGAAGTACCGTAGGGGTCATTTTGACCCATAGCATTATATTATTTGCGTATATCTGCAAGGTTGATTCGAATAGAGACCTGAAACTTCCTGACTTTTCCTAAATTTAGTAGTTGTACATGCTAATGGCAGCTTCGGAAAAAAATATGTTTTGAATTAGCTTGTAGGTGGTGATATACCTAGAAGTACCAGCAGGGGTCATTTTGACCCAAATGATTTTCTTTGGTTTCTGTGAACCCAACCGTTTTGCAAAGCAATCTTGCAATCAACAGTTTTGTCTGAACAGAATTTTTAAAATGTTTCTACTGCAATGATATCTGCAAGAGACTAATGTTTTTGTTTTGAAGGGAGCTTTGAACTTGGTTAAATAGCGTTTGCGAAAACGATAGAGTCTAAATAATTTGCTCTTACGAAAAATTTGTCTAATTGTTCGAGCACTTGTGCAATGCCAGCTTCCATCCTTTTTTTCTTTTGCTTCTAACAATTCACATTGAATGCAAACGCTGCTTGCATTTCAACAAAGATTTAATGCATATAGTTTTTCACTGAAAAGTGTGTTTGCAATTTTTGTGATGAGCTATACAGTATGTTTGCTTTTTCTTTGGCAGCCAAAAGGTGTACGTTTGTTGCATTCATAGCTGGCACTCCATTTTTTAGAAATGCTCAGCAGCAGCAAAGATATTGAGAGTAAGTGCGATAAATTATAAGCCTATTGTAGAAGTTTTGATAGTGTAAACTTAACTTATCAGTAGGCCTAGTACTAGCACAAGCAAGTAATTTTCAGCAACAAGAACCTATTGCGTTGTATTGATTTTGCAGATGAAATTACATTGCATAATTGCATGCAACCTATGAATATGCAGTATACTAACTATTGAAATTTTTAGGTCATAGATCTAAGCCAATCTAACCTGATTTCATAACAAATTAATGGCAGGTAGAAAAAGAGTAACGGCGCTAAAGGCTTTGGAGTTGTTACAAAGCATCCAGGAAGATTATTCGGATGCAGAAACTGTTATTGAATCAGATACAGATGTTTATAATTTACATGAGGACAATCGTGATGATTCAGAAGGTGTATCTTCATCTGATAATGAATCGCTAGTTTCAGAATCGTCAAACTCAGAAATTTTGGATTTTGAAGATAACGAAACGAATTCTAAAACGGATGAAGATCACGTTTCTCAAAATAATACAACAAGTTTTGCAACTTCAGACAGAATTACCTGGGATCTTTTGAACCCTAATCAAAAAAAATTCCGGAAGACGATCTTGCCACAATTTTATCACACAAGCTCCTGGGCCATCTGCTCAAGCACATCGTAGTATTATCAAAGAATCGGTTTGCAGTGCATGGGATCTATTCATTGATGAAAGTATGTTGCGTCATATACAAAGATGTACCGAAGAAGAAGCTCGAAGAGTTTTACAAACAGACGATTGTTGCGTGTCGTTACATGAACTAGATGCATTTCTAGCAATTATTTACGCACGTGGAGCTCACAAGGCAACTAAGATAAAGATACATAAATTATGGAATAAATTATGTATTTCTGAAACTATGGCGCGCAACAGATTTATTGAAATGATGAGATTTCTGCGCTTTGACTATAAACAAACACGATCACATAGACTAGCTACAGATAAACTGGCTCTGACATCAACAATTTGGAATACCTTTGTCGAAAATCGTCTTAAGCATTATAGACCGGATACCAACATTACCGTGGATGAGCAACTTTTTCCTACCAAAGCTCGATGCAGATTTACCCAGTACATGCCAAATAAGCCCGACAAATTCGGCATCAAATTTTGGATGGCCGCTGATGTGAAAACTAAGTATATCCTGAGTAGCTTTCCTTATATGGGGAAAGATGATTAACGTCCGGCAGGAGTAACATTAGGTGAGCACGTTGTTTTGCGATTACTTGAACCTTACAGAAAGACAGGTCAAAACGTGACCACAGACAATTTTTTTACGTCGGTAAATCTCGCTAAAACTTTGAGGCAGCAGGGAATCAGCATTGTCGGAACTGCAAATTGCATCCAAAAAGAAATTCCGAAAGAAATCAAAAAAATAAAGGAGGATCTCTACACAACAAAAGTTTTCAAACACGATGGCTGCACCTTGACAGTTTATCAAGCCAAAACAACAAAAAACGTTTAATTGCTTAGTACAATGCACTCTACCGTTGATATAGATGATGACCAAAAATCTAAGCCTGAAACCGTAAACTTTTATAACTCTACAAAATTTGGAGTTGATGTGGTTGACCAAATGACCAGAAAGTACATTGTAAATGCAGCTTCTCGAAGGTGGCCAGTGCAATTTTTTTACAACATTTTAGATTTGGCTGCCATCAATGCCCACATTTTATATAAGTTGGTTACTGGCTCAACAATCTCACGGCGAAGGTATCTTTTGCGATTATCCGAAAAGCTTCGTTCAAGATTTGTCGAAGAAGGAAAAGTTAACTCACACGAGTCTAGTATCACCAAAAGCAGTATGCAGAAAAGCCGCAAACGAAAGCACTGCCAAAGTAAAAGTTGCACTAACAAAACACGTGAAACGTGCAGCAGTTGCTCTAAGCTTGTTTTCGGTAAATGCATTAGAAAGCAAGAAAAACTTATTTATTGTAAAATTTGCTGCCAATAAATATTGCTTATGATGTGTTTTGTCATGTTTTTTGTAGCAATGCATGCAGTATTACTTTAAAAGCTTTGCCAAAATTTTGAAATTTGACTCACTCAAGAATTGAACCTAAGTCTGATTTTTTCATGAAATAGATGGCACATGTCCACTGAGTCTACAGTTGAGTTAATTGAAATTTAAAAAATGTAAAAAGCGTCAATAAAAAGAAGGGTCAATTTGACCCCACTTGGTACTTCTAGGTAGTGCAAAATCTCTGGTACTTCTAGTGTTAAATTAAAAACTTTATTCATACTAATCGGATTCTCGCTTTGTGTTTTTGACCCGATTAATATGAGTAGAGCTTTTAATTAAAAAAAAATTTTTTAAAACACTTTGATTTTTTGCAGAAACTGATGATGACCTTTAGAGGTTAGAATAAATTTTCCGTGATGAATTAGTTTGTTTTAATTTTAAATTTCTATATTAAATATTCGACCCATTGAACTTTAACCGATTTTATTAACGAATTTATGTAGCGCAAAAAGTTCAAAATGAAGACCTTTTTTAAAGACCACTATAATACGGCCTTCGAACAAAATCAACTTCTCAATGCGACCCTCGAGTAAAAAGTTTGCCCACTCCTGAGTTAGACTTATAATAACCCTTATTAAAATTTACATGGCATAAAATTTAGGGTTTTTGATACAATACAAAACATGTAAAATGTATGGAATATGGAATGGAAGGTTTCGATGGATATGGAATATGAAAAATTTTTATTCCATTCCATTCCATAGCATGCCCTGGTCGCTGAGGTCAACACCATACACAACTTTACTCAGGAATTCAAAGGACCGGTTGAACACGGTAACCCGAATACCTGGACTGAAGTAAAGCTGTATTTATAGAGCCTTAACAGAAGTTTAGGACCACTGTTAAAAAATGTATTTATTTTTTTATATCGGCTCAAGAAATAGTTTGCCGCGGGATTGAAGTTCTTAACACAGTTAGTTCTGGCTAAGCACGAATGAATTCTTTTGAAAAATTCTTTCAATAGATAGAAAAAACCCAGCCATTGGAGGCACATTTCTGTGTCTCTTGATGCCGGTCCCAAGCCCGGATAAATGGGGAGGGTTGCGGCAGGAAGGGCATTTGGCGTAAAAATTTTTTTGCCAAAACAGACAAATGCGTAATCATTATCAATCCATACCGGATCGGTCGAGGTCCGGGTTACCAACAACCGCCTCAGGTGTCGCACAGCAGGGCACCTGTGGAAATTATGCTACTGCTAAACATAGTGAAAATAAGAGCAGAAAGAGAGGAGGAAAGCTAGTGAAGAAGCAGCGAGAAGTGTGGAAAGGAAGACGCTCACTCATAAGGGTGGGTACTTTAAATATTGGAACGATGACTGGAAGGGGAAGAGAGCTGGCAGATATGATGGAGCGAAGGAATGTAGACATATTGTGTCTACAGGAAACAAAGTGGAAAGGTAGCAAAGCATAGAACATTGGAGGTGGATGCAAAATATTCTACAACGGAGCTGATGGAAGAAAAAATGAGATAGGGATAGTGCTGAGGGAGGAGCAGGCTGAAAGTGTCCTGGAGGTGAAGAGGGTGTCAGACAGACTAATGGCCATGAAGGCCATTAGTCTGTTACAAGGGTCCATCCTAAATATAGTAAGCACATATGCTCCACAGGTTAACAACAGCATGGAGAAGAAAAATAATTTTTGGGAAGACCTGGATGGGTTGATAGAAAGTATATCAAAAGAAGAGAGGATAGTTCTTGGTGCAGACCTTAATGGACACATGGGCGAAGGAAACATAATGAGGAAATAATGGGAGGGACGGTGCTGGAACAAGAAATAAGGAACGATCAATGGTTGTGGATTTTGGGAAAAGAATGGATTTGGCGATTGTCAATACTTATTTCAAGAAGAAAGATGAACACAGGGTGACGTATAAGAGTGAAGGAAAAAGTACCCAAGTACATTATGTGATGTGCAGAAGGAGGAACTTGAAGGAAATGTGTGATTGTACGATAATAGTGAATGAGTGTGTCGCATAGCAGCACCGTATGGTGGTATGCAAAATGGTTCTTATGGTGAAAAAGAAAAAAGCAGAGAAAGTAAAGCCAAAGATACGATGGTGGAAACTGAAGGAGACAAGCTATCAAGAAGCGTTTAGACAAAAGGTGACCAGGATTCTGGGAGGTAAAGATAGATTACCTAATGAGTGGGAAAAAACAGCAGAAATGCTAAGAAAAACAGCTGAAACTGTACTGGGAGTGACATTTGGGAAACGAAAAGGAGACAGGGAGACATGGTGGTGGAATGAGAAAGTTCAGGAAAGCATAAAAGAAAATAAAGAGGCAAAGAAAGCATGGGACAAAACAACAAATGAAAATACTAAAAAGATGTACAAAGAAAAGAAGAGTAAGGCAAAGAAGGCAGTTGCGATGGCAAAGGGACGTGCCTATGACAATTTGTAAGCTAGATTGGAAACAAAAGAAGGTGAAAAGGAGTTGTACAAATTGGCTAGGCAGAGAGACAGAGCTGGGAAAGATGTACAGCATGTGAGGGTTATAAAGGATGAAAATGGTAATGTGATGGTAAATTCGGAAGCAGTGTTAAAGAGATGGAAGGAGTACTTTAAAAAACTGATGAACGAGGAAAATAACAGAGACCCTAGGACAGAGGAAGCAGAAGTGGTTAATGAAGAGGTAAATTGTGTCAGTAGAGAAGAAGTAAAAAACGCACTAAGAAGGATAAAAAAAGGTAAAGCAGTTGGGCCAGATGAGTTGCCAGTAGAAGTCTGGAAGTGCATGGGAAAGATGGGGATAAAGTTTTTGATCAGACTGTTCAACAGACTATTAATGGGTGAACGGATGCCAGAAGAATGGAAAAGGAGTGTGCTTATCCCAATCTATAAAAACAAAGGGGACGCACAGTGCTGTGGAAACTACAGAGGAATAAACCTAATGAGCCACACAATGAAGGTATGGGAAAGAATTATTGAAGCCAGGTTAAGAGATAGAGTGGAGATCAGCAAACAGCAATATGGATTTATGCCAGGAAAGGGAACCACCGATGCCATGTTTGCTCTAAGAATCTTGATGGAAAAGTACAGGGAAGGTCAAAGAGAGCTACATTGTGTATTCGTGGACCTAGAGAAGGCTTACGACAGGGTTCCACGAGAAGAGCTGTGGTACTGTATGAGAAAAGCCGGAATAGTGGAAAAGTATGTACAACTAGTACAGGATATGTATGAGGGAAGCGAAACAGTGGTGAGGTGTGCAGTAGGAACTACAAAAAGTTTCAAGGTTACGGTTGGACTGCACCAGGAATCAGGGTTAAGTCCATTCCTGTTTGCAGTGATAATGGACAGGCTAACGGATGAAGTAAGGAGAGAACCACCATGGATGATGCTGTTTGCTGATGATATTGTGATTTGTGAAGAGACCAGGGAAGAAGTGGAGCGGAGATTAGAATCCTGAAAGTATGCATTGGAAAGAAGAGGGATGAAAGTAAGTAGGTCAAAGACCGAACATCTTTGCATAAATGGAGGAAATGATGACAAAACAGTAAAGATGGAGAGTGAAAAAGTGCCAAGAGTAAAGGAATTTAAATATTTGGGATCAACGGTGCAAGAAAGTGGTGGTTGTGAGAGTGAGGTAAAGAAGAAAGTACAGGCAGGATGGAACGGATAGAGATGAGTATCGGGAGTAATCTGCGACAGGAGGTTATCAGCTAGAATAAAAGGAAAAGTGTACAGTTCAGTGGTAATACCAGCAATGGTGTATGGACTTGAGACAGTGGCAGTCACAAAAAACAAGTAAAAGAGTTTGAAGTCGCAGAGATGAAAATGTTGAGGTTTGCTATGGGAGGAGTGACGAGAAAAGACAAGATTAGAAACGAGTACATCAGGAGTACCGTTAAGGTAGAACGGTTAGGAATGAAGATGAGGAAGGGCAGGCTGAGGTGGTATGGATATGTCATGAGGAGAGACCAAGAGTATGTAGGAAGAAAGATGATGGAAATGGAGTTACCGGGAAAGAGGAGAAGAGGGAGACCAAAGAGAAGATTTTTAGATGTAGTGAAAGAAGATATGAAGGGAGAAGTTGGTGCGAAGGAGATGAATGTTGAAGACAGAAAGATGTGGAGAATGATGATACGCTGTGGCCACCCCTGACGAAAGGGAAAGGCTGAAAGGAGAAGAAACCACAATTTTTAACTATAAAGAATATATTATTCACAAAATCATACGAACTTGATCAACTCTCGCAAAACATAGCTCTCGAGGTTCACAAAACTCCAAAGCAGTTCACAGCGTCTTCAACTACAAATAATCACTCAACAACTTCGACTGAATAAATTTAAGTATCATTAGCACTCGATGACGAATATTAAACTTAATTGCTCGTCCAATTAATTTTATCTCACTATACAATTAATTTTCAAGGCGTCAACTTAAAACTTCATTGTTTGAATTCCCTGCAAGCCACAATAACACAAACAATTCCAACCACTTTAACTCGAACTGCTTAGCTAGAATTACACTAGATCAGGAGTGGCCAACCAGTTTGAGACAAAGAGCCATATTTTTTACTGTGTTATAGCAAAGAGCCATATCACATACAAGGGCATACAAGAAAATTACCTCACCTCTTTCTTACTCACGCACATACCTTTGCTCAGCTACATTTATTGTACATGTAAATGTCACACACCAACATAATAATAACAGAAGTTTACCAGCCATTTATTGTTATGCATGTTACTTAGTGGGACTTCTGGCATTTCTGGCATTTCTGGCATTCCCTGGCACTCCGTTGTTGCCACACAAAGCAATTCTTTCACATGGGTGTCAGTCAGTGCAGATCGATGCTTTGATTTTACGTGTTTTAGAGTTGAAAACACAGACTCGCAGACGTGCATGTATGTTAACCCAAACACTGACAGTATCTTAAGCGCAGCCCACTTAACATTGAGGTATTTTCCCATTGGCACACTTTTCCATAACGCAACAATTCCTTCCCTTAAAGCAGACTTCAGTTTGTCCTCCTCCCAAATATCGATCATCTCCAACTCAGTCCCAGCCTCATTTGAGACTAGAAGGGCTTTCAAACAGTCCGTCTTAGAATTAAATGGGTCGACGAGGAACGTAATCACAGGCCTTTTTAGTTGTAGATCACAGAACCGCGACACAAAGCTTTCTTTCAGGGTTTCAAGAAGTGTTGCATATATGGCTTTTCGCTTATTCAGGTTTTTCGCTTATTTTCGCTTTTCGCTTATGGCTTTTCGCTTATTATTCAGATAGTGACTTATTCAGATGACTTTTTGCTTATTCAGATAGTGACTTGCCCGCTGGCTTTAAGCAAAGTGGGAAAATGCGTTAAATCTCCCCCTTTGAATATGCGCCTTAAACAGCTGAAGTTTATTGACAAACGCAGACACACTTTGCACCAGGTCGGGCAGTATTTTCAATTTACCCTGCAAATTCAGGTTCAATCTGTTCAACTGACACAGCATGTTGACCAAAAAGGCCAGATCCATAATCCACTTGAGGTCCGAGAGTTCAGGATAGTTTTGATACTTCTCTTCCATTAACAGTTTCACGGCGTCTAAAAACTGAAAAAACCGAGAAAGTACCTGGCTTTTTGACAACCACCATACGGTGCAGTGCAGCGGCAGGTCACCTGGAAGCCCTTGGTCCAGCTCAGCAATAAGATTCTTGAATTGCCGCTGGTTAAGCGCATGTGTGCGGATGTAGTTGACGATTTCCATTACAGTCTTTATAACGTTGTCCAACTTCAATGATTTAGACACGAGTTGCTCCATGTGAATGATGCAGTGAAAATTCCAAAACTCGGGAAATGTTTGGTCAGCTTTGCACAGCCCCACAAGTCCATTGACAGATCCGATCATGGATGGCGCTCCATCCGTGATTATTGCAGTTAGTTTTGCTATGGGCAGATTTGCTTTCGCGATTGCAGCCATAACAACAACATTCGTATGGCGTTGTGTTCCACACACACCGATTTGCTGCTTTCTGTGAATTAACCGCGGTCACCATTGAAGGTAAGCAGCTTGACGACATTTCTCGGAATGTTCGTGAAGTGCCTTACCGAAGGGCACAACGAATATCACTCAATCGACGTTACGGAGAATCGAACCAGGTCGTTCTGCACGTGAGTCGCGGATGTTACCACTGAGCTAACCCGCCGGACATTGCAGCCATCATTGCTTCTTTCACATCTATGCCACGGGTTCTGTCTGTCTTTTAATGGCACAATATTAAGGAGTTCTTCTTTGATCAAGCAATCGTTTGAAATAAACCGTGCAAATATTGCCAATTGAGGCTTGTCTTGTATGTTACAACTCTCGTCTAATGCGATACTAAAATACTCCCAGGCTTGAAAGTCAGAGTGCAACTGTAATTCAATGGCCATATTAATGTCCAATATTCTGCGTTTAGCAGTGTGGCGCGACAGTTGAACATCTGATATTATTCTTTTCAGTTTGTTGTTTTCTGGAGACAAGATTTTAAAAACGTCACCAAGACGTTTTTTAACGAATTCCCCGTCATTGTATGGGTTTTTGGCCAGTGCAATGTTCCAAGCCATTTGATACGATGCAAGCGTTACAGTCTCTGAGTGCTTCATAAATTTTTGAAAAAACTGTTTCTGCTTTTCTGCCTCATTTTTCAAAGTTATCAATTTATTTTTGCGAAGCTCAGTCCTTTTCGGAAATTCACGGTTGAAGTTCCAATGGAGTGAGCTGAAGTGGTGCTGAAGATTTGAAACTTTAAAATGCCCTAATGACGCCTGACATATAAGGCAAAATGGCTGACCATTACGTTCACCAAAAAAATATAAGCTCTCCCACTCTGTCAAAAACGTCCTGTGTTCATCGTCATATTTTCGCTTTGCTGTGCATTTATTTTTTGCCATTTTGAGAGCGAACGTGACACAAATTATCATTTAAATATACTAATACAATTTAAAAATATACTAATACAACCTAAAAATATACTAATAAACTTAAATATACCAATAAAACCTAATACAAATTAAATACACTAATACAGAATTGGGCTACTGATTTTCACGAGAAAGCGAAAAAAGAAATACTCGTCTAGGAGTAATATTGAAGCCATTTATATGTAACAATGCACTTTGTGCGTTGCCAAACTCAACATGACTAGATAATTAAGCTCCTAGTACACGAACCAGCACCTGTAAAAAGAGCCGCATGAAACTAAGCAAAGAGCCGCGGGTTGGCCACCCCTGCACTAGATTGTAAGTAAGAAACAAATTATTCACTTACTGCAAGTAAGTACAAAGTAAGAGCAAGGTTTATTCAAAACAACTAATCCAACACAAAAATAGGCAGCTGTGTAGGGAATACACAAATTGCAATAGAATGAATGGAAAACAATCTGCAAGCTCAATGATGGCCTTACAAAAAGAGGGGCCCGGCGTAAGAAAAGTAAAGAGGGCATTTTTTACTGTTCCGAAGCAAAGCGACAAAGCGATTTCTAAAAAAAGTTTATCGATTTAGGGGGGCTATTTTTGATGTTTTTAGGAAGGGCCCGGTGCGGCCGCTCCGTTTGCACCCTGCTAAAACTATCATTGTGCAAATGTGCAAGCTTTATATATTAATCAACAAAAATTGCCAACTAGAAAGCGAACAAGCTGGAACAAACATAAACTCTCAATTACTTTTAATGTAAGATAAAGGGGTTTATGACGTCACAAACACAACCATATGACAAAGCAGAAAAATGCTTTGTAACTTACAAAATGGAATTTGCTTCAAAGTATAGTGCAGGGGTACATTTTGATTTTTCATGGCGTAGATTACATGTGAGGGAATATCTTCATCTAACTTTTTGTTGTTAAGGTAATTGATTTAATTTGGATCTAATACATTTTTCATGTATTATTGCTAGTTTTAATTGATTTTGCTAATGTTTCACCTCGCATCCATGATCCTGTTGCCAAAAAGCAAGCTCATTCATATAGAGGCCTATTGCTGGCTTATTTACATTGTTTAAACTTGTACGAGTATTACACAATTTTGAATGATTTTGTGCACTTTTTATTATTTTCTTTATTTAAAATTTAATTAAATTAATAATTATCACATTTTTCATATTAAACCAAAATTTAGTAACTAAAACTGTAGCGATTAATTTGATAGCCAAAAATATAATTTTATATTTTCACACGAAATCCAACTATAGTTATTGTATTAGTTATGAAATTGGTTTCAAATGTAGAATTTAACTTTCTTATGCTCCATTTCTATACATCTTCAAATTTCCCAACTTGTCATTCCATATTGTGTCATCACGTTATATTACGCGCAATTTCATACAACGATGTGGCTTTGTCGCAGATGGTAATACATAGATTTTCCCGCAGACGTCAGTTACATAACATTAAGCTTCTGTTTTAATTATGATAAAATAAGTTGTCTGAAATATTGTAATTGTTTGGATTTTATTTCTCCTTGAATAGGAAAATAAATGTAAATAGAATTAAGTTAGTGGTTTGAACTGCCACAATAAAACTTAAAGACAACACTTCTAATCACTATTAACTACCGATTAGAAGCATGTCTTTAAGTTTTATTTTTTTGAATTTTTTTAAAAGATTGCAATGGATTGCTTAGCTATAAAAAGTACCGGTAGTTTTGCATCAGAGCAAGTTGAACTTAGCGCTAAAAATGTGACAACAAGCTATATTATCCTAACGGGTTCTAAGATTCTATTTGAATAAGGTAAGTAGTCTTAGTCTTATTTAATTAGAAATTTCGTGTGTTAAATATAAGAAGTTAGTAGTGTAGTTTATTGGATTATCATCAGCGTCTTTTTTCAACGTACAATTGGATTATACAACATCAAGAAAGCTCAAGACAGACAAGCTAAAGAAGTATTACTTGGATTATCTTTTACGGATTTATCTCCTTACCTACAAGCGGATTATTTATTTTCAAGAACTTAGAAACAAAAGAAAGGTAGGAAAATTATTCTTCTTTACCATGAAACAAAAAAGAATTCACTCTTATTCAAAATTAAACTAGATAATGAAAAAATTGAATTCCAAGTTAATGATTTTATAGACCTTTTTTTGGAAGATGGATTTTTTGAGTCTTATTTAGACGAAATCTACGGTATAGCTACTCATAACTTTAACCTAAATATATAGGCTACAATGTAACGTTCAAGGAAACAACACCTAAATCTTTAATAGAAGATCTTTACGAAACTTTTAAGGACCCTCTGGAAATTACTGTTAAAAACGACATTGATTGTTCACTACAAATTAACAGGCCGCTTGGTTACAGACAATTGATTACCCTCTACCCAATGCCATTCGATATTAATTTGGATAATCTAAAAACTATCACAAATAAATGGGGAATTTTAAAACATTATGATTTTGGAAAGCACAAGAAGTGCCTTATGATCCACAATCCATATTTGCATTTATATTTAGAAAATTTTAATAGGAAAGAGGTTCGGGACCAAATAGTCTTCAGAAACAGATTTATTGCAATAAACATTGACGGCGAATCAACCAAAGCAAGATGTAACTATTGTAAAAAAACCGATCATCTCATAGAAAATTGCCCCCTAAAAATCCAACCTAAAGAAACCCAACCTCCTGAGAATTTACCCCAACCGAAATAATCATACGCACAAACAGTTACATACACCCCTAAAATATCCCAACCCCCCTTTCTTCACCCTTCAACTAAAGTCAAATTAAACAAGCTGAATATAAAGAAAACTACCTAAAATTTCCCCCCCCTTGACCAAAACCTCACAACCCTAACCAAAGAAAAAAATCAAAATCCCAACACCAATATATCATCACTCAATATCAGCCAGGAAGAAGCAGTTCAATCATTTAACAATATCCAGTATGCTAAAATACCCCAGTCCTTAACAACCAAAGAAAACAACCCCCAAACCCCCTCCCCCCTAAATGAATCGCAATTACAAAGAAGAAAATTATCCCCCTCTTCACAATCCTCTTCCATATCCATTGACTTAAAACCTAGAAAAAAGAAAGCTAACCTGAAAGAAAAGCATGGTAAAAATAGCATATAATTATCTTTGTAATAAAACCAAACAAAAACTGTTTTAAATTGTTGTAAAAATGAACTGTAATATTATGTTTTTTTTCTCTTTATGTATTTGTTAATTTATTGTTTATGACATACCATAATGAAGTTGACAGCAAAGGTAAGCCATTTAAAGCTTTACTATTTATTACAACCTTATTTTCTTCTATTGTTCCATAACTACAAAATCTTAACCACACCCAATACTCACGTGACACTCATCCGATCAAAACAACTCCTTATTAGGTCATTTCACAACCACAGTTATGTTTGTATTTTTCCACGCACACATTTCTCGAGCACTTCCTTCTACACAACTATTTCACATCACCCAAATTAACGCGTTCAAATCTCGACTATTTCCATCTTCCATCATTTCTTTTTTTCTCACATGCAAGCATTTTATTCGCACTTCCTTTACTCACACACACTTCACATATTTCAAAAAGTACGAGTTCGAATCCTAGACCTTATATTTTTTTTTATTTTTTTCACTTAATCTTTTCACACGCACTTCATCACAACTTACATACCTCACATGTTTTTTTTTCTTTAAAACACGAGTTCGATTCCCAGATCCTTCTTTTTTTTCACTTTTTTTTACAAAAACACCTTTATATTTTTATTGCTTTCACTTTATACACAAATCCCACCCATGATTAAACAATTCACTAATTATGCAAATAAACTTCTGCTCCTTAAATATTAACGGTTTTAATAATTCTTCAAATAAACTTGCACACTTTATTTTTAAACATAACATCCACGTTACATTTATCCAGGAAACACACACAATTCAGCACCAACAATTATCACACTTCCTACACCAGCACACCTTCCTAGCTTATCCTAACACAGACCACTCACCAACCCCCACAATTGCACATAAACAAGGTACACTTATACTCTTAAATACCAAACACATACACCTAAACTCACAAACGATCACACCCTACCTAATCCTTCCTAATTATATCCAATCTATCTCCTTCACCTTATCCAACATAAACTATACCCTTATAAATTGCTACCTCCCCTCCGGAAAAACCTCTTCTCAAACCTTAAACCGAATCAAAGCTTTATTAAAACTCTAACCTCTTACCTCCAAAATATAGATTTTAAAAACAAATACATAATAATTGCAGGCGATTTCAACTTAGTATTAAACCCTATAGACAGAACCGGACATTACACCCCAAATACAAATGACAAAATACTCGTATTATTCCAAAAAATCCTCACCAATTTTGACCTAACCGATTCATACCGTTACCTCTATCCCAATTCCCGAACTTTTTCCTTTTCCCGTTCATGCCATACATTACGACTCGACCGTATATATATCTCTTCACCCCTTGCTAAAATAATACATTCCTCCTATTACAACATATCTTTCTCCGATCACAACAAAGCTCCCTTTCTCTCTCTTACAATAACCTCTAAAATAAAATACAAATCCTCTCATTGGAAATTAAACGACTCTATCCTTAACACCTCCTCAACCATTCCTTACATCAACCTATTTATTAAAAATCTCTTTCCTCCCATAAACCCTATTCATTAACCCCTACAGTGGTGGGATCTAATTCAATTTAAAATTAAACAAAAATTAATATTTCAATCCAAACAAATTCATAATAAAACAACTAAAAAACAAAACACTCTACAACTGAACTTAATTAAAGCAAAAAAATCTGAAAACCATCAAGAAATATCCAATATTTCAATCCAAATAGAACAAATAGAACAAAACAAAAAATTTGGCTCACAAATTAGATCCCGCCTACCCCCTCTAATAAGTATCGACAACCCCTTTCCTCTTGCTCCAATAACCGAAAATCTAACACAAACTAAATCTCTCCTTCCCACCGAAACAAATACCCTCCCAACCACACTTACAAAAGAAAACTCCTCAAACAACTTCTCCTCCTTCCTATCTTTTTTCAAAAATTTATGGACCCCAACAAACCCTCTTCCTAACCTTTCTCACTATCTCGACCTAATCTTTAATTCAAACCCAAATGACCTCACTCAAACTCTTTTAACCTCTCCTCTCATAACACAAACTGAAATCCGTGAAGCCCTACAAACCCTCAATATACACTCTGCCCCCGGCCTCGATGGCTTAACCCTAAACTTTTACAAATTCTTTCCCAGTTTAACCCCAATTTTATGTCAAACCTTTAATAACTCCTATCTTCAAAAACGTCTTTCTTCTTCTCAATCCCGCGCTCTAATCAAACTAATCCCCAAAAAATCCAATCCTTCTTCTGTCAAAGATTGGCGCCCTATCTCTCTTTTAAATACAGACTATAAAATTCTTTCTTCCATTATCTCTTCTAGAATCAAACCTATCCTTAATTTGACAATATCCCTTGAACAACAATGCGGTCTCCCAAACAGGCAGATCTTCAATAACCACCTAAATATTCTCTCTGCTATCGACTTTACTAATGATTTTGTCCAACCCTTAGCCATACTTCAAATTGACTTTTACAAAGCTTTCGACACAATATCTCACGAATTTATTCTTTCTACCGCCTCAAAATTAGGAATTCCAGTAACTCTTCTAAACTGGATCCGAATCTTTCTCACAAACTTAACAGCCCAACTTAACCTAAATGGCTATCTCTCCGATCCAATTTCTGTTAAGTGCGGCATTCGTCAAGGATGCCCTCTTAGCATGCTCTTATTCTTAATTGGTATTGAAACCCTAACAAAAAAAATACTAGCTTCATCTAAAATCTAAGGAATCTCCATTGGTACTTCCTCACTTAAAGTCAGTCATTATGCCGATCTACCCTTTTTATATCATCCCCCCAATCCTTTTCTTCAATTCGTGAGATAATCGAAGAGTTTTTGGTCTCAAAATTAATCATTCCAAAACCTCTATAATTTCTAACTCCCCAACTTTACTACCATCTTTTCGCAATATATTTCCCCAAGGTAAAACTCCCACCTCAACTAAAATCCTTGAAATAACTTTTTCTTTTCATAAAGAAGATATGTCTAAAAACTGGGATGACCTCATTCGTTCACTCCCCTACACCTCCTTGGCCATTCTAAATCCCAAAGACTCCCTTTACTCCAAAAATCTTTCTCTAAATCAACACTTTTTACCCAGAATCCTCTTTCTCTCCAGAATTATTCCTCCTACACCAAAACAGATCAAATCCCTAACTACTCTTCTTTTCAAATTCCTATGGAACTTTTCCCCTTTCGAACCCATTAAAAGATCTACCCTTTACTTACCTAAACCAGACGGTGGCATTTCCCTCCCCAATATTGGAATTAAAACGTCGACAGCCTTCTTATGGAAATTTATCTACCTTCTTAAAACCCCTAACCCTCTCTCTTTCTTCTGGATGTCCTATGCAATGTACAATATTGGTACCAAACTCCTACATATAAAACCTGAACTTTACACCAACTCTCAACCCCACCGTCCTAAACCCAACCCTCTTTGGTCCAAAACCCTCTCTCTTTTCACACAAATATCCATTCCCCCTCAAGAAGTTAATACCCTAACCTTTAAAACCCTTTATCACAGCCTATTACAACCTGAATCTAACCCCATCCCTACCCTACATACTGAAACCCCCCACACGTGGCTACTTTTAATCCTTATAAAACCCCGTCCTTCTCTCTTCTCTAACCTGCAAAAAGAAATATCCTTCAGGACAGCCTACAAAGGCTATACCTGGGGATGTTTCTTTTCCAAACACAACTTCAAACCCCGAAACCCCAATGATTTCCTTTGTAAAATCTGCTCCTTCCCTTCTGATGATCCTCATCACCTTTTCTTTTCCTGTCCCTTCTCTCAAAAATTAATTAAACATTTACAACCACTCCTTTCTTGCTTATTTAAAAAACCCACTTCCCTTACACAAGACACATTACTTTTTAACTACACAAACACAACTGGCACACCCCACTATCAAACTAGCTTCACTAATTCGACTTTCCCTCTACCACATAAGAAACTTTATCTCCCTCACTAATACCCCCATTCCGAATTCTGCCCTAATAGAAGAAAAATACAAAATTAAAACTAAATTCAAAACCTTCCTGGAGAAAAACTTCCCTGATTACGTAATATAAATTCACACTTCCCACATTTCTACCCCCTATACATACACCCTTTCTTTTTCTCTGTTCCGTAATTGAAACTTCGAAATCTTCTAACTTTCCCAAGGCTTACCTAATGCTGTCACTACAATTAATCGAAACATCTCAACTTAAATAAAAATAATGAAAACATTACCCAACTTATTATAAACTGTATCATATCTTCTATCGTAATTTCAAATATTTAAAAATTACCGCGTTTATTTATTTTTTCATATACATTTTCCATTGTAACATTCGATTTTTCGTCGCCCTCCCACACTTGTGCAAAAATTTATACCCTATTGCTATTATTTATTAGTATTGTGTATTTATTTATCCTATATTATATATTTTTTTTGTTTCTGTCATTGTATTTTAATATTGATATGTTTTTCTTTCCTATTTAAATGAAGTTGTATACTGAATTACATTATATTTTATCAGTTTTAAGTATTAGATTGTTATGTGCACCGACTAGTGTGCACTATTTTCCTTAAACTGTTTATTACTGTTATTTTGCGTTTTTTTTTGTTACTGATTGTTCGATTGCAAATTCCATTAAAACATTTTCCCTTTTTCTTATAATCATTGAATTGTTTTTGTTCTTTCTTCTGCTTCTATATTATGCGCCAAACACATATGTTTTTAGTTTTATTGAGGATGGTACGTTTTTTTTGTGTGTATGTTTTATAAGTAAAATTAAATAACAAAAAAAAAAAAATATATTAATAATTACTTTAAAAACTACTTGCAGACAAAACAAATTAAAATGGGGATTGCGTACCAATTACGCAATCACTAAGTAACAATGGAGAATATGATGTCATAATTAAAAGTTTAATAATTACTGTAAAAGACTGAAAATCAATTATAGCAGGTCTAGTAAGTTACCTTCGGTTAGTTTGAATGTAGGTATCGAATTCTTTGGACGTCTTGTAGCACAAATCAATTCTAAAACATTACAATTTGTTTAATATAGTCAACAAAGTCATCATCATATCATTATATTAACTACTGTATTCATTCTCCTGACATACAGGACAACATCAGGGCGGTAAACTTAAAAATAAATTTAGTTTAAGTGATGCCTAAATATTGCGATCCAGTTCAAAGTTTTATGCCTTTTTTAAAAAGTTTATTTGAATAAAGTTATTTTTGACGATTTTTTAACCAATCAAGAAAATCTACACGTAAGGGGTAAATACTATTTATTCCAACGTAACATAGCGATATTAATTGTTTCGGAATTCAATAAATTTCTTTAAACAGAGTGAATGCGTCGGTTTTTCGACAAAGTTGATCCCAGCAGGGATTCCTCACTATTCCTATGCTTTTGTCCTTGGTTGGTTTACAGCAATTTAAATTTTAAATTTTTAGCTCAGATTTGTTTTAAGCCTAATTTTTCATCATCACAATTCCTAATTCGTTTAAGCTCTTTTCCTATACAGAAAAATGAAAAATGATTTACTTACAATCAAGTACAAAAAAATCTACTTACTGTGGTCAATCAATATCATCGACATCACAACTAAAAGATATCTACGGTAAATTAATTTGTTTAATTTCAAATTTTGGCGTCTTAAATTTGAAACTACTTTACCTTTTATGGGTCTTTCCGCAGTGTGATTGGATCAAATGTGATTGAACTAAAATAAAAAAACAAAAGCAAATTATTTCGGATAAATTAAAATATTTAAAACATTTTTAATGGAAAGGTAATGTTATTTGAGTTTTTTTTTTCTTGATTTAGAAGATGAAATAAACTAATCTGTGAAAAGTGCGATGTTTAGAGAACTTAAAAAAACTTCTAAACAATTTGATAAATTGTGCAAGATATCCCAACCCAATAGAGGAAAAAAATATTTTTTGCATGATTTTTATCAATCATTGATACAACACAACGGTTTGAGATTGAAATGCCAAATCTATTTGATTTTATTTCGCAGACCGAATTTCGCAGACCGAATTTTCTATTTTGATAATCCGTAAAGATCCGCTTCATGTATTATGTTATTCGGCCAAGTAAGGTAAATTTTTTTCTCTGTAAAACATATACTTCCTTTGGCATAAAAATGTAGAAGAAGCGACGGCTGCTTCCGTAGAATTTTCAGCTCTTTTTAGAATTGTTAAAAACTTTTTAACTCCCTAACAAATCAACGAAAAAAGATTTAAACGACCTCCAATATGAATAAAAACTACTTTTTTAATCTTTCCTTTTTTTTAAATATTCGTGCAAAAGTTCTCTAAGAGAGACATTAGCGGTTAAAGCCCTGTCAAACAAAACATGCGTAACAAACGGTTTCAGATTCAACAACGTTTGGCAGAGAGCCTTTTTTAGCAAAAGAAATCCGATCAAAGTATCATCTACAAAATATCAACTACCAAAATATTAACTTTTACAATTGATATATACTTATTCAAATAGATTAAACACACATATTTAACATTTACAATTTATTTAATGAAAGCCTTAAATCCCTTATTCAAAGAGAATGTTTAAAAACAAATATTATAGCACACATAGTATAATATACTTTTACACTTCTTATATACCAACTAATTTAGTTCACTTATTCATGTCTCTGTTCCTATGGCCAAAAAGAGCGAGGTTATATAAATAAATCGACAACATGCTTGAGAATTAAATGAAAACGCGCAACTAAAATTGATTACTTAATTGAATAAGTTATCTACGCGAGTTCGAATCTCGAATATGTAACATTAACGACTAAATATCAAAAGACTAAAATACCAACTGACCAAAATATTAAGTTTCGATATTACACAGTAAGTATAGAATGAGTTAAAACTTGAGGATTGAAGTAAAAGCCATAAGCTTTTACTTCCCACGGTGTGCTCAAAAATCCTCGAAGTTTACAACAGACCATAAAATATATGCAAAGAGGTAGTCGAATAATACCGCAAGTAATGAATGCAAAATGAATGCACTTGAATGAACCCCACTGTACAAGAAAAAAGAAAATTGACATTGCTGTTATAGCATGTGAGAAAACATTGCATTTTTTTTTGATACCTAATGAAATACTTTATGAATTCATGTTTAATAATGGTAATAAATGGATCAATCATTATGATAAAAAGTATTGGAAATTACAGTTGATTGTTACAATCATAGATAGGAGTGGAAAATCAAGTTTCGCAGGCACTATCAGCAATGTATTGATTGGTTGAGAATTCTTTTTAAGAATTACTAAATTATTTGAAATCCCAAAATATTTACTGTTGCAGCAAACTCATCACCGCAAATCGTCTTTCGCGCATATATTTGCTTGGATTTTGCCGCAAATGTATTTTCACACGTTATATTTCGCTCACTGCAGACTCGGCTTGCAGCGCCCTTCCGCTCGCTGCACAACGTATATGTACTGCCATAACTCCCGTCATGTAATAATTTTGCATTTTTAGTATTTTTTTCTGTACCGCCTTTCTGTTGCCCACCCCCAACTGATCGTTGGCTGATCGCGCCATCAATGCTATTTTGTGTAATTATTTTTATTATTACCTCCTTTCGCGTACCGGTAATGTGTTTTCGACACGCCGCATACAGGATGTAGCCTGATCACCTGACCTGCGCCTCGTGGTTTTACTTGTAAAAAAGGTCAGGGGTCATAATAGAAACTCTATAACATTACTCTGACGTTATATACACTCGCTGGCCGAATCGCCGGACAGAGAGAGCGAGACATTCCGAGATAGACCGAGACTCATATAGCTGCTGTGTAATTTAATTCGAGATTCATCGTTGTGACGTCATCAAGCGAAGATTCCGCCTACTGTTTAATTCCGAAGTTTTAGTGTTGTTCTGTCTGTTCATTTTAAATTGTGCCCCTTTTCAATAAAAGGAGTTTAAAGGTTAATTGTGTGCCAAAACCCTCACGCCACATAATTAATGTATAAATTTTATTCCAGCATAACCGCGCCACGCTGCTACTTTATGTATACTGACAATGTGAACACATAACACTTGTGGTAGAATATTTAAGAATATTAGAGAAAAAACGATGTTATTTACCAGTCCACCGTTTATTAAAAAAAGTGTGCATGCCAGTAATTCAAAAATATATTCAAAAAGAAACGTCATGCGCAAAAGCACGAAGGTAGTCCGAAACTGGTTCATCGACGTTGAACTGGAAAATGACGTTTTTTATGTGGTTGCACAATTCAACACTCTCCTTTTCTTTGCCGGCGGTGAATGGGCAGCCAACATCTGTTGGATGCGGAGATTATTAACGCCTTGATCTGCTCAAGAGAATTCAGGAGTCCCTTTATGGTGGGATGATGTGAGGCTACTGGAACTCAAAGCCTCTGTGCCACACTTCGATGGAGTTGTTTGTCTTAGAGAGCACTTTTGAGCACAGCATGAGAAGTGAAAACCTATGCATTTTCTTCGATCCTCAAGTTTAAACTCGATCGATATTTTATGTATAATAGCAAAAGTTGATATCTTGTTCAGTTGATGTTTTGTCGTTGATATTTTGACACTAATCCTTTACATCAATCCATCGATCGTGTGAACTGATTTATTAATGTTTACATTTAGTGGGGTCTAGTAGTTACAGCGCTTGGCTGTAGTTTACAAGATTTAGGTTCAAATGCCAACCTTACACAGAAAAAGACTTTGATTGTCTTCTAGTCGCTATTATGAAACAACATTAGCGATTGGTTGATGCTATAGCATGAGAGTGATAGCTAGTGAATTGGTTTTCCGCTAGAATATGGCCTTGTTTGAGTACGAGAGCGATACCCAAGATAGACGATATTCTGCCGTAAAAAGGCAATGGGGATCCATCTCACTGAGAGATCTCTTAAAAATTACTGTGATCATCAGTGTTGGATATTGGGTGAGGTGAATGAGGCAGTCGCCTCAGGCCCCCCCTCGAAAACAGCATATACAGTTTTGGATTCGCTCAGTGGACGATTTGGAGTGAAGACCTTTTTTTTTTTTTTTTTTAGAGAACACTTTGATTTTGGGAGAAAAATATCCAAGCCCAGATCAGACCTCTTTTTTTTCTCAGACAACATGAATTTTTGAAAATTCTTGCCTCGGGCCCCTAAATTGGAATATCCACCACTGGTGATCATGAGTCTAAATACAAGTCATGATAACGGTCGGCAGCTGTCGTCATTTAGTTCATAAAGAACCTCTCCGGTGCACTTTGAGGAAGAAAAAGAGGTTTTTCATTTCTTGATTACGTGAAACCCGATAAATATCAATATATTGGCATAAGCATATGGAATGTCAGAAAATTACAAAACTTAAGGACAATGGAAACTATAATCATTTTGGCGTGTTGGTTAAATATGGGTTACAGCTTTCTCATTTCATTACTTCATTAAGTTTATATTTGCAATCAAGTTAATACATTTTTTGACTATCTCGACTGTTTCTCGATTGGTTTCGGACCAAGACCAAAACCAATCCCCACAAATTTGGAGACGTAGAGTTCGAGGCTGAAACCAAGATCACAATATTTTATTTATAAAATGTACGCTTTTTGTAATTCCACATCGGACAATTTTTTTCTTGAAAATGCAAGGTTGCCTTTCCTAAGCATCTCTAACATGTTCTAAAATCTCAAACTTCGTGTGGCTGCATCATTACACCACCTGCAATAAAAACCCGCTCCACTAAGCAGAAGAAGTCATAAACCACAAGGTACAGTTAACAAGTTTAAAAAGAGCGATACATTCATTACATTTTTCAAAAATCAAAACTATTCAAAGGCACGGTCGTGCTTGAAATTCGGTTCAAAATGTTTGGTATGCTGAGCTCTCGGTGCAGCAGTTGTTTAATTTGTTGGTTGAATTTGGTTATACCTTTAGCAAAAATTCTTAACGCAAATCATCAACTGGTTCCCTTGAAAGCCAGACACTGCCGCTGGATTGACTTTGTTCATTGTATGCTTCGACATTATCATGCGATTTGCGTTCGTTAACATTCACAAACTTTCAAACAACAACTGAATTTCGTTCAACAACCCGCTTTCATTGTTTCTCTGTAAATAAACCTTTAAGCAATCTTTTCAATTTTCATAACATTATCAGTCTTAGAACATCAATTAAAAGTCGATACTGGAGCCACTCATACACCCTTTGTTTTAAAGAATGATTCTGAAAAAAAAAAAAAAAAAAAGCAACTAAATATATTCATGGAATCTTCGCACTTACAGCTCCTCGCTTCCCCGAACGGAAAACTCTGGTTTAATAAAATTCCACCCAATTTCTTTTCCAAAACAGGATCGTCTTCATCAGTTATAATGTAAGTCTAAAAACAAAAAAAACTCACTATTTCTAACACTTGATATTTTCACATTTAATACTTTTATAAAAACCAAATATTTATATGAATATTTTTAGTACGCCCTTAAAGCTTTGCTTAAATAATTTTTGACGTTTTACGACCAATATATTACAGCATTTTTTGTTTGTGAAATTTATTATTTTGGTTTGTTATAATATATTGGTCTATATGTTTCCTAATTTAAACTGAGGTCATGTTATAGATTTATAATGCTAAAAAATTTTTAACTTTTTTAACAACAGCAATTGAAAAGAATAAATACAATGAAAATTTGCTACTTGAAAATATTGGCTCCTAGCTAATCAGAACTTAGTAAAACCATATATACAGGGGTGCCCATAACCTTACACTTGTCACAATGATGAATTCATTTATTTATCACACAATTACACAATTACAATAACGAATTTACTTATTTATCTCACAATTACACAATTTTCAATCCATTTGAATTAACAGTTACACTAAAATCAATAATAATCACTGTATTACATTAAATTTTCGAAGTGTTTACCTTTTTCACCGATATATTTCAAGCACCTGTCCTTTGTCCTTTCAGTTAGAAATTACGGTACATTACTGTGACACTAGCATAGTCACAGCGGTATATAGAAAAGCATTTTGACTCAGTCATGTTACTTATAATTGATGCGTCTTATATACGTGTCATTATTGAAAGGGAGGTTTTAAACATCCAGAAGAAGCTGCGGCTTATACACGGGTATATACGGTACATAGATAGCAAATCGAGTGAACAAAGTCTTCTAATATTGACTTATTGAAGTCAGCAGTAACATTGCATTGTGCATTATCCTGAACTTTTACATGTGCAATTATTGACGTAATCAATAATAATTAATTATAAATTATCAATTTTACTCTTCGGTGATATCAAGTGTAAGATTACTTATAGACACCCCTGTATTACGGACAAATAGCGGAGCATTGTTTGGCTTTAAGTAATAACGTCGTTCTACGTGATTAACGTATTTCGTTTAGTCGCTGCCTCATTATTTAAAATCTTTTTTCTATTTGAAATATAAGTTATTTTGAGTTGCTTGAGACTTAAAATAAAAATAGAAAAGTATGCTCCATATAGAATAAATTTTTTTCAATAAAGTTTTTCAGCTGAAACAAAAAAATTAACCAAATTTAAATAAAGCAAAACTTTATACAGAATTACAAATTTTGACAATGGCAGTACTTTTACAAGCATGAAATTGGACAGGTGAAACATGGGCAGGTGGAACTCCATAACTTTCAGTGTTAAAATCCAAACCACGTTCAAAACTATTATCATTATTTGAATGAAAAATTAAAAGCCGTAAGAAAAAATGCAAAACAAAATTGTGTGCTACCAAAAACAACAACTGAACTTTTAGAACATATCGAGGAATGAGACTCTAAAAATGCGTCTGCGATAACCCAAATACATCTCTCCCCACTTCACTTGGGATACAATAAGCGCAAAATTTAAAAGGCGAATTAGTTAATAAAATTCAATAGCCATGCAGTTTGCATATAAATTATAAAATTTCGTGTTACAACTTTTTAATACAAACAAAGAATTACTTTCTTCAAAAATTGGGCTTACGAAAAACCTTTGCTAATTCTAATTGCTACGATTACGTCAGGTTAGATTTTAAAAAGTTACTCTCCTAAATCACTTCAAGAGTATAGATGAGAACCTTATACAACGAAAAAAATTTTTTTTAATTGAATGGTTGAAAACATGCAGATGTCTATTTCTTGGATACAACTGGATATAAAAGATCCAACTGGATTAAAAAAATTGGACTGATGAATATTTTCAAGTAATTTTTCATCAGTTTGCTTTTTCCAGGAAAAAACCTTCTTTCACCTTTGTTTTAAAGCAGTGATTAGCCTTTTTTTGAATACCTCTTTTGGGTGATTCGGTGGATAACCATCAATTAAAAGAGAGGCTGTGCTAGGCTTTTGTACTGTACCACTGCAGACAAATAAATTTCGTCCTCAATAACAAAACAAAGACAAAAAGCTTTTCGCTTCAAATCAAAAGATGAAAAATGACTGTACAAAACAGTAATTGTTTCAGGGTGCTTGAAAAATAACTAGACAATAAAAGTCACGTGTGATTATTATTACAGTTGAATTTCTGACAAAAACATCTGTATTAGGCAAAAGAACACTCATTGGGATTAAATGTTTTTTCGATTTTCTTCATGGTTTTTATTTATGTTAGGCGATATAGCCTTTTTTAAAAAGGCTATTGACCTCTGGGTTTTCACCGATGCCCTTTAAGAAGTTAAGATCTTACTCCAAGTGATTTTTATCTGTGGGGTTACACAAATAAGCAATTGTAGAAGATGAAACCTTGCACATTCGAAGATTCGCAGATACAGATGCCACAGTTTTGAATGCTATCTTACATAACATTCTTCTAAAAGTTGTTCATTTTCTCCCTGGTTGTTTAATGAAGCTAGTTGAAAATAATGCTGCATACATTGAAATTTAAATATTGGTTTTATTTTTTGCTATAGGATAAATTATAGATGAAAATAAATAATTTTTTCTAAAAGCTTTTTGTCAAAAATCAACAGTAATAGAAATCAACTAAACATTAGTATGTTGTCAAAGCACACGCTGGAATTAATTTAGAACAGTTTTCTGAAAGTATTTCAAAAAAAAGCAGCAATATATTGTGCGAGAAAAACTATTAAAAAAAACAATTGGAACCATAAAGAAACGCAAATGGAATGATGATTAATTACATCATGTATGGTTTTTGTCGCTTTGAAAAAGTACTGACCACCAAAATTTCCTCAAAAGCTGTTTCCTGCTAAGATTCTCTGATTTTATTGAAATTAGATAAAAAAATCTAAATTAATCCTCAGAAGGTACACCTCTCAGAAATTTCCGTTGCTGGTACACCTGGGTCTCTCAGACTCAGAATTATAAAGTGCTATTTAAGATGTAGGGGAGAGTGGGGTGCAGTCGGACAAAAATTACAATTTTTGGTGTGGTGCTTTTTTTTACAAGTTACGAGTATATCCTGATCAAATTTTTTTTGTATAATTTATACAAATAAATCTATCATATGCAAGTGTATTTTCACAGATTTAAACTCACAAAAAAATTTACGAGCACATTTAAAAAAATAATTTTTCTGTCCAACTGTGCCCAATGTATGGGGCACAATCGGATTAAGCATAGGGCACTATAGGACAATGAAAAAGAAGAATTAAAATAAGCAAAATAACAAAATATTACAGCGTGGTTTGTGCTTGCATTTTTCAAACAATGAAAAAAACAACCAAAAAATTTACTGCAGCAGCAGATAACGAAAAAGTGCGCCGAAAATGAAAATGCAAAAACGTATCTTTGTATTAAAATAGATCAGGATTTTTTTGAAAATAAATTATACATTAGTAACATATATTGAATAACAAGCATGAAAGGTGCTGAACAGAAAACGTTGATTAACTATTAATGTACATTGAAGAAAAAAAAGTCATAATCGAATTTCAAGAAGATCCTTGACTACTAGTCCATCCACATTCCTTGGGTGCAGGCAATACAGCCCTATTGTCTTTTTCCTTTACTGAAGCCAAATCAGTGACCTCAGGAAAGAAAAACTCTGTAACATTGCGTTTCTTCCGCATAAAAGAAATTTCACGATCGCCTTCAAAATCCTTGTTTTTGGTGATCTGACCAACATACTATTTTCTGGGAAATGTTTTAAATTCATCTAGCACATAGTCACCTATTCAGGCTCATTAATGCAGTCTGAGACAAGGAGATTTTTTTCAACATCGCAAGGGTCTGACAGAAGAATCTGTCATCAACGTTTAAACTTTCGTTGCTATACAGATGTTTTCTAGAGTTTTTAGCTTTCCGTTTTGGTGCTTTTTGAAATTTTTTCCAACTTTTTAAAAGCTCTTTTTGGGGTGTGTCAGTTAAAATCATGCTACAACCTTTTTTTCTTCTCTAGTGTCTTTTTTCTTCTAGGAGCTTTTGGATAACCAATTACCTGTTCTGGTGATAAAAAATTATTTTGGAATGTTTCCAGATTTTGGATCTCAACATCATTAAGCGACCTTAAATCTTGCCGCTGAAAATCAACATTGTGGAAGCTTTCGTTTTCTTCCAAATGTCTGATGCTTGTTGAGGCATCATTAGGTTGATCAGTGACCAGACTGGGTAAAAAATCGCATTAATCAAAAATGTGTTCATCTAAGGGAAATATGCCAGTCTTTTTAAACCCAACTATGATATTGGTTTGAGTCATAGCTTTTTCTTCGGTAAACATACCAATGATAGACTTACTTTGTCTATTTCTTACCATAATTTTCATAAATTATTATAAAACAATAAATATTATCAAAACTAAGAAAAATTTTTTACAATTTATGGATCATATTTAACTTAAAAATTGTAGTTATAAACTTTAATAAAATTAGTTATAATCTTAAGTCTAATTACTAGTTGTTGATAAATCAAACGAAATAGGCTATTGTGCAAAATAGATCTATATAATCATCAACGGGCAATGTCTGGCTGTTCCCCCAAAATAATGTCCGATTGTGCCCAAACCAGAATTTTTTTATATTTTTCAAGGTGGAGCCAAAAATTAAAAGTTACTTCAAATTATTTCATGGTATAAGATAGCAAATAAACCAAGTTTTAAAATGTATCAACAGTGAGAAGAATTCAAATTAAAGCTAAGGTAAAAACAGGTTCAACTATACCCTTTCCAAAATTACTTACCTACCCTAAAAACCAAAATTCATCTACCACATTTATTTTACAATAATTAGTTTTTTCAAACTAACACGAGTGAATGGTCTGTGGTGAAATATATTTATGTCTGCAGTTTGAAGTTTCAGAGTTTCCAACTTTTTTTTTAATTACAATGTCCGATGTACCCAGTGTCCAGCCGGGCCACACTCTCCCTATTTTTAAACTTGTAACAATTTAGATAGTTTTCAAGTATAATTAAGACATTTATCTGTAGGGTTAAAAAAAGCAATTGATATTGGTGACAATTAATTTTTTTTTAAATATTTATAAAAAAACCCTTTAAAACATATTCACTTTTACGCATGCACGCTAAGTCTAGGAGACCCAGGAGTACCTGTTAAGAGTTAAGACTGTTGATACACAAATAGAAAGAGCACTTGATATAAAGTTATTTTATCTAGCTTTGCACATCTGGCTGATGAAATGCAACAGCAACGTTCACATCAAATCAGTGGTGATATATAGTGTTGGTGCAAATATGCCTATTTCCTTGATATTCTGCTTTTCTGTTTTTCGATTAAGATCAATACAACTTTATAATAAGATGAATGGGGCTGAAAAGCTTTTGAGTAAAGATTAAAAATGTATTTCATTAAAAAAAAGATTCACCAGTACTGGTTTTAAGGAGGGTGGTTTAAATCGCGACCCCGAACTTGTTTTTACGGTCCGCTAACAATTTTTACAAATTTTAAATTTTGTGGATTAGAGGCTGCGACAAACTTCTTTCTCAGTGGTGGCGAATTAGTGATCGAAAGGCCAAAAATACCAATTGGTTTGATGTGATAACATTTTTTTTATCTTCACTTTTAATGTTATATTTTAGAATTCAATCCCAACTTGGTGAAGAAGCGAGACCCCATTTGTGCATGGACGAATGAAATCGCCCAACACCCGTCTGCAAGTGATTGAGCTTAATCCAAGCTGTTTGGGGCAAGCTCATTCCAATAGACCTCGTAATGGTTATAGATATGAAAGCACGGAGCCTGGATGTATTCTCGCAGTACTCCTTATCCATCTTTAATTTGTCCACCAAGCTGTTCTGTTAACTTTCTACTTTCGGAAAGTTAAGAAAATGATTCGGGGCCATAGGATAAGCGCCTTAAAACTGTGGCATAGGGTACGATATTTTATTGGGTTCACGAGCATTGCCTTATGAGATTAATAATAATCAAAATACACAAATATAACGCATTTAAAACTGTCTCATACTTAGCTTTATAAATATCATACCTGATTCAATACTTTTTTCATCCAAGTTTTTAATAACAAATTAACTCTATTGTTATGAAACCGTTTAGTTGATTTTATTGTTATTGTCACATCGTCAATTGTGGTTATCGGTGTTCGTACTGAAGGAACAGCACTTGAAAAATCTTGAGTTTCATCAATATTTTCGTAGCTCATATTGGGTGTCATGCTTTCCAAATTTGTGATGTTGACGTCATGTTTTAGATTAGTTAATCCAGATATTTTTTTTGCAAATTTTTGAAAATTATTGGAGTTTTCTGCTATTACGAAATACAATAAAAAAAAACTACCAAACTTAAAAAACAAAATAAAGTTTTTATTTTATTACTGCACCCTACAGTTTCCATTCCAAAACCTAAAATCAAACTTGGATTTTAACAGTAGGCTATTAATAGGCTCAAGATCAAAGATGTAGTAAAAAAAAGAACGGACAAGATTCGAATCTTAAAAAGAAACCCAAATAGGAAATCTTTTTTTTGCGTACTTTAGAAAATAAATTTTCAATTTTTTTGGATAAAAAGTAAAATACATTCGTTTACGTGGAAGATATACGTTTTTCAGCAGCTAACTAACAAAGTCGAGGCCTACTAAAGTCGAAGTGTTTGAAAAATCGTATTTACCTTTTTCTAATTTCATCTTTAATTCATTTTCGCTCTCGCAAATGACATTGACAATTTACTTTCCTATGTTGTATTTTAACATAATATTTATCAGTTTTAGGAATTTTTTTGTGGCTTACCATATCACCAGTGGCAGATAGTAGCCTTTATTAACCCTATTCTCCTCAACGGCTGGGCTTCTGAAGCCCGGCCCTTGCGAAAACGTTTGTAATTACTTCATCTTTGTAGTTAAAATTCTGGAATTTCTTGACTTTTCCTAATTTAAAATGCTGAATAAGATGATACTATTCTTAGGTGACCGTGAACAGGGGTTAAAGGGGAAAATAGACTTTTTTTAGCAAATTTGTTAATTTTTGCTGGTTTTCGCAAGCAGAGCGTGGAATTTCAATTTCACGCTTTTATTAAGTGACATGCATTTTACCAAGAATTGGCTTGGCGTGACGAAGCGAGTTACGTCGTTTGCCGACGTCGAAATGCCTTAGGCCAGCGGTTCCCAAACTTTTTTTGTTCACGGCGCCCTTCAAAAACTTATCAATACTCGCGGCGCCTCAATGAAACCAAATTTACAAATTTTAAGTTTTACCAAGAAATTGTATTTAAATCATGTTCATTATTTAAAATGTCAGCATTATTCGCAAAATACTAAAAATCATTTAATGTGAGCAGTGAGCTTGTTGCTCTATGCATATTTTATTATACCGCGGTGCAATGTTTGATATTGCAACACGCATACCGCGTTCAATGTCAATCTTTATTGCGATACTTGAATACTGCTGCCGCAGAAAACCGGCTTCACATAAGTATGACGTTGCAAAAGGCACAAGAACACGGAGAGCTTTACAGCCTACAAGTGGAAACTCAGATCGAGCCTTAACCCAAAATGAAATAAGTAAATTAAGGTTATATAAGCTTTTCAAAGTGAGGTCAGAAGAAAGATCGATAAATTGTTCAGCTTCCAGAGATGTAAAACCCTGAGAGGCATTTCGATTATCAACAAAAGGATTTCTTATCCAATTGTGCTTCTCCATGTCTTCAGAAAAATATTTCTCAAAATGCGAGATTAGAGCATTCAAATGCAAACACATCACAGTCTTCATTTCACACTCATCGGTATTCTGCGGAAAGATTGCCAGATTGCGAGTTTAAATGGGATTTTAAAAGTGGAAAGTTATCACATTGCTTGTTATTTATCAGCAGATCAATTTGTCACAACTGTAGTTTTCTTTTAAAGGCTGTAATTTTGTCATAGAGTTGCAGAAGGTGAGTTTCTTTTCCTTGGAGGAGATGTTTAATTGATTTAATTTTAAGAAAATATTGCAGACATACACCAGCTGAGTCAGGAAAACTTTATCCTCAAAGGTAGTAGCAAATGCATGGTTTTCTTCTTTTAAAAGTATGGAGATTTTCTTTCTCAATTCGTACACACGCAGAAGAACTTTGCCTTTGGAAAGCCACCTTGCATTACAATAAAACAATAAATTGTTGTGCTCTGCTCCTAATTTATCGCAAAGACGTTGGAAAAGCCGAGCTTTAAGCGACCTTGCTTTAATAAAGTTCACAATTTTGACAACAGCTTTAAGCACTCCATTAAGGTCATCACTGAGCTGTTTCAAAGCCAGCGCCTCACGTTGTATTAGACAGTGGGGGTCCATTTTGCGTTAACTGCAACGCCCTGCACTAACGTTCGCAGCCCGACAAAGCGGCCAGACATAGCTCGTGCACCATCCGTGCATAAACCAATGCAATATTTCCACTGGAGATTATTTTCGTAAAAAAAATTGTTCAGTATTGCAAACAATTCATGCGCTCTACAATTTTTTAAAATGGGTTTACAAAAAAGTAAATCTTCAACGATATTGTCGTCGTTATCGATAATGTGTACGTAGCAAATCAAATAAGCATCTATATTTCTGGTACTGGTTGTTGCCTCATCTAACTGTAACCTGAACTCATTTCCACGCATTTTTGCTACTAGCTGATCATTAATATTATCCGAAATTTTATCGATACTACTTATGTTAGTCCAGCGATTAAGAAAGATGTGTTGCCTTCCCATCATCACAGCAATGTTATTTACCAGTTTTTGTGCCACTGCGATAGTCGGTACGTTGGTCGCACGTCTCAACGGCTAGAAGAGCGAATTAAACAACACGTTCCTAGATCCATCACCAATCCTCGTGCCTCGACCAACCGCCAAAGTCTTTCCCGCTCTTGCAAGAACAACACACGCCCACAACAATTTCACGAATCTGCCATTGGTCAACATCTTCTTGACAACGCCCAATGCGCCCTTCATTACAGCAACAAAAAATTTTCTATTCTCGCTCGAGGTCGCTCTTCCTTTCACCTGTCTGCTCTTGAAGCGACTTTCATTAAATCTCTCAATCCCCTTCTGTGTAAGCAAAAAGAATTCGTCTACTCTTTGAAAATTTCTTAATCTTTTCTCTCATTGGCTAATTTCTTTCAGCCAATGAGAACTCTACTTTCCCCCTTTATAACTTAGTTTGGTTTCAATTCTGCTTTATTCCGACGATTCCCCTGAAGAGTGTCAGATGAAAAGCTTTGGGAAGAAAAATCTTTTACTTCACGCAATCTTCAAATTCTGTACCACCAAATGTTTATATAAATTTATCCACTTTACGTCCCCTGGGAAAAGTTTGAGACGTTTACCTACGTCTGCAAAAGCCAACTGATGGTTTTAATGCAAAAAGTCAACCTTGGATCAAGTCGTTCTATTAATACAAATCATCGACAATTTTTGCGAGACTAAAAAGAATGCCAGTGCCAATTGTCAATCTAACAGCTGCATATGACATTGTTATTTCATTCAAACTTGACTTTAACTGCAAGCTGCTGAGGTTTCTGCTGGATAAATACGTGGTTCCAATGATTATAAAAGTAGTTCACAACGAAGGTTTCACTCTAACGGCGACAGTAAGCAAAATAGTCTCCGGTGTCAGAGAAACAGTGTTCCTCCAAAATTAATCACAATTTTTTTAACATCTAGATGCATAATCTGCTTTCCACGATATCCAGATTAAGAAAAAATGTGAGCTAAAACTTTACAGTAATCAACATGTACCGTTGTGTTTAGTTCCAATTTATCTTGAAATAAAACTAGACAAATCACTCAAGTTTTGTCACCACCGTTTGGCATTGCGCAAAAAAACTTCGCCTGTCCCACTTCCGAGGTAACGTGGGGCCTCAGAGAGGGTGCTGGTGTCAAAACATCAGATACAGTTCTCTTATTTTTAGTCTATTTAACAGCCGAGTATTGGAGTCTTGTTTGTTCTCGTAGTACTTGATTTATATTTAGTGTTTTGAATGACGCTTTGCGGGTAGTCACTGAATGCCTCCTTTCCCTCTCCAACGGACCACTTAACAGTTTTTTCAAACATCCAGCCATCTGAGCTCTGACAACTAGTAGTAACACTTGTTTTGCCTAAAGTTGGTACTCTAGACCTGTGCTCCGCTACTTTTTCGAACATGCGGCACACTTTGAAAAATTTGAAAAAGTAGCAGAACACCTGGACCAGGTAAAGAGCTAAATTTTGAAGGCTTTCCGTTACCCGAAGTTTCATTTGGCTGTCAAAAAAAATCTAAAACTCGATCTAAACTCAAAAAACAAAGTGATGATTTTTTTTCATTTGAAGTTACAAATTTGCGCATATCGTGCACAATCGAGCCTGGTTGAAAATTGTGCAAAAATAAATTATCAATTTATTAGCAGAGAGTTTTTATGATCATTAAATAAAACTTCATATGAAAAACGCGTTAGAAATTTAGTAAAAACCAAAAAACGGTCTTGACATTACACAATGAGATGCATTGTACAACGAATTTTTTAAGTTTTTAGGTTGCTGTTGTTGATTTTCGCTTAAATAATCGCTTTCAATTTTCGCTTCAAGCAAGCGCTGTTTTGGTTTCTTAGATTGTAAATTTTGTTAATAATGATAGCCGACGTTGTTCCGTAGTGAAAGAGATTGAGTTTCGCTGCGTGACGTCTTCGCATTAAACTCGTCTTGCCGAAACCGAAGTAAAAACAGAGAGAGAACGTGTTGATGGATTAAGCTACTTTAAAAGTTGTTTCGAGTAGAACGAAAAGTTGATATTTCGTGATTTTTACAGTGGTCGATAAATTGATAAGTTGAAGAAAGTGGCCTTGAAAAAATATTTCGGTATGTAGAATGTTTTTATAGACGTTTTTTAATTGGCAGTAAATAAAAACAAACCAAATAAATTAACCAATTAAAACACTAATTATTTACTGCCAATTAAAAAACGTCTATAAAAACATTCTACATACCGAAATATTTTTTCAAGGCCACTTTCTTCAACTTATCAATTTATCGACCACTGTAAAAATCACGAAATATCAACTTTTCGTTCTACTCGAAACAACTTTTAAAGTAGCTTAATCCATCAACACGTTCTCTCTCTGTAGCTTAAGTCAGAGGCCTGGAATTTATTATTGATTCAACTTTAGTAAGCACAGTTTGCAGATTTTCATCGTTGTAAACCCGGTGAGGTGAAATATTGGTTAAAATCTTTCTTACACTGCGAATTAGTCTTTCCCATGCACCGCCGAAATGACTTGCCGAAGGAGTATTAAAGTGCCACTCTATATCGAGTTTTAGCATTGAGTTATAAATCCGCCTCTGATTCCACCTTACAATGTAATCTCTAATCACTTTCTGTGCACCTATAAAATTAGTGCCATTATCTGAGTACAGATGCTGTACGTGTCTTCTTCGTGCAACAAACCTTTCCAATGCCATAAGTAAGGACTCTGTGGACAGGGAGTAGGCTGTTTCAATGTGCACTGCTCTAGTACTCATGCACGTAAATATACATCCGTACCTTTTTTCTTTAGAGCGGCCGCGCTTTACGTAGATTGGGCCAAAGAAGTCAACTCCTGTATGAGTAAAAGGCGCTTGACCTATATCCAAGCGCGCCAAGGGCAAATCCGACATGATTTGTTCTCCGAGTTTTCCATTTCTTTTTCGACATACTAGACATTTCCTCAAGCATCTGCGAACAGAACAAGAGCCTCGCTCCAACCAAAATTTGGTTTTAAGCTTATTGAATGTGTGATACATACCGCTATGCCCTGTGCGTAAATGATACTCTTCAATGATTAAATTTGTCAGCGATGAATCGGATGGAAGCACACACGGATATCTGGTTTCATACGCAACGGGTGCTTTGCCAATTCGACTATTTAAACGAATCATACCGTTTACGAGCTGGGGGTTGTTGTCAATCAGGTTTTTTGAATACTTGCTTTTGTTCAAATCCTTTTCTTCTTTGAGAGCCAAAAACAGCCGCGGTAATCGAGCTCGTTGTTCATATTTGATTAGTTGATTTTCAGCAGTTTCTAGTTCGCTTTTAGTGAGGTAAGTAGCTATCTCCTTTTGAATTTCACCCATGGGAGTTTTAGCTACTTTCAATTTTAAATACTTTCCATATCTTAGCAACCAAGCAGTGGCAACCTTTAAGCGATGCCAAGAGGAATATCGGTTGATGAGTTTGTCAACGGATGACAAGACTTGTTTATCTGTTACAGCGGCAACTGTTAGAGTTGTCTTTTCTTCAGTCGGCCATTGATCTTGTGATTTGTACAGAAAGTCCGGGCCTGTCAGCCATTTCCCACTTTTCACAAGTCTTTTATCGCTAATACCTCGAGAAACCTCGTCAGCTGGATTCATTTGAGAGGGAATGTAATGCCAATTTTCGGTAGAAGTCAAGTTTTCAATCTCAGCTAAACGATTAGCTACATAGACCGGGAATTTCTTTCGTGAGTTTCGAATGCTCATCAATACAGCTTTGGAATCACTCCAAAAGTGGGACTCCTCAATTGGAATGGTTAGTTCTTTCCTCAGAATTTCATCTAATCTAGCTGCAGTCAAAGCAGCTGACAATTCCAATTTGGGTATAGTCAAACCAAGAGGTGCAAGATATGACTTTCCCAACACAAAACAGCAGTCAAAGTTCATATCTAAATCAACGGTTCTTAAATATGAAACTGCACCTAATGCTGTCATTGAAGCATCAGCAAAATGATGAAGTTCATATCGAATTACATTTTCAGAGTTTTGAAAGCTCCGCTTGACTCTTAAGTTTTTCAAATGATTAAGGGAGTCAAGCCATCTTTTCCAGCATTGGCGCTCGTCTTCGGAAATTGTCTCATCCCAGCCTCTATTTTTCATACCTCGAAGTAACGATTTTGCTTCAATAAGAACTGGAGCCACAAATCCCAATGGGTCGTACAAAGAATGCATCATGGATAAGATTCCTCGTTTCGTTAATGGTTTCTCAGGAATGTCAACAATAAATCTAAATTCGTCATCTTCAATATCCCATAAAACTCCCAGCACTCTTTCGGCTGCATTCTTACTTCCAGGAAGAGATTTATTTGCCAATCCTCTTTGTTCTTCTGGGAGAGAAGAAATAACGTCACTATTATTTGATATCCACTTTGTCAGTTCAAATCCTGCCTTTTGTAGCATCTGCTTTACTTCAGCTATTAAGCGTTTTCCAGAATCAGCACTGGAGCATGAAATCAAAAAATCATCAACATAAAAGTTTTTGTCTACAGCTTTACGTGCTTGCTCCGAGTAATCGTGGCCATATTCCAGCACAGCCTGTTTCAAACAAAAGGCGGCACAGCTTGGAGAACAAATTGCACCAAACAGATGAACCGTCATGCGGTACGTTGAAGGCTTGCTGTTCAACTTGCCATCAGTCCACCACAAGAATCGAAGGACGTCCCGATTTTCAGATGGTACCTTTACCTGGTGGAACATGCTTCTTATGTCAGCAACTATGGCTATCCTTTTTTCCCTAAATCTTGTTAGAACTCCTACAAGGCTATTTGTTAAATCAGGACCTTGCAACAAGGCTTTGTTTAGTGACTGCCCATGCAATTCAGCAACACAATCAAAGACAATTCTTACCTTGTCAGGTTTTTTGGGGTTCATAACAGGATGGTGTGGAAGATACCATGTTACAGTACTCACGTCATCATTTTTTCTGATACAATTTCCGCATACTCCTCATCGATATATTTTTGCATCTCTGCTGTATACCGTTCATGTAAAGCTTTATCTTTAACAAGCCTACCTTTTAGTGAGTTGAGACGCTTTTCGGCTATATTGCGATTATCAGGTAGGTGGAAGTTTTCGTGTCTCCATAAAAGAGGCAGTTCAAAATGACCGTTGACGGTTTTGATAGATTTTTTCATTCTGGCGTACGCAATTCGATCTTCGCTAGAATGATTCATTTTTAATTCTGTTTCTTTAACAAAATCGATAGGAGACACTAGATCTCTATCAGTTTCAATGTGTTCAACGCAAGAATGAACATGCATGGAGATGGGTGTATTAGAAACAACATCACAGTTACCTCGCCAAGGGCCACAAAGCGACCAGCCCAATGGAGTTCTCACTGCATCCGGTCCACCTTCTGGACCATAGCGATATTCAAGAGACATAATTGATCTTATATTATCAACTCCAATTAATAAACCAATCGATTTATCTTTTATACAGGGGAATTTCAAATTCCAATAATCGCCCCAAAGTTCTAACACTTTTCTTTTGGGTATCAAACATGCATCAAAGGGCAAATAATCAACAGCAATTACATTTTTAAAGGTCATTTCATCACCACCGCACATGGGACTCACCGACATTTGGATGTTCAATCCGCACACCTCTTCTGATCTTGACATTGTTGAGAACGGCTGTACCGATATTCTTCTTTCTGGACCGGTTAGTTCCAATTCATCAACAATTCGACGATCACAGAACGTTAATTCGGAACCTGTATCCAGCAGTGCATAGGTTTGGATTTTTTTGTTAGCCGATCTGACAGTAACCGGAACTGTCATGAGGTAAGGTCTATTCCAATGTAGCAGATGGGACGAAGAGTGCATAGCTGCACAGGAGCAAATCGCAGCACTATCTTTTGCGTTCTTGTAGGTTTCGTTGTCATGCAATTCAAATTTGTGCATTAAAGTGTGATGACTGTCTTGTTTGTCACAACCCTCAACCGTACATTTTATTTCAACTTTGCAATCTTTCACGATATGTCCTTTCTCAAAGCACTTAAAACATCGTCCATTTCTTTTCAGGAAATCACTCTTTTTGTAACGAGATAATTTAAGAAATTGCTCGCAGGAAGACAGAAGATGTGCACTTCCACATAAAGGACAATCCTTTTTGTCAAGTACTGCAGTGGATGTAGAAGATTTTCTACCAGTGGCAAACACAGAAACCTTCTTTCGGTGCACGCTAGTGTTTGGCTCTGCACGTACACGTGTAGACCATTGAAGACTGCCAAAATCAGAATTAGCTAATTCAGCATAATACGATACGAACTCAACAAAATCAGTGAAATTGGCCCGACGACCATTATCTTGAGTTATCCTATATGAATGCTCTATCCAATTATTTTGCATAATTTCAGGCAACTTTCCCATAAGCTGTTTCAGTGTGGCCAGTGAATTCAAGGTAGTGCAATGCTCTACATCTTGCAACTGAGATTTAGCTCTTTGTAATGTCACCGCCATAGAATTTAACGCTTGTAAATCATGAGGTTTCACCCTTTCCAGATTCACCAGTGTGTCTTCACAGCAAGTAGCAATAATCTCTGGTCTTCCATATGCCTTAAATAAGTAATGCCAAGCAAGCTGAAAGGCGTTTGGTTGCACAGAGAAATGGTCGATTCTTCGTCTCACTGCAGGAGAACATAGCTGCAGCAAGTAAGTAAACCTCGCTTCTTGAAGCGAAAATTGAAAGCGATTATTTAAGCGAAAATCAACAACAGTTGCTACTTCGATAACTTTATCTGTATATCAAAGAGTATGTTTCTCGTTTTTCCGCAGCATATTAGTTGCAGAGTACTGCTCTAGAACCTGACTATGGTTTATTTATTTGTTATCAAATGGCTGTCGATAAGCACAAAGGTCTAAACATTTGCTTGGGTCTGCTGCGCAAAAACTTGAACAATTTTGCTGAATTAAGCGCATCCGATCTGATAATCACATAAATCATAGATCGAACACAGAGTACTATGAGTGTACATCCGGCCTCGTGCTTTCATTACCAGCGCCTTACCTTACCCGTTCAAAATAGCGTGCCCGGAACAGTTTGAGTTATGCTTAAACGCTTTCAGACGAATTAAAGACAACTGGACGCAGCCGACTGGGGGCAGCTTAACTAACCAGTCGACTGCCTCTAGTTGTCCTTAACTTGTCTGGTTGCGCCCAGTTGGTTGCGTCCAGTTGGCTCATTCCGCCTGCGGAGTGTAGTTGCGCGTTTTCATTTGTGCATAGAAAAATGGGGTCTCGTTCCTTTCTCTCATTGCAAATGCGGCGCCTTGCACAAACCAGAGATAACGTTGTATCGGAGTGTCACATGCATTGGGCATTACAAGGAGCACGAGGTCGGACAGTTTTGGATAAAAAATAAATGGTTGTGGGATGGTACATTGCCAACAACATTTAATCCAGGCAATACAATAGCAATTTGCAATAAAAAAATAAAGCACGGGGGCCAGTCCTATTTATGTGTTTTACTTGAAGTGGATACTTTTACATGCTACAACAATTTCGGCATAGAATCGCCTTGTTTTGCGTAACGATGAAAAAGGACCTTTACAGCTTAACATCTCTTTCTCAAAGTTATCTTGGAGAGGCCTTGTAATGATCAATATTTTTTGAAAGTGATTGATCTAATCTTCCACAATGTAAAACAAAAAAACGCACTTTTTAATTAAATATATTGGAGCCAAAATGTGTTATTTTATCCCGTATTTCATGTAATATTTTTCATATAGCAAAATAAAAAAATATATCTATCTACTTTTGTTATTGAGATTTGCTTATTTTCTAGTTTTGGTTTTAGGTTTTCACTTGTTAATTACTTTTTTGCTTTTTCGCTGGTTGTTTTTCAAACGATTGTTTTATTATAATTTTTTTGTCATTTTAAATCACACAATAAAAGTAACTGCTTGACTAAGACACATTATGGTTATTTCCCAGTCACGTTGTCCTACATTTAATCTCAACTATATGTTATGCAAATATTTGCAAATGCTTAGTGACAAATAAACAAATGTGAATCTCGAACCTTCACAAATGTTAGAATATTGCTGTTCAAAAAATTTTTTATTGGGCACTCTAGTTTTTATAAACTGTAATTTAGAGTTGCTGATAAAGACTTTCTAGTTGGAAAAGTGACATAAAATGTTTTTTCTAATAGAACAATAAAATGTAATAAGAAACGAACATATACGATCTTTATCCGTTTCCATCAAAACGACACTTACAACCTCTCGCCAGCAATAATTCAACCGCACGTTGAAAGAAGGCCTTTGACTGGCTTACAGTTTGATGTTCAACGCAAAATCAAATTGATCTTGGGCGAAAGTCATTTCCGGGCGACTGACTCTAGTGTTGTAACATTTACACCTCGAAATTATGTTTTAAAGTCTAATTTTAGGAAACGTTGTTGTCTCTGCTATGATAATGAAATTGGATCAGGCCAGAAAATGCAAAAACAAAACATAAACAAAGCACGAAATCAATGTCAAACATGCGGTTCTTCCACGTGTTTGCGGCACTGCTTACAAATTTGCGCTTTATGTTTTGATCGATGTCGAGATATGTTCCACAACTAACAGTAACAATTATATAAAATAATATTGTTTTCTCAGTGCTTTTTTGTAAAGTAATGCAATGGCTTAGTTTCATTTCTATAATTAAAAAACTCTTTTAGCGGCGGTGAAATACGATGTGTATGTAAACAGTGATATATAAAAGATAAAGTTTTGTTGGTTTTGTAATATTTGTAAGTCGATATTTTAACACTGCTAAATATCAAAACATAGCCAATTTCAAATTCTTTTGCGTAAAAAAATTTATTTTTCGTTTTTTTATCCTTTTTTAAAAAAAACAGCAATAACTATTAGCAACTACAAAAACATGTGGACAAAACATATGAGCAAGTAAATGAAATCGGTCTAAAATATTCTTCATAATTCGACCATTCAAACAATGAACAAGCTTCCTTAGCTTCTTCATTGTTTGTAATTGTCGTGCGCGTTGACGTCACTCTGTACGTCCAACTTTTAATTAAGTTTACGACTGTTACAACAGCGAATCCATTACAATCGCATTTCACGCTAGTTAATGAGTGTTTAAACGTAAAAATTGAAGTGACCTTGCTAAATTGCAATTTTGCATACTTTATCAAATGAATTTTCAAAAACTGTTTGGCTCCTACAAAAATTTAAAAAATGATCTTTACTGTGCTTAAATTTCGTAAAGATAGATTAAGTAGTTTTGGAGTTATAAATCGTTGATTTGGTGGGCTTCTGAAGCCCGGCCGTTGAAAAGTCAATAGCTCGAAAAAGGTTGAGGAGAATAGGGTTAAGGTATGCGTTTAAACTAAAATAAATAATATTGTGGTAAATTTAAAACAAAACCCAAGAAAAAATGGTTAACCATGAAAAAAGCTCACTGTCCTTCACTGCATGACGCACCTTTAGCTTGTCTTCAAAATATGAAACTATTTTTTTGCGCTTTACTTTGCTTTTAAAGTCATGACAAACTGTACTTGTAAGGTGAGATAAATATTACTAACTTCAAGTTCAACTTCTGTAGGTCAAAAAGTCTAATCCATTGCTTCTCAACTTTTTTGAAATCACCGACTCAAAAAGTTGGAAAATAACTGTTGCGCCTCTGTAGTGCGTCTTTATTTCATTTTGGAAAAAAAACATGCTGAAAAAAATCGCTTTAATTGTACAAACATTTTTTTTCAAAGTGAAGTGAAGACAAAAAAAATCTTATTTAATTATATAAGCGTTTCAAAAAACAAGCAGCTTAGATAGCGTCAGTTTAAATGATAAAAATTAATCAAAAAGATACCTGCTACATGCACTTACCAAATTGAAATATCTGAGTAAAAATTACAAAGTTTACTTGAAAGGCCTTCGTGGCCCATTGGTTGAGAAGTATTGGTCTAATCTACCTAGATCTAAACTTTACAGTATGTTTGTTTTATTGTTTTCTTATAAAATAATAAACGAAACAAAAATAGCGGTTCTCATAAAAAGGGTTTGGTAGTGTTTCGTTGCAATTGCAAGGGCACTGGTGAAAGCGGAAACTCCTTCAGAATAGAGATAAATAGCGATTCATAAATTCATCAATAAAACCTGTCAAATTTCAATGAGCCGAAATTTTAAATATAGAAATTAAAAATTAAAAATTAAAACCAACTAATTCATCGTGAAATATCAATTTTGACCTGTAAAGGTCATCATCAGTTTCTGTTAAAAATTTAAGTTTTTTAAAAATTTTTTAAAAATTAAAAAATTGTACTTGTAGTAATCGGGTCCTAATTCAAAGACACAAACTAAAGCTTCAATAAAAGCTACGAGGCGAACCACACAGCAGCTGACGTCATGATTATCAATCATGTAATGAAGATAAAAAAACGCACGCTGTAAAACTTGTAGTGAAATAAAAAACCACAAGGTTTAGTTCAAAATACTTTTCAAAAAAAAAATAAAAAAATTTAATTTTGTACAGAATTTAATGCTGACATTTATAGGTCGAAATCAATTTTTCGCGATGAGTTAGTTGGTTTTAATTTTTAATTTTTAATTTTTGTTTTCTATATTAAATATTTGGCTCATTGAAATTTGACCGATTTTATTAATAAATTTATGCATCGCAATTTGATCAGTTAAATAAAGTCGTCGATTTGACTGTACTAAAAGGGTAATATATTTCTGTTGAAAGACCTTTAAAAGTCGCGCTTTTTTACCAAAGAATGAGCAGTGTAACTTACCGGTACCAAATTACTGTGTGATCTATACACAGGTTCACCACAAACACCCACTTTTACAGTCACAAACTAGGAGTGCAAGGTATCCACCGGTGCGACCTATACGCGAGTATATACGGTATTTATATTAAAAGAGTATGAAATTTTCTTTTAATACAAACTTGAATGACAATTCTAGCCCTAGTAATTGTCGAGATATAAACAAGTAAAAAGCGCGGGCACGCTCTCAAAACGGTCTCAAAACAAACAATAATGCTCGATAAGGAAAAGCGATTCAGGCAGTGCAGCAGTCTGGGGGAGTAAAAGGATAAACCCTCGGCCCCAGTCCTGCTTGTGTCTGACCTGGAATGGATACCCTTCAAATGATGACGACGACGACGAGGAAAAGCGATTGAACAAACAAAAACAGATAAAAATTGTTGATAGACTTGGTCGGTCTTAAAACAAACAATAATGCTCGATAAGGAAAAGCGATTGAACAAACAAAAAACAGATCATAATTATTCATAGACCAGGGCTTCTTAAACTTTTTAAAACGCACCCCCCTTTTGTCATGGAAATAAAACTCGTGTTCCCCCTTGATAATACCGACAAAAAACAGAATAAGTTTATCTTTCATTTCATACATGCGGGCTAAATTGTTAATTAAAGAAATAAAAAAACTTGGTAAACAGTTTTGTTATGACAGCACTTGTTTTAACGTAGTTGGCGGCTCGTATGATTGTTGCAAACTTGTCTTTCGTGGCATTTGGTAAAGTTCTAAAGCCCAGAGCATTTCGGTGAATCACTCAATGAGATCTAACCGCATTGGGGATTCCTTCTGTATCTTCGCAATGAATTGACTTCAAGATCCAAACCTTGTCAGATGACCATCAATGCAGACACCCATAAATTTTTTTTAAGGTATACTATTATTGCAACAAACGTAAAGACTACTTTAAATACATCTTATGCTTAACATGTGTTCTCTAGAGGTCTCCAAAACAGCATTTCCTTTTTAATTGAAACGAACATAGGCTAACAACTGCAACAATTGGGTCAGATGTTTCATCACATTGAATTGAAAAAAAGCTGGCAACTTTTTAGAAACTTGACCCTCGACTTCCTTTGCGAGCTTATCAATGGGTGTTTTGATCGTAAAATCCGAGAGTGAAATCTTTGCCATCTTCTTGGCGTATGTTTTTTGCAACACAAGACCAGCTGCTTTTAACATGCACGGTTTAACCAATGTTTCACTAATATTGTGAGATTTCTTCTCTATAGCAATCATGTGAGCGATTTCGAATGACGTTTCTAATATTTCTGCACACAAAAATTAGCAAAAGCACTCACTTGCAAATTTTAATTTTTTCAGACTGTTTTTCTTGCTTTGAAAAAAAGCTAAAGGCTTATCTTTATGGCCATGGTGTTTTTGTCTAAAGATGACACTAAAACGACTTGGTCTCATTGCGTGATTGCTGCAATTTTCATAGCATATCACACATTTTTCGTCGTCGTCATCGTTTGGGATCATCTTGTTGTTGTTGTTTTATCAGATGATGTTCTGAATCAGTATTATAAGTTTTACATATTCTGGAATATTTCACCAACATTTAAGCTCTCCTGGAGAGTTTTCGAGCCCCCGACCCTGGCGTATGCAATTTGCAGTTTAAGAATCCATATCCTAGAATTGTTTTCCAATTTAATTTTTGGTACAAAGAAAGTTTTGTTTTTATTTAAGGAAAAAGATTTGTGTTTCTTATAGAAAGTTGATAGGGTCGCCCAGTAGTTAAGAGCGCCACAGTGAAGGCGAACATGATCGATACGGTCGCGGTTCCAAACCTATTCACGTTATCTGTTGTGTTCTTAAGAAAGAAACTTTACGACACTTTGCTCGGCGGTCTTGGCGAAGCAGCTCTAAATTTTGGTCAAATCGCTTAATATGAAATTTAAAAAAAAAATTTTTTTTCAACTGGATATAGCAAATTATTTTTAGCATCTCTGAAAGCAGTTCAAAATGAATTTACATCAAATTTACGAATGCTGATGCATGAAATTAATTTTCTGAATGCATGTTGAAATTTTATATGAATTACTGTTACGCAAAAGAACTCATTTTAGTAATGTCCTTTATTGTGAATCACTAATGAATCAAAATAAAACACTTATTTTTAAATTGATGTAATTTTGCGTTTTTGCAACTTTTTAACAAAAATTTGTTCAAGAAATTTCTACTGTACAACACTTCAAAATTGTTAAGTCAAAATAAAGTCAAATTTTAGCAAAAATAAAATGAAAAAAATTTTTTAAGTCAAAAATGTTTCTGGTAATAACTAAAAAACAGCTGAGTAAAATGATCTGGCTATGTGTCGCGACATGTGTTTTCGTTTATCGAAGTATGATCGCGATTCTGTGTGACGCAATTTATTAAATCTTCTTAAGATTTAATGCGCTTTTACAAATGCATAAAATAACCTACAAATTCTTAAATAGAAATTTTTTGAAAAAAGGGGGTAGTTAAGTTACATTGGGTTGCAAAATGGGCCACGGTGTAAAAAAGGTTAAACTACTGTTCTAAAAAAAGAGCCAACTTTTCTGTGTTGCGCTGAGTGTGTAATGGAAATGACAAAAAAATTAAATTATGTAGATTCATTTATAAATAAAATTTTCAGAAATATTTGTCATAGTTTGCTTAAGGTAGTCTGAAACTGACTTTTAGTTGTATCAAAGAGCTTTTTGGATTACAATGCGGACTGTTTCAAACATTTACGTAAACAAGGTCAAAAGATATTCAAATAGAATATAAATTGTGCTGTGCTTGAGTGCAATATCATTCATTGGTTGTACCGATATTTTATCTTTTTAGTCTAAGGTCGAAATTCACACTATGAATCGAATAATTCTTAAGGAAAAAATGTCCGTGTCGTAAATTATGACCGAAACAATAATAAATCCAAAATTACTCGAGGTAAAAATTCATTTCAATGATAATGACTGTTTTGGAAAATATTACGTTGTTTTACACTTTGACGCAGGAATGCCCAGTCTTTTATCCATTTTGTGACAAATTTTATCGGAAAGTTTGTTGCTGGCCGCAATCCGTATAAAAGTCAAATTATCTTCTTTTTTGTCTTCACTTTAATTTTAATGTGTTGTTTTTGAATTAACCTTCTTAATAACCGGAATTTCGACCGCAAATTTAGTAGAAGACCAAAGAAAAAAAGTCACCAGTTTGACATGGCTACGTGTTTAATTTTTAAATAAAGCGGAAAACCTCCACTGAGACGAAAATTATTGTATTCCGAGTTTTCTGCGCGTCATAGGATTGGTACAAACAGAAATGCCTTGGCGGGCTTCAACAAAAGACTTCGCGGGTCTTAAGTTGGGCAGCCTTGCTCCTACAAAATACAGTATAATTAAATTAATATACTATAAATTTGAAATAAAAATATTCACCTGAGCATTAGCCAAGTTCGATAATAAAATATTCTTCTATGTAGGCTAGACTAGCCTACTAAAAAAGAAAAAAGCTTGCAAAAACAAAAAAAGATAATAATTTGATTAAAGTAATCAACCCTAACTAAATTTTGTAAAATTCAAACATTTTGAAATAATAATGAAAAAAAGTGAAGCGAGTCTTGTGCGATGTGACACCTCAAATTTTATTTTTTCCATTGAATAAATTGTATTTCTTTTTTATTCTTTGACAATGTTCATTGCCACAATTGTTCAAAAGATCAGGTGAATTATAAAAAAATATTCGATCAGTTGCAAAGCTCGAAGCGTTGTATATAACAAAAGCAGATTTTGCTGAAATAGAGTTTCTTTTTCTGTGAACTGTAATAAGCTGATTCCATCTGTGAAAGAATCTTCTAATTTGACGGATTAATGACATTCGGCACACGGCCGAAGTCGATTAATCTCTCTGTCATTTTGCGAAAATTTACAACCCTTTGAAAACTTGTTTTTATCAAAAATAAAATTTAATTGCAATATTGAAGTATCTATCTCGAAAGAGTATGAAGAGTTTTTTTAATACAAACTTGAATGACATTTGTAGCGCTTGTAATTGTTGAGATACAAACAATCAAAAAGTGCGGGCACTTTCCACCCCACCCCCCAGTCATATAAAGTTTCCTAAAAGCCCAGCCTAAATAAGGTTCAACAAACTTTGTTAAAGTTTAAAATATTTGAGTTTTTGACTAGCAGTTATGGCATTTTGTTAACTTTTAAATACTTTTTTTCGCTCGGGTCTACAACTTTTTTCCGCTTGTTCTATAAAATTATTCAGAAAAAAAGAAAAAAATTTGCACTAAGGTTGACTATAGGGTTTATGATTTTCCCAAATTTATATTATCTCCAAATTTCCGGAAAAAAATTTAACTTTCCGGGAAGTTAATTTACCACAGGTTGGCAAAATGCTATAGAATTTTTCCTGAAAATCTACAAAAAAACTTAAAAAAGATCTTCACCTACAGTTAGTGGCCAATTTTTTTATTTTCGTCTCAAAAAAAGTCTTTATCTGCAATCCCAAGCCTTTTCTCAATACATAGATCATGATCGACCAACAAATCGATTACCCTTGCTTTAAATTATTATTTTCAACTTAAATGCAACAAACTGAGATTTTCCGGAAAGTTTTTCCGGGATCCCGGGAATTTAAAACTTAAAAATTGTTTGGGATCCCGGGACCACCGGTCATAAACTCTAGTTGACTGAGGCTCGTATTCATCAACCTTGCTCGAACTCCGCTCAAATCGAATGGCAGCGCAAAATCAAATTGAATCTTCTTTTGTATTTACTAAGAACTAATAACAGATTTTACCTCTTATTTTATAACTTCAATTTGAATTAAGTTTTTACAAACAGGGCATTTTCAAGTGACTATCAAGATTTTTCGGTGTTACACAGAAAAGCAGTGAGTTGCTATTTGGAAAACCAGTAGCTCACATTTTGCCTCCCTGCTATTGATTTGAAAGGCAGACGACACCGTTTTATTTTTGCTGAGTTTCAGTTTTCATTTTTGGAGATATGCCTGGAATGTTGACGTGTCTTGGCTCAGGGCTCCCTCTAGCTTCTGCTAGTCTGTAGCAATATGCACAAGCGCCAAGTCGTCAGCGTAAGCATATTGCTGGAAAGAGTCGGAGACAGATCTCGTATATTCTTAGATGTTAAAGAGGAGGGAGTTTTTTTACTAAGTGTATTATTTATTGCTATCTCTTTTATTTTAAATTCCCAAATAAATTAATATCTTGTCCCAATATATTATAGAAACTTAATTTTGGAGACTATATATATATATATATTTCGGAGACCTAATTTGGAGACTTAATATTATTGATTTGTATATATTTACATGCTTTTATGCAAAAAAGTCATATTTATAACAATATTACAGTATGTATATATTCATATATAGATAATATAGGGTCTCTACATATATTAGGTCTCCATAATATTAGGTCTCCAAATTAGGTCTCCATAATGTATATATAGTCTCCATAATTAGGTTTCTATAATATATGTATATAGTCTCCATAATTTTAGGTCTCCATAATTAGGTCTCCATAATATATATTAGGTCTCCATAATATAATATATATAGTCGCAATAATCTATATATAGATATTAGGTCTCCATAATATATTTTAAGTCTCCATAATATTGGGTCTAAATATAGGGTCTTCGATGGGGTCGCTATATATGTACATGTTTATATTATTTGTTACTAATACATAATAAAACTATATACATGCATATTATAAGAATTTAAAAAAGAAAATTTTTTAAAATATGCCAAAATATGAAAATAGCAAGTAAGAAACAGGATCTAGTTTCATTAATGTCAATTTGAATTTCATTTCTGCCAAATTGATTTTCATTTGTGCCAAATTTCTTTTGTGCCACACTGATTTTCATTTGTGCCAAATTGAATTTCATTTCTGCCAAATTGAATTTCATTTCTGCCAAATTGATTTTCATTTTTGCCAAATAGACTTGTAAATGGTATAGTCGTAAAGCATGAAATATATTAAACAACCTTACTGGTAGGTCTTAAAGCTCTTTTTGTGACTGTCCGGTTATAGCTGATGCTATTGTATTTCGACTAGTTAGAAAGGGGGCATACGAAGCTGTTAACCTCAAGTCATCTCGACTTGTTTCTCAAGAAGTTTTTGATTTTTGGAGGGCCACAACACCGGACCAAGTGAATATCTCAAAGAATTTCTCACGGAAAGAATACAGATTCTGCTGCAAGACAGGCTGCCCTCCAGGTAAAATTCCTGCACCTGATCCCATCTTCCCAGAGGTTATAGAATTGCTTTGAAGTACAAATTTTTGCTATATTTAGTGCTTTAAGTTCGGCACTAAATATAGTAAAAATTTGAGAAATCTCAAAGGAGTGATCAGTTTGAGTGTTTGACAATTTTGCGTGACATCTGCCAGTACATAACTTTAATGCAAAGCAACCAAAATAACTAAAACTTTTACAAATGTTGGTACAATGATTGATATTTAAGTCGACCAAGTTTTTTGTAATTTCATTGATGTTGATAAGATTTAATAAAATTTGTATTTTGGGTTCTGTTTTTTTTGGTCACCCTTAGAAGCGTGCGGAGACATTATTGTAGAAAGCATGGTCGCATACATAAAATAGAGGCAATGATAAAAAAAATTAAGAAAAAAAAATGACTAAAAAATATCGTTTAGATAGAAAATAAATCAGATTAAAAGTAATTGAACTAGTACCTAAATAATCATATGGGTGGTATAGCTAGTCGGAGCTGAAAATTTTGTTCAACTGAGCATCTGTTAAGCTTTCTTCAAGAGTTGCAAGTTGAGTTTTCATTGCTAAAGCAAACGATGATTCCGAAAAATGAGTAAAAGATGCATTGATAGAAAATAATTGACTAATCTTTTGAAACCAGTTTTGTAGCCAATCATAGATGCAATAGCATATTTATAGATTTAAACGAATTGTTTCCAAATAAGTTTAGGTCAAAAAAATTCGGAATTTTGAAAACGTTAATGCTTTTTTTGGCATATTTTTTGAGATGTAGCAAGTGTAAAGTAGTAATTGAAAACTGGAGGAAACATCAGGGAAGTCTTTCTATAGCAAGAATTTTGTTTTTTACTATTTCCTGCAAAATATCTTCACTCGTTGTGGAATTGTGACAAATAAAATCAAATCATATAGTTTGATCTTGTAAGCGATACTTTTTTGACTTGTGCACTGGTGCTTTCCTAATACTAAAGTTGCTTCAGTGATACGGGTAATAAGGTGTCGAAGGGTTAAAATAATACTTTAGTTTAAGTTCACGTTTAGCAAATATTATTTTTGGTTGTTCAGCAAACTTTATTCTCAGAGGTTCTGTTTCGATAAATCAATTTCATTTCACATTCGGCTTAAGATTCAAGTCTTTGCGTTTTGAAAACAAGCGTTTAAATAATTTTCAAATTTATATCATATAACTAGATTTGAAGCTGCACTGACTTAGCTGAAAATAAAATCTAATTCTTATATTTTTGTTTTTTATTAAATTATAAAATAGACTTTAATCTCCAGATTAAAAAGCTGTTTTTTAAGAGTAAAAAAAGCCTACATGAGTGCTTCTTTTATTATGTGCAAAAGGTTACCAATTCTATAAGTTAAGAACAACTTCCAGACAAAACAAATTACAATGTTTTCGATCTACTTTAGTTTTCTACCCATCAATTTTAATCATGTGTCAATCAATTTTAGTCACTACCGATCAAATTTAGTTCTGTGTCGACCAATTTTAGTCATGTACCGATCAAATTTAATCTTGTGTCTATCAATTTTAGTCGTGTACCAACCAAAAGTAGTTGTGTCGATCAAATTTATATAAAAAAAGCAAGATAGGGTATGAATTCTTTAAAAATTCTTACTTTAAATTATTTTCAAGCCTTTTTTTTGTATTATAATATAACATATATATATATAGTCTCCTTAATTAGGTTTCTATAATATAGTTTCAAAATATTAGGTCTCCAAAATTAGGTCTCCATAATGTAATTTCAATAATAGATATTAGGTCTCCTTAATATGGTCTCCATAATACAGTTTCCATAATATTGGGTCTCCATATAGGGTCTCCGATAGGTCTATATACCTATCTATACATACATTATGGAGACTATATTATAGAAACCTAATTGTGGAGACTATAGATTATGGAGACCTAATTATGGAGAACTAATATTATGGAGACCTAATACAGAGACCCCATATTATCTATATATGTATAAGACCCTATCGGGAGATCCTATACAAAGATATACAGTATATATAAAAGTTTTTGCAAATCGAAATTGATTGCAAAAAAACGAATTTAATTGCAAAAAGAACGAATTTGATTGCAAAACAATGAATTAAATCGAAAAACCCTATACAGTATATTATAAAATAACATAAATTTGTTAAAAGCAATTAATCATTAAAAAATTTATTTTTTAACAGAAATTAACCCACTACATTCCATGAAGGTAATGGGTTAATTTCTATAAAAAAATAAATTTTTCAGTGATTAATTGCTTTTAACAAATTTATGTTATTTTATAATATACTGTATAGGGTTTTTCGATTTAATTCATTGTTTTGCAATCAAATTCGTTGTTTTTGCAATCAATTTCGTTTTGTAAAAACTTTTATATACTGTATATATATCTTTGTATAGGATCTCCCGACCTCTCCATGACTAAAATTGGTCGACACAGAACTAAATTTGATCGGTAGTGACTAAAATTGATCGACACATGATTAAAATTGATGGGTAGAGGACTAAAGTAGATCGAAAAACACTATAAAATGAGGGTTGCGTACCAATTACGCAATCACTAAGTAGCCGAGTAAGCTACCTTCGGTTAGTTTGAATGTAGGTATCGAATTCTTTGGACGTCTTGCAGCACAAATCAATTTTAAAACATTACAATTTGTTTAATTTAGTCAACAATGTCATCATCATATCGTTATATTAACTACTGTATTCATTCTCCTGACACACAGAACGACGTCAGGGCGGTAAACTTAAAAATAAATTTAGTTTAAGTGATGCCTAAATATTGCGATCCAGTTCAAAGTTTTATGCCTTTTTTAAAAAGTTTATTTGAATAAAGATATTTTTGACAATTTTTTAACCAATCAAGAAAATCTACACGTAAGGGGTAAATACTATTTATTCCAACGTAACATAGCGATATTAATTGTTTCGGAATTCAATAAATTTCTTTAAACAGAGTGAATGCGTCGGTTTTTCGACAAAGTTGATCCCAGCAGGGATTCCTCACTATTCCTATGCTTTTGTCCTTGGTTGGTTTACAGCAATTTAAATTTTAAATTTTTAGCTCAGATTTGTTTTAAGCCTAATTTTTCATCATTAAAATTCCTAATTCATTTAAGCTCTTTTCCTATACAGAAAAATGAAAAATGATTTACTTACAATCAAGTACAAAAAAATCTACTTACTGTGGTCAATCAATATCATCGACATCACAACTTAAAGATGACTACGGTAAATTAATTTGTTTAATTTTAAACTTTGTCGTATTAAATTTGAAACTATTTTACCTTTTATGGGTCTTTCCGCAGTATGATTGAATCAAATGTGATTGAACTAAAATAAAAAAACAAAAGCAAATTATTTCGGATAAATTAAAATATTTAAAACATTTTTAATGGAAAGTTAATGTTATTTGAGTTTTTTTTTCTTGATATAGAAGATGAAATAAACTAATCTGTGAAAAGTGCGATGTTTAGAGAACTCAAAAAAACTTACAAACCAGGGGTGACCAAACCTATATCATATTTGAGCCGCATATCATAAAACCAAACTTTTAAAGAGTCGCAATACAAAAATCTAAAAACATGAATTTATTTACTCATATAAAAAGGCAAACGAATAATATGTATTGATGCATGGTGATACTATGAGTGTGCATTTGGGCGGCAAGTTGTTTAAAATTTGGTTGGTAAAATGATATGGCCGTTTAGAGCAGTTTTTTCAAGTCTTGATTTGTCAGAGTGACGCGATGTTTTGACTTTACAAACTTAAAGTCGTCGTTCAATTGGAACTGCAGGAAGACCCCTTTTTAAAGCGAGATCTTCCTGCAGTTCCAATAGTTCCATTTCCACTGCTGGTACTGTAGTTCAGACACCAATGGTTCGGAAATCGGACACCCATTGGTGACCACATCAGTCTCGAACCGGTTTTCGAGAAAAAGAGCAAGGCTTTAGCTTCTGCAAATCAATAAATCTAGCCTGAAATTATAAAGCAGTTCTTGCAGTTTTCTTTCGTATTCTTCCAAGTTTTTGTCATTTATTTTTACATAAAGAATTGCATTGATTCTCCTCAGATTGGGATGAAGTGTTTTCAACAATAAATCCTTTTTAAAAACTTTAAGTTTATTTTGAAAACTAAAAAAAGGTTTGGGAAAGGTTTGAAACAATGATCTTTGTCTTAAAATGCCAAGTTTAAAATTTGTAAATGGTTCATTACATTAGGAAGAAACATGAGATCTTGCAACCACTCCCTAAGCTTGTTCCTTCGAAAGTCCAAATTGCGTGGGTAATTAATAGCAAAGTTTTTGTATTTGGCTTCATAATGACGTTTCAAGTTGATGATTTTTTAATGATTGAATGAAGAATGACAGATAAGGCACACAATTTTACCTCCAATATCAGTAAATTGAAACTATTCCTCCTGTTCTGATTTAAAAGTTCTATTTTCTTTTTAGTACTTTCTCTTTTTGCTATCTTCTGATGATATTTTCGCAACAAAACTCTCAATTAACAAAACATTCAACTCATTGCAGTAAAACAGAAAAATTATGATTAAGGATGAGAAGTAATTTTTAAAATTGACTTGTAAATAATAGCAATCGATAACTAATATGTTAATTTATTTGAAAAAAAAAAAGAATTTTTGTCGGACTTGGGTTTCGGTCCTCCATGCGGGTTTGTTTTGTTAATTTGCCAACTGTGCGTTTTTTTGCTTGTTTCTACACGTTGAATAAGCGCACAGTAATTACGAAGCGCCTTTTTTTTTTTTGAGTTTTTTCTCTACTGGTAAAAAATTTATTTTTGGAAAAGCTTAACCTTATTCTCCTCATCCTTTTTCGAGCTATTGACTCCTCAACGGCCGGGATTCAGAAGCTCACCAAATCAACAATCTATAACTCCAAAACTACTTAAGCTATTTTTATGAAATTTAAGCAGAATAAAGATCATTTATTTAACTTTTATTAAAGCAAAAAAGTTTTTGAAAATTCACTTGATAAAGTGTGCAAAATTGCAATTTAGCAAGGTGTTATGAGTTTTGAACTCGGCAATCGTTCCTATCAATTCAATTTATTATTCGTTTAAGCGTGCTTTTCAATTCATACTAATTGTTGTCATGACTGTTAATCGAATGGGTTTTCAGAAAGAGATTTTCAGTTCTAACAAAGACAGTATTTTGTGTGTTGTAATATTTTTTTAAATAATGTGTTATATTTTAGATGTTAATAAAATAGGCTTTTAAAGCCTTACTAAAGGTTAAATATTAGATGAAATGAATTAACATATTACACAAGGTCACTTCAGTTTTTACGTTTAGATACTCATTTAACTAGCATGAAATGCTATTGTAACGGTTTCGCTGTTGTAACGGTCGTAAACTTAATTAAAAATTGGATGTAAAGAGTGACGTCAACGCGCACGACAATTACAAACAATGAAGAAGCTAAGGAAGCTTGTTTTATTGTTTGAATGGTCGAATTATGAAAAATATTTTAGAACCAGTTTCATTTACTTGCTCACATGTTTTGTCCACATGTTTTGTGGTTACTAATAGTTATTGGTGCTTTTTTTAAAAAAGGATAAAAAAACGAAAATAAATTTTTTTACGCAAAAGAATTTAAAATTGGCTATGTTTTGATTTTTAGCAATGTTAAAATATTGACTTACAGATATTATAAAACCAATAAAACTTTATCTTTTATATATCACTGTTTACATGCACATCGTATTTCACCGCCGCAAAAAGAGTTTTTTAATTATTGAAATGAAACTACGCCATTGCATTACTTTACAAAAAAACTAGAGAAACAGTATTACTCTATATAACTGTTACTGTTAATCGTGCAACATATCTCGACATCGATCAAAACATGAAGCGCAAATTTGAAGCAATGCCGCAAACATTTTATGTCACTTTTCCAACTAGAAAGTCTTTATCAGCAACTCTAAATTACAGTTTATAAAAACGAGAAACCTCAACCAAAATTTCTTGAAATGCAATATTCTAACATTTGTGAAGGTTCGAGATTCACATTTGTTTATTTTGTCACTAAACATTTGCAAATATTCGCATAACATATAATTGAGATTGAATGTAGGACAACGTGACTGGGAAATAACCATAATGTGTCTTAGTCAAGCAGTTACTTTTATTATGTCATTCAAAATGACAAAAAAATTATAATAAAACAATCGTTTGAAAAACATGCACCGAAAAAGCAAAAAAGTAATTAACAAGTAAAAACCATAAGCAAAACTAAAAAATAAGCAAATCTCGGTAACAAAGGTAGATAGATATATTTTTTATTTTGCAATATGAAAAATATTACATGAAATACGGGATAAAATAACACATTTTGGCTCCAATATATTTAATTAAAAAGTGTTTTTTTTGTTTTACATTGTGGAAGATTAGATTAATTACCTTCAGAAAATATTGATCACCACAAGGCCTCTCCAAGATAACTTCAAGAAAGAAATGTTAAGCTGTAAAGACCCTTTTTTATCATTACGTAAAACAGGGCGATTCTATGCCGAAATTGTTGTAGCATGTAAAAGTATCTACTTTAAGTAAAACACATAAATAGGACTGGCCCCCCGTGCTTAATTTTTTTACTGCAAATTGCTATTGTATTGCCTGGATTAAATGTTGTTGGCAATGTACCATCCCACAACCGTTAATTTTTTATCCAAAACTGTCCGACCTGTGCTTCTTGTATTGTCCACTGTATGTGACACTCCGATACAACGTTATCTCTGGTTTGTGCAAGGCACCGCATTTGCAATGAGAGAAAGGAACGAGACCCCATTTTTCTATGTACAAATGAAAACGCGCAACTACAGTCCGCAGGCGGAATGGGCCAACTGGCCGAAACCAACTGGGCGCAACCAGACGAATTAAGGACAACTAGAGGCAGTCGACTGGTTAGTTAAGCTGCCCCCAGTCGGCTGCGTCCAGTTGTCTTTAATTCGTCTGAAAGCGTTTAAGCATAACTCAAACTGTTCCGGGCACGCTATTTCGAACGGGTAAGGTAATGAAAGCACGAGGCGGATTGTACTCTCATAGTACTCTGTGTTCGATCTATGATTTATGTGATTATCAGATCGAATGCGCTTAATTCAGCAAAATTGTTCAAGTTTTTGCGCAGCAGACACAAGCAAGTATTTAGACCTTTGTGCTTATCGACAGCCATTTGATAACAAATAAATAAACCAAAGTCATGATTTAGAGCAGCGCTCTGCAACTAATATGCTGTGGAAAAACGAGAAACATACTCTTTGAAATAGAAATAAAGTTATGTTTCTCTGAAGTAGCAACCTAAAAACTTAAAAAATTCATTATACAATACATCTCGTTGTGTAATGTCAAGACCTTTTTTTGGTCTTTACTAAATTTTGAACGCTTTTTTTCATATGAAGCTTTATTTAGTGATCATAAAAACTTTTTTGCTAATAAATTGATAATTTTTTTGATCAATTTTCAACCAGGCTCGATTGTGCACGATATGCGCAAATTAGTAACTTTAAATGAAAAAAAATAGTCATCACTTTATTTTTGGAGTTTAGATTGAGTTTTTAGGTTTTTTATAACAGCCAAATAAAACTTCCGGTAACGGAAAGCCTTCAAAATTTAGCTCTTTACCTGGTCCAGGTGTTCTGTTAATTTTTGAAATATTTCGAAGTGTGCCGCATGTTTGAAAAAGTAGCGGAGCACATGTCTAGAGTACCACCTTTAGCCAAAACAAGTGTCACTACTAGTTGTCAGAGCTCAGATGGCTGGATGTTTGAAAAAACTGTTAAGTGGTTCGTTGGAGAAGGACGGAGGCATTCGGTGACTACGCGCAAAGCGTCATTCAAAACACTAAATATAAACCAAATACTACGAGAACAAACAAGACTCCAATACTCGGCTGTTAAATAGATTAAAAATAAGAGAACTGTATTTGATGTTTTGGCACCAGCACCCTCTCTGAGGCCCCACGTTACCTCGGAAGTGGGACAGGCGAAGTTTTTTTGCGCAATGCCAAACGGTGGTGACAAAACTTGAGTGATTTGTCTAATTTTACTTCAAGATAAATCGGAATCAAACACAACAGTGAATGTTGAGTACTGTACATTTTTTCTTAATCTGGATATTGTGGAAAGCAAATTATGCATCTAAATGTTAAAAAAGTCGTGATTGATTTTGGAGGAACACTGTTTCTCTGACACCCGAGACTATTTTGCTTACTGTCGCCGTTAAAGTGAAACCTTCGTTGCGAATTAGTTTTATAATCATTCGAACCACGCATTTATCCAGCAGAAACCTCAGCAGCTTGCAATTAAAGTTAAGTTTGAATGAAATAACGTTGTCATACGCAACTGTCAGATTGACAAATAGCACTGGCATTCTTAGTCTCGAAAAAATTGTCGATGGTTTGTATTAACAGAACGGCTTGATCCACGATTGACTTTTTGCATTAAAACCATCAATTGGCTTGTTGCGGACGAAGGTAAGCGTTTCAAATTTTCCCAGGGACGTAAAGTGGATAAATTTGTCAAAAACTTTTTGGGTCTTCTACCGCCTTCTTTGTCTTTCGAATCGCGACTACAAGCGCTCTTCCGTAGATTTTCGAAATTGGAGTTTGACACAATTAGGAAAAGAGAAAGTTATTGTTTTGGGTTTAAACAAAGAACACTTTCTATTTTGAAGTTATCTAAAATAAAATTTCTAAATAATTGGACTTGCGACTGCGATCAATTCGCAACGGTATAATAACTTTATTTAGTGCACAATAGTTTGTCATTTATCTGAACTCCTTCCGCCCTTATTAACTTTCCTTCTAATTTAAAGCACAACGACTTGAACTGTGACCGATTCGCAACGGTATAATAACTCTATTTAGTACACTATAGTTTGTCATTTATCTGAACTCCTTTCGCCCTTATTAATTTCCTTTTAATTAAAGGCACAATGACTTGACACATCTGTCCTATTGTCCTTATAAATTTCTCATCCTTTAACTTTTTTTTATTCATTTCAAATTTAATTAACAAAAAACCCTCAAAATATAAATAACGCTCGCCAGAGAAAAAACATTCGTTTTCCTCATTTAAGTGGTAAAAGTAATTTTGGCCAAAGTGCAGCTAATTGTTTTTTGAACTTCGGAATCGCGATCGTCTACTTAAAGTTATTTGGCTATCCACATTCCTAAACTTTTGTGAGTACCTTTTATTTGTTTTTTGTATGTATTTTCGTAGCAACTGTTTTCAGTGATTTATTCGTATATATATATTATCTATAGGATTACAAGTACAAAATAGGAGTATTTGTCAATCAAGTTTTTACGTGGAGAGAGAGAGATTCGCGATAAACAATCTAAATCCAAAACAGTTATGTAATCAAAAATTCAAAACAGCTTTAACGTGGATTATAAGCTCTGTGCAAATAAAATTAGGGCCCGGAGCTTTATCTGGTTTAACGCACAAAAACCCTTGTAAACAGCCCAGGTCATCCGTAACTAAGATATCTAAGTTGATTTTATTCAAAGGTTTCCAGTTAGTGGGTCATTTTAAAACTAAAAAGACGTCGGAATATAATAGGATTATTATATTAGACCAGAAGTCATACCCCATTTTTTTCTAAATGACATTTTGAGTTCAAACATAAAATTTATTGCGAAAGGAAAATAAAGACCATAAATGGTCTTTACGTTTACATAAAAACTTTTTTTCGAATTTTAAGGATGAAGTTTTTTTGGTCGTCATTTAACTTTCGAAATAAATTTATCAAACAGTTTGCAATAAGTAAGGACCGTTTTTTTAAACTTTGGAAAGAAAATTTTTTGGGAGGAAAAAAGTCATTTGTATAAATTTCAGACTTTAGAACTGTCATGAATTTATACAAGTTGGAAAACCCTGTTTCATTAAAATTCAATCACATCAAACGTCTTGTTTTTATTCTATGTTTTCTGTTTGCAAAACCCACATCAAAAAGCTATAAACTTTTTTATAAAACTTTTTCAAACAAGTAAACTTATACATAAAAAATACATCGGATTTTTCATTGTAAAAAAAATTTCAACATAAAAACGGCCTGTTACTTCAAATGCAACGTGTAATATAAATAAAAAGTTAATTATAAAAAGTCAGGTGTTGTTTAATTGTCTGTAGGCGTCAGCATAAGAGCTAAAATGTGAACCAGTTACTTTAATTTTTTTTCCCACGAATGAATAGTTATAAGAAAGTTTATAAAAATACTTAGTGTATAGATTGAATTTTGTCCGCTTGATTGGTATTCAAGCAGTCCAATATCAATTGTTTTATACAAAAGAATGTATATGTGTAAAATGTTTCCAGGCAATCGCCAAAAGCTCAAAAAAAGAAAATGCGATTTACATGAAATAAGTTCTGCATCGCCTAAGGCAGGGATGGCGAACCACTGACCCGCGGGTCACGTTGTGACCCACTAGTTGAAATTCAATGACCCACTTTATGTTTTGAAATTTCTGAAAAAATAGTGAAATCAGAGATCGAATCGAAGTGAAGACCTTTTTTTTTTTAGAGATCACTATGATTTTGGGAGAAAAATTTTAGATATTGATAGGAAGTGAAGACCTTTTTTTTAGTCTTCAACTTTTTTTAGCCAATGACCCACTTAACGTAAGTTTCAAAAGACTGTCATTTTTTGACCCGCCGTATAACAAAGGTTCGCCATCCCTGGCCTAAGGCATTTCGACGTCGGAAAACGACGTAATTCGCTTCGTCACGCAAAGCCAATTCTTGGTAAAATTCATGTCACTTATAAAGATGTGAAATTGAAATTCCACGCTCTGCTTGCGAAAACCAGCAAAAATTAACAAATTTGCGAAAAAACGTCTATTTTACCCGTTAACCCTTGTTCGGGGGCACCTAAAATAATATCTTATTTAGCATTTTAAATTAGGAAAAGTCAAGAAATTCCAGAATTTTATTTACAAAGATGAAGTAATTACAAACGTTTTCGCAATGGCCGGGCTTCAGAAGCCCGGCTATTGAGGAGAATAGGGTTAAGTCGTGCATAATAATAACTGTACAATTTGAATTGTTCCCCACAGTATTGAAAAAACCGTCTCGTCGCCTTCGTCTCGTCGCCTTTGTTTCGTCACCTTGGTTTCCCCGGCTTTCATTTCGTCGTTAGCCATTTCTTCGGTCATTACCATCAAAAAATCGTTTAAATGTGAATTTTCTAAACTACTGTAATATCTATTCTGGACGCTTCATACTGTACAGCAAATTTGAAATTATCCGGTTTTCAACCTTCAATAAATATAATTTAACTGCATCAAATGTTACAAATGAAGATCAGGGCGAGGGACGCGTATTCCTTAAACTGTGAAGTACCCATCAAGTTGATTCAATTCTTTGTTGGAATCAACACAATATTTTATCATTTATACTAGTAAAAATTTATTTAGAAAAAACTGAAGGTTTTCGACTTTCAAAAGTCTTCAATAAAGCAAAAAGAAATTAACACAATTTAACAATAAACTATATACGACAATTAGATACAATTAAACTATAATATATACAAGAGTTTTCTCAAGTTTATGATCACACTGGTATTACTAATTTAATTTAAAAGCAATGACAATTTAGTACTTATTATAACACAACGCCATATTTTAAAGAAAACTTTGCTAGGATAAACGATAAAATGTTGGCCTCTGACTGCTGTTAATTACAAAAGAAAAATTAATATAATTTTTCAAAAGGTTCAAAGCGCCGCAAGCAAGGGTCCGAAGAGCCGCAGTTTGGCCACCCTTGTTATAAACAATTCGAAACATTGTGCAAGATATTTCAACCCAATAGAGGAAAAAATATTTTTTGCATGATTTTTATCATTCATTGATACAACACAACCGTTTGAGATTGAAATGCCAAATCTATTTAATTTTATTTCGGGGACCGAAAAATCTTCTATTTTGATAACCCGTAGAGAATCGCTTCATGTATTATGTTGTTCGGCCTAGTAAGGTAGACTTTTTTCTCTATTAAGTATATACTTCCTTTGGCATAAAAATGTAGAAAAAGCGACAGCTATTTTCGTAAAATTTTCAGCTCTCCTAAGAATTGTTAAAAACTTTTTAACACCGTATCAAATCTACGAAAAAACATTTAAATGCCTCCAATATGAATAAAAACTATTTTTTTAATCTTTAGTTTATTTGCAAATACTCGTACAAAAGTTTTTATAGCGACATTAGTGGTTACAGCCCTGCCAAACAAAACATGCGTAACAAACTGTTACTTTTAATCTTTCTCAGACCCAACAACGTTTGGCAGAGAGCCTTTTTTTGCAAAAGAAATCCGGTCAAAGTATCAGCTACAAAATATCAACTACCAAAATATTAACGACTAAATATCAAAAGACTAAAATACCAACTGACCAAAATATTAAGTTTCGATATTACACAGTAAGTATAGAATGAGTTAAAACTTGAGGATTGAAGTAAAAGCCATAAGTTTTTACTTCCCACGCTGTGCTCGAAAATCCTCGAAGTTTACAACAGATCATAAAATATATGCAAAGAGGTAGTCGAATAATACCGCAAGTAATGAATGCAAAATAAATGCACTTGAATGAACCCCACTGTAAAAGAAAAAGGAAAATTGACATTGCTGTTATAGCATGTGAGAAAACATTGCATTTTTTTCGATACCCAATGAGATACTTTATGAATTCATGTGTTTAATAATGGTGATAAATATTGGGTTGGGGAATAAATTGTTGCGGTTTTATATTTATAAATAAATTTAATTAATCAAAGGCATGGGAATTCAACCAAGCTTAATCAAATCAAATATAAATACATTAAATCAAAGATGCATTCAGTAATATCTATACCAATTAGAAATATTGAATCTAAAAGAAACATTGAACAAAACAAATTTACAAACTGCAACAATTTATTTCCCGACCCAATAGATCAATCATTATGATAAAAAGTATTGGAAATTACAGTTGATTGTTAAAATCATGGATAGGGGAGAAAAATTAAGTTTCACAGGCACTATCATCAATGTATTGATTGGCTGAGAATTCTTTTTAAGAATTGCTGAATTATTTGAAATCCCAAAATGTTTACAATTAATGTATAAATTTCATTCCAGCATAACTGCGCCACGCTGCTACTTTACTTATCTTGACAATGTAAATACATAACCAGGAATGGCCTTACAAAAAGGGGGCCTGGTGCAAGAAACGTAAGGGGGGCACTATTTAATATACTAAAAAAAGGTAGCTGAAGCCATTTTTAGTATATGAAAGCAAAGTGATCACTAAAAAAACAGGTCTTCAATTTAAGGGGTCACTATTAGGTGATCCAAAGCATGGAGAGGCACTTTATACCACCCCAAGACAAAAAAAAGATAATTAGCCTAGTAAGCCCCCTTTGTTTTTTCAAAATTTTTTTCTTTTTTTGACATGCCATCGACGTCCAGGTGCTACTATAAAGAAATAGAGCAATTTCTTGTGTAGGATGGGCGCTTTTTGATGTATTTTGGGGGGCCTTGGCGTGGCCGCACCGTTCGCACCCTATTAAAGCCATTACTTTACATAACACTTGTGGCAGAATATTTAAGAATATTGGACAAAAAAAACGATGTTATTTACCGGTCCACCGTTTATAAAAAAAGTCTGCATGCCAGTAATTCAAAAATACAGGGTGGGCCGTTTGCTTTTTTTTACATTGTTTCCACCACACTACACGTAAGTCTTTGGTGCGCGACTTACGGCCCACCCTGTATATTTATAAAAAACGTTATGCTGAAAGCATGAAGGTACTTCAAAACCGGCGTTGAACTGGAAAACGACGTTTTTATGTGGTTGGATAATTTAACACTCTCCTTTTCTTTGCCGGCGGTGAATGGGCAGTCAGCATCTGTTGGATGCGGAGATTATTAACCAGGGCGTCGAACCGTTTAAAATAACGTTCCGGTTCAGGTTCAGGTTCGGCAAATTTTATTTTTAAAGATTCAGTTCCGGTTCAGGTTCAGCAAAAAAATTTTTTTCTGGTTCAGTTCCGGTTCGGGTTCAGCAAAAAAAATGTTTTCGGGTTTAGTTCCGATTCAGGTTTAACAAATTTTTTTTAGGGGTTCAGTTCCGGTTCAGCTGCGGTTGGGGTTCGGAATATATCTTTTTTGTCTGTTTCTGACAAGCGTTAGGACTGTAAATACAATTTGTTACCTCATGTTATCATGGGCGTCCGCAGACGCGATTCCTGGAGGAGTGATGCAAGCAGTCGGAAACACAAAAAATATTCTTAAAAAGGGTTTTTTAAAAAATTCTGGTACAGGTTTTAGAAAAATTTAACTAAACTAATTCACCGGCATGGGTCTTGGTTGTAAAAACCAAGTCTTACCAATAAATTTATAATATTGATCTTGCGAGCTCCAAAAGCGAAAATGGACGTTTTTGTTGTTTTGTAATCTCAAAACTTTCTTATAGGTTGCGTTTATATGAGTTAATATAGATCTTTCTTGGACTAGCCACTGATACACTTGTCTAAGAATTTTTTGATAATTTTTTAGTGGCAGCCCTCACGCAGAAGGTTTACTAGTTATGAAACGACATTAAAGATTGCGTTAAGTAAAAGATTTTTCTTCCCAAAGCTTTTCATCTGACACTCTTTAGGAGAAATCGTCAGAATAAAGCAGAATTGAAACCGAACTGAGTTATATAGGGGAAAATAGAGTTCTCATTGGCTGAAAGAAGTTAGCCAATGAGAGAAAAGATTAAGAAAATTTCAGAGAGTAGACGAATTCTTTTTGCTTACACAAAAGGAGTTTGAGAGATTTAATGAAAGTCGCTTCAAGAGCAGAAAGGTGAAAAGAAAAGCGACCTCGAGCGAGAATAGAAAATTTTTCGTTGTTGTAGTAAAGAGCGTATTGGGCGTTGTCAAGAAGATGTTGACCACTGGCGGATTCGTGAAATTGTTGTGGGCGTATATTGGCCTTGCAAGAGCGGGAAAGGTTTTGGCGGTTGTACGAGGCAGGAGGATTGGCGATGGATCTAGGAACGTGTTGTTAATTTACTCTTCTAGGCGTTGAGACGTGCGACCAAATTTTATCAATAAAGTAAAAGGTTGGTGGTTTTGCAATTAAAAACAGCTATTATTAATGCAAAGTTAAATATCATCCAATTTTATAAGCTTTTGTTTATTAAAACTTCTTTAAATAGTGGAAAATTTTTAAAGCACATGTGCGCGAAACAAAAACACCCAAGAGGTTTTAACGCACGAGGTAATTTATGAAAACGTTTATGACGAAATACATGTATAAAGGCAATAAAAAAGTTTCAGTCAGCCAAATCTTCACTAAACAATTTTAAGAGATAAATCTTTGACGTAAAGTTGAAGCGATCATTAAAGCAAATGAAACATTTAAGTAATCCAATTTTCACTGCTGTAGTATCTTTAAATAAGCCTAAAAACTATGAACAGCTCATCCCGAATCAACCTTACCGCAAAAGTGAAGGCCTTTTTAGATTTCAACATGCAAATTTGAGCCTAATAAGAAGCTGAGAAAGAGAAAAGCAGTTAGCTTACAAAATATTATTTAAACTTCACGCTACAAGGCGAAGGTTAATAACTTCTCTTCGTAATCTGAACAAATTTTCTTTAAAAAATTTTGTTTTTTTGAAAAATCAAAAATTAATTAACTTTATGTTTAGAATCTTGCTTGAGCCTGGCCCGAGATTCGAACCGTCTCTGCTCTGTGACTGGCTTATTTAGTTCTGCGTTTTTCGTTGATTTATTTTGTGCAAGTTTTTGCCTTTCAGTTTGAGTAACGTTTTTTGTTCAGTTGAAGGTTCACAAATAAGTTGTTTTTGGCGAAGTAGCAACAGCAATTTTTGCTGTTATCACGGAGTTCTGAGATTTGATTTGGTGATTTTCATTTTGGCGTTCTTTATTAATTAAAGTTGGTTTTTATATTTCCTTGGGATTTTGGTCGTGATTAACAGTGAAAGTCTAAGAGGTCCGCTTAGACGTCGTTTCCCAAACAAAAGAAAATTGCTGTTGCTAAGACAAATAAGCAACTTTGGAATTGCCTGGTCGTTGAAGAGCCCAACAACTGCCGCCGCTTCTGTTTACTTCGGTGGTGATACTTTCTAGCAGAAGTCAAGAAGACTCTGTGTCCATTTGATATTTGTGATTGTTCGGTTGGTGGTTCAGAAGTTCTCAGCGACAGTCAACTTCGGCATTTGTAAATCCTAACATCTCGGAAATTGTCAATTCTGAACTGTGTGATCGATGATTCAAAGGTTTCAAATTAGGACGAAAGTTAATAAAATCTAATTTAAGTGTTTGATATAATAATTATATATATTATAATTTGTAGTTATTGTGAAATCTCTGGTTTTGTTATTAGTGTTTAATTAGTTTATTATATATTTGTGGGTGTTACTAAAATTGTTGTTGTTTTTGATTAATCGTATTAATCTTTCTATATGTCTTCTCCTGCGCGTTTTGGGGATATCAAGGGTGGGACTAAGGAACTTTGTGATGGGTTGGAGCCGACAGTGGCTGCCGTAACTTTGACCTCTAATGAGAGGACTACTTCCTTCACCATGGCTGAGCAGTCCACAGCGACTGTTTCCACTTCGATTCCCCGCTCAAGTATGGATAAGATATCATACAAACTGTTAAGCACTAGGCGTAGGCTGGTTAATGCTATTAAGCATTTGAGAGATGACTTATCGGAAGTATCTTCTTTGGTTTCATTTAATAAGATTGCGCCGGAATTTCATAATTTTGTCAGGTCATACTCGGAATTCCGCTCCGAAGTTGATAAAGTCACTGATCTGGCACATGTTGGTGAGCTTATTTGTGGTCTGGCTGCTGATTATGAAAATTTATGTAATAGTTTTAAAGATCTTGGATCGCGTTTTGTTGGTTCGTCTGCACGTGATGAGGATGATGTTGCTGTTAAGGCTTCTGACAGTGTTTCACAAGCCTCGTTGGGTAGAACTAGTTCGTCCAGTAAAAGTTCTGCTGCACGCCGTATTGAGTTAGAGTGTAAACGTGCTAGCCTTCTAGCTATTCGTGATTTGGAAAAAGCTAAAGCTAAAGCCAAGGAAGCAGAAGCTGAAGCTGAAGCTGAGGCTAAGTTTCGTATAGAGGAAGCCAAGCTTCCCGCCGAAGAGAGGTTTATTGCGCTTTCGGAGCCTGGTTTGTCTGAAGCTGGTTCACGTAGATCAGCGTCTAAAGTCGTTGAGCGTAAAAAGTTTTCTGTCGTCATGTCCCCAGGAAAACATTCCTACCGTGCGTCATGTCCCCAGGAAAGGAATTTTGAACAGTATATACAGGTTGATAAAGAAACTGTAAGAGCGCGGCCTGAAGCTTCTATACCTAAGCCTTTGTATAGTCAATCTGGTCCGGTTGAAACAAAACCTTTCGTTAACCCAGGCCATCCTATTTTTAATGAGTGGAGAGAGCCTCGGGGGCGCCATATCAATGATGTAGACGCAACTTCTAGGTTTGCGCATTTTCGTCCTGAGCGTACAAATTCGAATTATGTGGCTGGTGATTCTCGCGTCTTGAACGATCATGTATTTCAAACATACCTTGATAGACAAAACAGAAAGGAGTATATTAGTCTTGCGTCACAGATGAGTTTTAACGGTGATAATATTGCCTTTGTCTTCTTTAAAAACCAAATTCAAAAACTTATGAATCAATGTCCTATAATTGAAAGACGTCTTGAAGTTTTGAGAGCTGCATGTGTGGGTCAACCGCGTGAAATGGTCAATTTGTTTTTCGGGCCGATGCGAGGTCTGTCGACATTTGAGCGTGTTGAAAAAGCTCTTGAGCGCTTGAGTGAAAGATATGGTGTTCCCGGCGGTTTGACTGCTGAGCCTGCAATTGTTGACATTCGTAATGGTTCACGCGTGTTGCACAACGTTGTCTCGCTTAAAAAATTTCGAGAAGATTTAAACACTTTGGAAGTTTTTGCGTATGCGCATAATGAAATTGAAAAACTGTCTGGTCAACTTTTGTTGGATGTTGCTAATCGTCTCCCTGGTGTTTTGAAACGACGATATTTGGACTATCTTAATCATTTAGGTCTTGATTTAAATAAACCCGGGTTTGATTCTCTGCGTAACTTTGGGCCCGAGTTGAAAATAATGAGTTCTGAATATGCTCAGACGTTTTTCAAGCAAAACGAAAAATCTGGTGAATTTGGTAATAGTCGAAACACAGTACACGTTCGTCAGTCTGTTGTTCAAAGTAACGATGCTAAAAGTCAAACTGTGTCGAGTAAAGCGGAGTCTTCTAAATCAAATGGATTTAATTCTAATCGTAAGCTTCCACCAGTATGTTTTTATTGTAACGATACGTCATTGAAGCACTATTTGGGAGATTGTGAGAAATTTAAGGAACTTGGTTTGGAACGCAGACGTCAAGTTGTGATTGAAGCTAGGAGGTGCTTAAATTGCTTTGGTCTTGGTCATTTTGCTAGAAATTGTGGATTTGCGTCAAAGTGTAGTAAATGTGGTCCAATCTAACACCTTAAACACGCGACTGTTTTGCATGATTTGTATGGTCGGTCAAGCTCTGTCGACTTTAAAGCGACTAATACAAAAGAATGTGTTAAAGCTTGTGACTTTCCTTCTAGTAGTGAGAAAAATAAACACGTTGTAGCGAGGAAAATTTGTCCGTCTAACAAGATCGTTTTGCTTCGCACCTGCGCTGTTAAAGTTATCAATCCTCGCACCGGTAGATTTACTCTGGCTTATGCTCAGCACGATACTGCACCGCAAGGAACTATTGTGTCTAAAAGTTTGATGGACGAGTTTGGGTTAGTCGCTTCTAAAAGCAGTGAGATACATATTCGTACGTTAGCTAATGAATTCACACCGTGCAGAGGTGTAGTGAATTTTGAACTTGAATCACTTACTACAGGTGAAAGATTTGATGTGGAGAATGCTTTAGTAGTGCCAGAACTTGTTGATGATGAATGTGTTCTCCCACATAGCGTAGATACTTCTGGCTTAGAGCATTTCGATGGCGTTAATATCCCTACTCTTCCATACAAAAGGTGTATTGACATTCTTATTGGTCAGACAGATAAATTTCTCCTTACGGTTTTAGAAGAACGTGAAGGAATTAGACCTGAAGATCCTAATTATGTTTTGACTCGCTTAGGCCCCATTGCAAGTGGTGGTTGTGTTGATGGACGTAAATGCAGCGAAAGAAAGTTGCAAACTTTGAAAGTTAATCTTGAATGTTGCAAAAAAATGATTGTGTGAAGTTGAGACAGGACGTTTCTGCGTTACGAGAACAATTGCGTCGTTATATTTTGGAAGATGAAGAAATTCAGGTGTCCACAAGTGATGAAATTACCCGAGAATTAGTTGAGCCGAACGTGAATGTGGTAAATAATCGTTACGAGATACCGGTTCCCTTAAAAGTTGATGTTGTCAAAGCTTTGCCTAATAATTATGCATATGCTCTTGATCGTAATTTTTTACTGCGAAAAAGTGCCTTAAAAAATAACTCTGTAAAAAAGACATTGATTGATACTTTTCACGAAATTATTTCAAACGAGTGGTTAGTGCCTGTTGACAGTAATCCGTTGTGTAAGCCGTGTTGGTATCTACCTTTCTTTGTGACGAAGCAAGCTAAATCTAGAGTCGTATTTGATGGCGCTGCGACATATAAAGGTGTGTCGCTCAATGATGCTGTGTATCCTGGTGAAAATTTGTTTAATGGATTAGTTGACGTGTTGACTCGTTTTCGTTTAAGAAAATTTGCGTGCATGGCGGATGTTAGTAAATGCTTTTTCCAAGTTTCGATTCCTGAAAATCAGCGTGATTTGTTTCGTTTAATTTGGTTTAAAGATAATGATCTTGTGAATGGATTCATTCAGATTTATAGATTCACTAGACATGTTTGGGGAGTTAACTCTAGTCCATACATTGCATTGTTGGCTATTAAACGTCTTGTTTCTGAAAACGTCACAAATGCTAGTCCATCTACTTTGAGTGCCATTTTGCAATGTCGTTACATGGATGATTTATTGCTGTCATCTGATTCTTTGGTTGAATTTGAAACAATTGCCAGAGAATCCAGATTACTATTTGAAAGTAGAGGATTTACACTGCGTAAATGGGTATCAAACAACGCTGCTAAATCAATTTTGTCAGATGTTCCACCTAGTGATCGCACCTCAAACCTTAAAGAAATTGATCTGGCTTCTCAGCCGATGCCTGATTCGAAAGCTCTGGGCTTGAAGTGGAAAGTGAAAGAGGATACTCTTTGCATATGTCCTGATCGCAAGTTAACTGAAGTTTCTACTAGGCGACAAATGTTGAGCGCGATAGCAGGCCAATTTGATCCTTTAGGGATACGTGGACCGTGGCTTTTAACGGGAAAACTAATTCTTCAAAGAGTTACTGCGTCTGGTATTGATTGGGACGAAAAACTTCCTGATGAGATTGTTGGTGAGTGGAAATCATGGATTACACATTTGGAGATATTGGACAGAGTTTCAATTCCTCGTTGCTGCTTTGACGAAGTTGGTGAAGCTGAAGTAGATGAAATCGCTTGCTACCAACTTCACGGGTTTTGCGATGCTTCAAATGTCGCCATTGCTGCTGTTGTGTATTTGAGACGTGTGATTGGTAATCGTTCAAGTATAGTCTTTATTATCGGTAAATCAAAACTTGTTTTGACCCACCAAGCAAACTGGGTCATTTCTCGAAAAGAATTGGAAGCTGCTAAGTTATGTGCGGAGTTAGTTATGGAGGTTTCTAAGATATTGAAGTGTTTGTCTTGTAGTTTTCATTTTTGGACTGATTCCCAAGTAGTTTTGAAGTGGATAGTGAACCCCGATTTGCATTTGCCACGCTTTGTAAAACGCCGAGTGGACAAAATTCATTTGATGAATTCAATTGATAACTGGAATTATGTGAACACCGCCCACAATCCTGCAGATGTGGGAACTCGTGACAACAAAGCTAAAAAATCTGATTGTCTTGCCCTTTGGCTCAAGGGACCGAAGTTTTTATGTGAAAGTGATTTAGACGCTCGTTCTCCAGTGAATGTTGTCAGTGCTAGGAAGGCTGGTATAATTGATGAAACTTTAATCGGTGGAAACAATCAGAGCTTAAATTCTGTTATTGAAATTGCACCTGACTTGTATGCTTTGACTAAACGTATTGCTTATCTTATTGTTTTCAAACAGTTTATTATGGCTAAATTTAAAAAAGTTCCGTTATCTAGGCCTAAGTTGAATGCTCAATTTCTTGACGATGCTCTTGTTGACGTCATCAAATACGTGCAACGCAGTTGTTTTGGTGTTGCTGTAGAATTTCTGAAATCTAAATCTCCAGACGCGTTTGATTCTTTTCTAAAACATTTGAGTGACAAAGCGAATACAAGCGAAGAAATGCGTCAAGTTTTTGAATTGAGAACTTTGCGTAATTTACGTCCTTGTGTGGATAGTGACTCGGTTCTACGCATTGAAGGTCGTCTTGAAAATGCAGATTTGCCTCTAGACACTAAACATCCTATTATACTGCCGAGTAGACACGCTTTAACTAGTTTGATTATACTGCATGAACATTGTAATTCAGGTCATGCAGGCCCTGCTTACACTTTGATGAAGACTCGAAGACGTTATTGGATTATTTATGGCATTTCCAGTGTTAAGCGGACACTAAGAGATTGTAGCAAGTGCAGACTTCGTAAAGCCACGCCTATCAGACAACTTATGGCTGACCTTCCTGAGTGTCGTGTTACTGCCACCGAGAAGCCATTTAAGTATTGTGGTGTTGATTATTAGGCCCTTTCACTTACCGCCAATTTCGTAGTGATTGTAAGGCTTGGGGTATTTTGTTCACTTGTCTGTGCACACGTTGTATACACGTTGAGATAGTTACCAGTCTGGATTTGAACAGTTTTCTTCTTGCCTTTTCACGTTTTACTAATCTCCGTGGGGCTGTTGACACTATGTATTCTGATAATGGAAGTACTTTCGTTGCCGCAGCTGATATTTTGCCTACCTTGTTGAATTCGACTGATTTTCATAACTCCTTGCGTAAACGTAGTATAAATTGGGTCAGAATTCCGCCTTATGCTCCCAGTCAAGGGGGAAGCTGGGAAAGTATGGTTAAGTTATTTAAATCTTCATTGACACGTGTTTTGGATTCGACTCGACGTAAACCGTCTTTAATTGAGCTACAAACCTTCACTTTAGATGCTGTGCGCATTGTTAATAATCGTCCTCTGACTGCTGTTAGTGATGAACCCAACGATCTTGCTCCGATTTGTCCCTCGTCTTTCCTTGGGCAACAACTTTCTCCTTACTCACCCATAGGCACCTTTCATGACCGTGGTGACTTACGCAGAGATTACTTATACAATGCTAACTTGGCTCATAAGTTTTGGTTGAGTTGGGTGAAAGGCTATCTACCCACACTGCAAGCCCGTGTTAAATGGCGAGTGACCAAAAATAATTTAGTGCCTGGGCAATTAGTCTTGGTTGGGGATTCTGACGATTTTGTACATAGGGGTTCTTATCGGCTGGGAAGAGTCCACGAAGTACACCCTCAGTTACGTAACGGGGTTAATATTGTTCGTAGAGCCACTGTTGCCGTTTTGAATAAATCGGGAGAAATTGACTACGTGTTACGTGATATTTCTAAGATTGCACCCGTGTGAATTTTATTTGCTCGTAGTTTGCTTTAGTGTATTGTTTAATAATTTTTTCGTGACTTACTAAGGCTATATTATTATCTTAGTGTAACTGATTGTATTTATTATTGTGTGTGTAATTTTTCTTTGTGTACTCGTTTATATTTATAATGCTTGTGTAGTAGTTAGTTTGAAACTTTGCTTTGTTTTCTGTTTCAAAGGGGGCGCTATGTTTAGAATCTTGCTTGAGCCTGGCCCGAGATTCGAACCGCCTCTGCTCTGTGACTGGCTTATTTAGTTCTGCGTTTTTCGTTGATTTATTTTGTGCAAGTTTTTGCCTTTCAGTTTGAGTAACGTTTTTTGTTCAGTTGAAGGTTCACAAATAAGTTGTTTTTGGCGAAGTAGCAACAGCAATTTTTGCTGTTATCACGGAGTTCTGAGATTTGATTTGGTGATTTTCATTTTGGCGTTCTTTATTAATTAAAGTTGGTTTTTATATTTCCTTGGGATTTTGGTCGTGATTAACAGTGAAAGTCTAAGAGGTCCGCTTAGACGTCGTTTCCCAAACACTTTATTGCATTGCTTGTTCTACATTATTTTTCACTCAATCTCGACTGTTAGGGATACCATCATGCTAGTGAAAACCATTTAGGGCAACTATAAGTTACACTGAACTCGAATCATTCTATAAGTTTACACTGCTTTTTTATTCAACTTTTGCACTCAACTAAATTTTAGTCGAGTGGTTCCTCAACAGCTTGCACTGTGCAGCCTTGATTTTTCAATGGCCTCAATAATTTTGCTTTGTTGCGTAGACCAGGGCTCTTCAAACTGGGGGTCGCGGGATTTTATATTTTAATTTTTGGAGATCACCATGATTTTGGGAGAAAAATAGCGAAATACAACAGCAAATTAAAGTGAAGACCTTTTTTTTTAGAGAACCCCTTGATTTTGGGAATAAAATAAGGAAACCAGGGATGAAATCGAAGTGAAGACTTTTTTTTTTTTTTTTTAGAGAACACCTTGATTTTGGGAGAAAATAGGGAAATCAGAGATGAAATCGAAGTGAAGACCTTTTTTTTTTTTTAGAGAACACCTTGATTTCGGGAAAAAAATAGGGAAATCAGAGATGAAATCGAAGTGAAGACCTTTTTTTTTTTAGAGAACACCTTGGTTTTGGGAGAAAAATATGCAAGCCCAAATCCAGACCTCTTTTTTTTCTCAGACAACATCAATTTTTGAAAATTCTTGCCTCGGGCCCCTAAATTGGAATATTCACCACTGGCCGTGCAAAGTGGGTCGCGATTCAAAAAGTTTGAAGAACACTGGTTTAGAGAACACCTTGATTTTTGGGGAAAAATAGCGGAATCAGAGATCGATTCTAGGTGAAAACCTTTTTTTTTTTAGAGAACATCTTGATGTTGGGGGAAAAATAGCAGAATCAGAAATGGATTCTAGGTGAAGTTCCTTTTTTAGGGGTCGCGAAAAAATTTGCCTGTGCAAAATGGGTCTCGATGAAAAAAGTTTGAAGAACATTGGCGTAGACTACGACTACGTGTAATTTTAATTTAAAAGATTTTTAGTATAAAAATTGTTCGCAAGACTCCTTAAAGTTTTTTTTTAATCAATTTATTCCAATAACTTAATTAATTGTTACACTAAATATACACTAAAAATAAACGAAACACATAATCTATATGTGATTTTCGTCCTATATGATTTGGTTTCACCAAGGATGGTTTCACTATGTTTGCTATGTCTCTATATTAATATGTATTTTTTTAAAAGTATGGCACTATAAAAAGCTTAAGAACAACTGCTTTAGCATATATTTAAAATCTCGCTTTCTTTATCTAACAAGTGACATGTTTTTGCTTTAACTTCTCGCCTGAAAAAGTTGTTTATAACAGGGATCTTCAAACTGGGGGTCGCGACCCCCTGGTGGGTCGCAAAGTGGTTCAATGGGGGTCGCGAGATTTTAAATTTTAGATTTTTAGAGATTACGATGATTTTGGAAGAAAAGTAGCGAAATACAAGATTAATTCGAAGTACCCAAACTTTTTTTTTTCACGGCGCCCTTTGAAGACTTAAAAATACTCGCGGCGCCCTAATGAAAAAAGGTATTCAGTTCCATTACTTCTTTGAACAATCTTTTTTTCTCCGAAAATCAGGGTGTTCTCTAAAAAAAAAAAAAAAGGTCTTCACTTCGATTTATATCCGATTTCCTTATTTTTCTCTATTTCCCTCCCAAAATCAGGCTGTTTGAAAAAGGTCCTCAATCGGAATCGTTCTCTGAAGGGAAGTTGCTGCTAATAACCTTCACACTGCAATTATTGTGAGAAAAGCAGTAAGTACAACAACTTTCGCATACTTTCGCGGCGCACAGTTTGGGAACCGCTGGTTTAGAGAACACCTTGATTTTTGGGAAAAAATAGCGGAATGAGAGATCGATTCTAGGTGAAGACCTTTTTTTTTTTTTTTTTAGAGAACACCTTGATGTCGGGGAAAAAATAGCAGAATCAAAAATCGATTTTAGGTGAAGATTTTTTTTTAGGGGTCGCGAAAAAATTTGGCTGTGCAAAATGGGTTTCGATGAAAAAAGTTTGAAGAACACTGGTTTATAACATCGTGACCAAAAAAATTGCGGCAACTTCAAAGACAAAATTGTGATTCTGATTCTTCTACAAATAACTTTAAAATTAAAATTTGAGCATCAAACGGTCGAACCGGATCCATTTAAAATAAAGTTCCAGTTTAGGTTCGGGTTGAGCAATTTTTTTTACGGGTTCAAAAAATAGTAACGGTTAATACGGGTTTACGGATCCGGTTTGGGTCCGGTTCGACGTCCTGTTATTAACACCTTGATCTGGTCGAGAGAATTCGGGAGCCTCCTTGGTCCAAACGAATTGTACCTTTTCATTTTTACTGCCAATGCTTGAATGGCTTGTGAAACATTATTTCAGTTGGCGCTTAAGATGTCATAGACGCCCTATACTAACCACGTTTTCATTTCTACAGTCAAAGCATTTCATTTTAACAACCTTTTCAATGCATTCTCTGGGGTTCAGCAACCTCAGAAATTTATTGATACAGTTTAATTGGAAAAGTAAATTTAACAGCTGATTGTTGGTATTTGAAATTGTAATCTTGTAATTAATAGAAGTAATTAAAGGAAATAATTGGTTGAATTTATTACAAGTTACGAGTAAGTAAGGTAGTTAGACTATATTGATAAGCTGTATCTTCCATTCAGTGCAGCTACTTTTAATTATCTAGTTTCTGTGGCTGGCCCAGACCCATCTGACGTCAGGAACACTCCTTATGGTGGGATGATGTGAGGTTACTGGAACTCAAAGCCTCTGTGCCACCTTTTGACGGAGTTGTTTGTCTTAGAGAGCACTTTTGAGCACAGCATGAGAAGTAAAAGCCTAATGTATTTTCTTCGATCCTCCAGTTTAAACTCGATCGATATTTTATGTATAATAGCGAAAGTTGATATCTTGTTCAGTTGATGTTTTGCGGTTGATATTTTGACACTAATCCTTTGCATCAATCAAGGACTTAGTTTGCTAGAAAATTTTGGGGGACAATTTTGTGTGACTACGACATGTTCAATATTTGATTACTAATAAATTGCGAGATTAAGCACCCTGGAGCCTATAGGCAGTCAAACTTTTGGGGTCCCGGGCATTTTTCTCTATTTTTCTTCATTCGATTTCACTATTTTTCTCCCAAAATCATGGTGATTTCTAAAAAAAAAAGGTCTTTGCTTCAATTCGTCTCCGATTTCATCATTTTTCTCTCAAAATCATGATGATCTCTAAAAAACAAGGTATTCACCTTGAATCAATCTTCTATTTACCACTTTTCGTCCCAACTAAATGATAATCTCTGAAAAAATATCTGCAGCAAACTCAAACAATAAGGACAATGTCCTTGAATTTGCCATAAATTTGGGGGGGAAAAAAGGTATTTTATCCCCCCCTTTCCAGATATTGGGGGGGACATATCCCCCCGTCCCCCCTTAAAATAGGTCCCTGGCATCAATCCATCAATCTGCAAAATCGTGTGAACTGATTTATTAATGTTTACATTTAGTGTGGTCTAGTGATTACAGCGCTTGGCTGTAGTTTACAAAATCTAGGTTCAAATGCCAACCTTACACAGAAAAAGACTTTGATTGTCTTCTAGTCGCTACTATGAAACAACACTAGCGATTGGTTGATGCTATAGTATGGGAGTGATAGCTCGTGGATTGGTTCTCCGCTAGAATATGGCCTTGTTTGAGTACAAAAGCGATACCCAACATTCACAAACTTTCAAACAACCACTTAATTTATGATTATTTTTAATACCCCCTTAAAGCTTTGCTTAAATGATTTTTGATGCTTTACGACCAATATTTTTTGCTTGTGAAATTCATTATTTTTGCTTGTTATAATATATAGTTCTATATGTTTCCTAATTTAAACTGAGGTCATGTTATAGATTTAAAATGCTAAAAAATTTTTAACTTTTTTAACAACAAAAATTGAAAAAATAAGTAAAATAAAAATTTGCGACTTGAAAATATTGACTCCTAGCTAATCAGAACTTAAGTAAAACGATACCTATTACGGACAAAAAACTTGTTTGGTTTTAACTAATAACATTGTAGACTACGTGATTAACGCATTTCGTTTAGTCGCTGCCTCGTTATTTACAATCCTTTTTCTATTTGCACTATAAGTTATTTTAAGTTGCTTGTGACTTAAAATAAAAATAAAAAGTATGCTTCATATAGAATAAATTTTTTTTACATTAAAATGTTTCAGGTGAAATAAGAAAAATTGACCAAATTTAAATAAAGCAAAACTTTCTACAGAATTACAAATTTTGGTAATGGTAGTAACTATTACTAAGATGAAATTAAACAGGTGAAACAATGGCAGGAGGAACTTCAAAGCCTTCAGTGATTTTCTTAAAATTCAAACCACGGTCAAAACTATTACCTTATTTGCCGGACTATAAGCAGCACCCAAAAACTTGAAATGTGTCATAATTTAAGGCAGTGGTTCTCAACCTGTGGTACGCGTACCACTAGTGGTACGTGAGACCTTTTAAGGTGGTACGTGAATAGTTTTTAGATTCCATAAAAATCCAACACTCGGATTAAATCGTGTTTTTTAGATATGCGAAATTTTCAGCGAAGACCTGTTTTTTTAGGGAACATATGAGTTTTGAGACGAAAATTAAGAAACTCGAGCGAGATTTTCAGCGAAGACTTTTTTTTCAAGAACATATAATTTTTGGGACAAAAAATAAAAAAAATTAAAAAAAAATCGAAATAATTAATTTTTTGATGAACTTTGTGGTCTGTAATGTAAAGAAAAATTTCTAGATGGTACGTGCTACCAAAAAAGTTGAGAACCACTTATTTAAGGGGTGCGGCTTATACGTTGATGTTTAAAATTTTCAAATTTTACCGACTCCGATAAATAAAAAACGTTATTTATACTGTAATGGTATTCTAATAAATTATCTTATTATTATGTGGCATGTTTGTTTAAATATTTTTTAAACATCTTATAATTGAAAGTATAATCGCGGCAAAGAGAACGTTTTTAAAAACCATAATCCAGTAATGGCTAAGAACACCAATCCATTCAATTCATGTTTTAAGTTTTGATTTGCTAATAGATGTTAGTATATAGCTAATAGCCTAATAATTATATTTCTTAATTAATTAGTTAATTATATTGTATAATAGCTAACAGTCTTGTTTGTAATAATTTTCATAACATTATAAAATGCTTGAATGTTTCTCTAGTTTTAAAAATGCAGCGTAAGTGTAGTTAGCCAAATTATTTATTATAACTGATTTCAAAATAGTATTTAGAGTGCACAGTATAATTTAGTCATTTATTTTTAATTTTCCTGATGAGGGCGTAATGTGATTCGCCGAAAACGTTCAAAAATCTTGTAAATAAAATTTAGTTAAAATGTTGAATAGAATGGTGTTCTTAGCCATTACTGGATTATCATTCATAATCTAAAATTTTGAATCATAAATTATATTAATTTTCATTTACTTAAAGATATAATAAATTTTTACGGTATATTTTTATAGGCAAATTCACAAATTATTTTAAGTTTTAGCCATGAAAAAATCTTCATACGCCACAGAGCGGAAATTAAGAGCGATTGAACTAGCTAAAGCAAATGGAAACCGGAAATCTCCGGCAGAACTCAATGTCGACGAGTCAATGATTAGAAGATAGAGGAAGCAAGAAGAAGAGCTGGGGCAAGCCAAAAAGTCCCGTAAAAGCTTTCGTGGAAACACTCCACGTTGGCCAGAACTTGAAGATAAGCATTGAGTCCTTGAAATGCGATCAGTTGGTAGAAGCATCTCAACGGTTTCTACACGGCTCAAAGCCAAGGCATTAGTTAAAGAAATGGGCATTATGAATTTCACAGGAGCATAATCTTGGTGCACCAGATTCATAAAACGAAATAATCTTTCAATTCGGTGCAAAACTAATTTATCCCAACGTCTTCATGGTGATTTTAAAGAAAAACTCAGTACATTCGGTAAATTTTGATTAATAAAAATCCAAGAGAAAAATATAGACCATAATTGCATCTTTAATATGGACGAAGTACCTGTCCCTTTTGATATGCCAGCTAATCGCACCATTGAACAGGTTGGTGCTAAGTCAGTTCCAATTATGACAACGGGAAACGAAAAAAACATCCTGTACTGTTGTGTTAGCCTGTTCTTCAAGTGCATTAAAGTAGCCACCAATGGTAATTTTTAAAAGGAAAACATTGCCTAAAGGTATATTTCCTAATGGAGTTGTGGTGAAGCTTAATGAAAAAGAATGGAGGACGAGGATTTAATGCGAGCATGGATTAGTGAAGTTTTTATTAAGAGACTAGTGGGTTCTTTCACACATCATCCTCAATGCTTATCTGCCATTCAATGCGTTCCCATCTTACCGAATCTGTAAAGTCATTAGTGAGACGAGCCAATACTGTTTTAACGGTTATTTCTGGTGGATTGACTAAGATTCTTCAACCTCTTGATATCTCAGTCAGTAGATCATTTGAAGCCAAATTAAGAAAAACTTGGGAAAAGTGGATGATCTCAGGAAATCATACTTTTACTAAAACAGGTCGACAGCGAAGAGTTGATTATGTGACAATAATTGAATGGGTTCTTGAAGCTTGGAACACTAACCCAACATCAACAATAATTAATGGCTTTATTAAAGCAGTCATTATTAGTAGTTCTGGGGTACAAGGTGAAGTACAGTAGAAAAAAAAAATCAAGTAGTAGATTCAGATAAATTGACTGATATTAATTCTGAATTTGATGAAAATTATGATGAATTCTCAGGAAACTAATAAAATAATTTGGTGAATATATTATTTAGTATTGTCAGTAGATTTTTTTAAACCAATTTATTTAAAATGAGGCTAAAGTCCTTACATTTAGTGTTTTAAAAATGCGGCTTATTGTCCGGTGCGGCTTATACGTTACTGTTTTTTTCTGGAAAAAACCGGTGCGGTGCGGTTTATAGTCCGGCAAATACGGTATCTTTATTTGAATGAAAAATTAGAAGTCGTAAGAAAAAATGCAAAACAAATTTTTTGTGCTACCAAAAGCAACAACTGAACTTATAGAACATATCGAGAAATGCGACTCTAAAAATGCGTCTGCGATAACCCAAATGTGTCTCTCCCCACTTCACTTAGGAGACAACAAGCGCAAAATTTGAAAGGTGAATTAGTTAAAATTCAATAGCCATGCAGTTTGCATATAAATTGTAAGATTTTGCAATAGACCTGTTGCAATCACAAATTGACAGCAACGTGACCCGGGGCAGCTCCAAGGCCTTCACCAACTGCACTTTCTAATTAATTTCAACTACTGTATAAAAAACCAAAAATCTTTATTACAAATCAAACTTGACACACAAATCCAAAGAGCAAAGGCACAGCTAAAATACAATACAATTGGCATGCAATACAGCTGGCAAAATAAATTCAATGATGTCCTTTCCCGGCGACCAAAGCGACAACTGAAGTCAATAACACTAAGTCAAAAATCCAAAGCGATAACAAAAGGAAAAATCAATTTTTACCATAAAGCCAAATGTATCAAACAAAAAATGTAAAAGCGCGGACTATTATAACATAAGTCAAAGATGAGACGGAGTTCGATTCTTACAAAAGGTATAATTTACATTGACGATTTTCCAACAACACCTTTTTAATACAAACAAAGAGTTACTTTCTTCAAAAATTGGGCTTACGAAAAATCTTTGCTAATTCTAATTGCTGCGATTACGACAGGTTAGATATAAAAAAGTTACTCTCTTAAATCACTTCAAGAGTAGAATGAGAACCTTATAAAACAAAAAAAAATTTTTTTAATTGAATGGTTGAAAACATGCAGCTGTCTAGTTCTTGGATACAACTGGATATAAAAGATCCAACTGAATTAAGAAATTAGACTGATAAATATTTTTAAGTAATTTTTCATCAGTTTGCTTTTTCCAGAAAAAAACCTTTTTTAACCTTTGTTTTAAAGCAGTGATTAAACTTTTTTCGAATATCTCTTTTGGGTGATTCGGTAAATAACTGCGAACTAAAAGGGGGCTGTACCAGGCTTTTAAACCAACGCAGACAAATATATTTCGTCCTCAGTAACAAAACAAACACAAAAAGCTCTTCGCTTCAAATCAAAAGATAAAAAATGACTGTAGAAAACGGTAATTCTGTACAGAGTGCTTAAAAAATAACTAGACAATAAAAATCACGTGTGATTGCTATTACAGCTGAATTTCTGACAAAAACATCTGTATTAGGCAAAGCAACACTCATTGGAATTAAATGTTTTTTCGATTTGCTTCCAGGTAATTCTATACAGGGTGCTTGAAAAATAACTAGACAGTAAAAATCACGTGTGATTGCTATTATAGCTGAATTTCTGACAAAAACATCTGTATTAGGCAAAGCAACACTCATTGGAATTAAATGTTTTTTCGATTTGCTTCCAGGTAATTCTATACAGGGTGCTTGAAAAATAACTAGACAGTAAAAATCACGTGTGATTGCTATTATAGCTGAATTTCCGACAAAAACATCTGTATTAGGCAAAACAACACTCATTGGAATTAAATGTTTTTTCGATTTGCTTCCTGTTTTTTTATTTATGTCAGGCGATATAGCGTTTTTAAAAATAACCTCTTGGTTTTCACCGATGGCCTTCAAGAAGTCAAGATTTTACTCCGAGTGATTTTTATCTGTGGGGTTACACAAAAGAGGAAGTGTAGAAGATAAAATTTTGCACATTGGAAGATTCGGAGATATGGATGCCACAATTTCTAAATACTATCTTACATTTTCAATTAAATTAAATTCAATTTCATTTGCAATCAAGGTATTACGTTTCGAAGTTCTTATTGACAAAGTGACTGCGAAAATAGGAAACCGCGGCTAAATGATATAGTCATTACTAATGATTACAAATGATGTCGTGACCTTTAAAAGTTTAAAACGAAGATAACATAACATTCTTAACATAGCATTTAGAACACAACTTTCTTGTAAAAGTTGTTCGTTGTCTCCCTGGTTGTTTAATAAAGCTAGTTGAAAAGAATGCTGCATACATTGAAATTTAAATATTGGTTTTATTTTTGCGCTATAAGATGATTGATTGATGGAAATACACAATTTTTTCTATAAGTACTTTGTCAAAAATCAACACTCATATGAATCAACTAAACGTTAGCATGTTATCGAACCACACTCTGGAATTAATTTAGAACAGTTTTCTGAAAGTATTTAAAAAAAAGCAGCAATATATTGTTGCAAGAGAAACTATTTAAAAAAAACGATTGGAACCACAAAGAAACGCAAATGAAATGATGATTAATTACATCAAGTGTGGTTTTTTGTCGCTCCGAAAAATCTTGAGCACTAAAATTTTGCTCAAAAGCTATTCCTACTAGGATTCTCTGCTTTCAATAAAATTAGATAAAAAAAAGCTCAATTAATCCTCAGAAGGTGCACCTTTTAGAAATTTTCGAGACTGATACACCTGAGTTTCTCAGAACCAGTATTATAAAGTGCTATTTAAGATGTATTTTTGAGCTTGAGACAATTTACTTAGTTTTCAAAAATAATTAAGACTTTTTTCTATAGGATTAAAAAGAACAATTGATATTTGTGATAATTAATTTTTTAAAAATATCTATAAAAAACAACTTTTAGAATATATTCACTTCTACACATGCGCGCTGGGTTCAGGAAACCCAGGAGTACCTGTTGATACACAAATAGAAAGAGTTAAGACTGTTGATACACAAATAGAAAAAGCACTTAAAATAAAGTTATTTTATCTAGCTTTGCATATCTGGCTGATGAAATGCAACAGCAAGGTTCACATCAAATTATTGATGAAATATAGTGTTGGTGTAAATATGCCTATTTCCTTGATATTCTGCTTTTCTTTTTTTCGAGTAACTTTATAATAAGATGAATGGGGCCGACAAGCTTTTAAGTAAAGATTACAACTGTATTTTATTTTAAAAAATATTTACAGGTACAGGTTTAAAAGAGAGTGGTCCAAATCCCGACCCCGAACTTGTTTTTACGGTCCGCTGAACAATTTTTACAAATTTCAAATCTTGTGGATTAGAAGCTGCGACAAACCTCCCTATCAATGGTGGCAAATTAGTAATCGAAAAGCTAAAAATACTAATTGGTTTGATGCAATAACATTTTTTTATTTTTACTATTAATGTTATATTTTAGAATTCAATCCCAACTTGGTGAAGGAGCGAGACCCCATTTGTGCATGGACGAATGGAATCGCCCAACACCCGTCTGCAAGTGATTGAGCTTAATCCAAGCTGTTTGGGGCAAGCTCATTCCAATAGACCTCGTAATGGTTATAGATATGAAAGCACGGAGCCTGGATGTATTCTCGCAGTACTCCGTGTCCGTCTTTAATTTGTCCACTGAGAAGCGCGAATACTTAGTCCAGCAAGGTTGTTTAAAAGATTCTGCGCAGCTGAAACAAACGGGCGTCTAGATCTTAGTCTTTCTTGGAAAGCATATGATTACCCACTTAAAGACCATATAGGATATAGTCAGGATCCAGGGATCCACGGTAAACCAAGGGAAGTGTTGTTCCTTGTCGGAGAAGCTCATCAAGTTGGATGCCTGAAAGTATGGGTAGATGATCCGTTGGAGTGGGATGCTGGCATCCACTGACTCTGCGCAAGGCGTCATTCCGGAGTTTACAAGGCGAGTGTGAGTGCTGCAACACCAGACAGGTGCGCAGTACTCTGTTATTGAATAGAACAGAGATGGGGCATCTGTGCGCAGAGTTTTGGCACCAGCACTTCATCCTGGGCCTATCAGACGCCTCAACAGTGTGACACGCAAAGATATTTTTTTCGCAATGCTGTGTGATACCGATCTGTCCAGTTTACTCCAAGATAAGTAGGAGTGGACAAAACCGTAAGAGTCTATTGATGTTATAGACTTTTAGCTCACATTTGGGCTCTTGGTTATTTAAATGAAAGACTGCCGTCACCGTTTTATAGTATGACTGAGCTTCAACCTCCTAGTCGGAAGATACGCCGAAAGTGTGGTCATGTCTTGATTTAAAGCCCCTCATTATACCAAGTTACAAACAAAAAAATACCCAACTTTTTAAAATATTTTAATATTCTACTATTAAAATTTTATGGTTCGTATAAAGCCTACGTATCCGAAGTAAAATGGCATCCGTGCAATAGTTTCTATTCAACGAATCAGTTTCTTAACTTTCTACTCTTGGAAAGTTAAGAAAATGATTCGTTTCCAGGCCATAGGATAAGCGCCTTAAAACTGTGGCGTAGGGTACGATATTTTATTGGGTTCACAAGCATTGCTTTATGAGATTAATAATAATCAAAATACCCAAATATAACGCATTTAAAAATGTCTCATACTTAGCTTTATAAATATCATACCTGATTCAATACTTTTTTCATCCAAGTTTTTAATAACAAATTAACTCTATTGTTATGAAACCGTTTAGTTGATTTTATTGTTATGATCACATCGTCAATCGTGGTCATCAGTGTTTGTGCTAAAGGAACAGCACTTGAAAAATCTTGAGTTTCATTAATATTTTCCTGGATCACGTTGGGTGCCATGCTTTCCAAATTTGTGATGTTGACATCATGTTTTAGATTAGTTAATGCAGATATCTTTTTTGCAAATTTTTGAAAATAATTGGAGTTTTCTACCGTTACTTAATACAATAAAAAAAGAAACTACCAAACGTAAAAAACAAAATAAAGTTTTTATTTTATTACTGCACCCTACAGTTTCCATTCCAAAACCTAAAATCAAACTTGGATTTTAACAGTAGGTTATTAGTAGAAAAGAGAAGGAAAAAAAGAGAGGACAAGATTTGAATGTAAAAAAGATACCCAGATAGGAAATCTTTTTTTGCAATGTTTGGAAAATAAATTTTTGATTTTTTGGATAAAAAGTAAAATATATTTGTTTACGGGGAAGATTTACGTTTTTCAGCAGCTAGTTTTTCAACACCAGCTAACGTTTTTCAGCATCAGCTAACTAGCAAAGTCGAGGCCTACTAAAGTGGAAGCGTTTGAAGAGTCTTACTTCACCTTTTGCTAATTTTAATTTAATTATTTAAATTGTTTTTCAACATAATATTTATCAGTTTTAGGGATTTTTTTTGTAGCCTATCATATCACCAGTGGCAGACGGTAAACTTTATTAAGATGTGCGCTTAAACTAAACTAAAATAATATCGTGGTAAATTCAAAATAAAACCCAAGAAAAAATGGTTGACCATAAAAAAAGCTCACTGTCCTCCACTGCATGACACACCTTTAGCTCGTCTTCAAAATATGAAACTATTTTTTTGCGTTTCACGTTGCCTTTCAAACTGTACTTGTAAGATAAAATAAATATTACTAACTTCAAGTTCAACTTCAATAGGTTGAAAAAGTGTAATCCATTGCATCTTAAACTTTCTAAAATCACCAACCCAAAAAGTTGAAAAATAACTGTTGCGCCCTTGTAGTGCGTCTTCACTTTATTTTGGAAAAGAAACATGTTCAAAAAAAATCATTTTAATTGTACAGGCTTTTCTTTCAAAGTGAAGTGAAGACAAAAAAGATCTTATTTAATTATATAAGCGTTTCGAGAAAACAAGCGGCTTGGATAGCGTCGGTTTTACTGATAAAAATTAATCAAAAAAAATACCTGCTACATGCACTTGCCAGATTGAAATGTATGAGTAAAAATTACAAAGTCCACTTAAATGGCCTTCACGGCCCACTGGTTAAGAAGCATTGGTCTAATCTACCTAGATCTAAACTTTACATTTTGTTTGTTTTATTGTTTTTTCATAAAATAATAAACGAAACAAAAATTGCGATCGAATCATCAAATGCCGGATAAGGCTTCGTTTCCACTACGACCGTTAATAGAGTATTCTTTGTTTGGTGTATTGCTTTTTTTGTTTCGCTTAGCTCTCGCTTGATTTTAAACGCGGAAAGATCAATGAAAGAAACAAAGAATGCTTAATTCCACGCTCGTAGGAGAAACGAGGCTTAAACGAGGCACGGATAATTAAGGAAGCACTATAGTCTAAAGCGGTGGTTCTCAACTTTTTTAACCCTGCGGACCGGTAATATATCAAAAAAAATTTGGCGGACCGGTAATGTTTTTAATGTTTGAAAAAATTGTAATAAACCAGGGGTGAAAAAACTTGAATACTTTTAATTTGTTGAGGAGTTAGTCCACTAGTTGGATCAGAGGAAATTAAACATTGAAATTCACCAATAATCGATTTGTGGGCTGTAAATCTTGCTTCGAGAGTGACAATAAAGTTATCAAGAAATGGAATAAAAATCCCTACTCTAAAATATTCTTCATCTGTTGCAGCAGCAATGTTGCATCGAATCTTCGGTTTCGGTCGTTTCTTGCACAAAAATATAGAGCTAGTGAAATTTATATTCGGCTTTTTCTCTAAGACACTTGGACTAGATATATCAATTTTGACTGCCTTAAACTCGTTTTTCAAAACAGAAATTCAAAAAACAAATGAACACAATATGCGTAAGGCAGGTACGACACTAATCAGGCGATGACGCTTACGATTATTCGCTGAAACTCAGGCGGCAGGTGCATGAGTAAAACGATACATCGGTCGAATCCCACAGCGAGGGCTAACACAAACCAAGCAGCAGTCTTAGTTGAAGTTCTTGCGCTTTCCACGCACCGGTGGTATGGACTAGCAAACTAATTCCTATTTCAAAAAGACCACGGTCCAGTTCGTTTTGTATTTCAATTTGTACGACAAGCAAAAAGTAAACGTTCAAAAGCAAGCTTTTGCATGCAGCTAAACTTTCCGTGTGGACGCAAACTGCCCATCTAATGGACTTGCAAAAAACTTCATCTAAAACAGAGTTATCGTAAGAGACATATAAAAATTTAGCTGTAAAATTATGCTTGTTTATTGGTTGGACTTGTTAGAACTTTGAATCGAAATTAAATTTTTGATTGCTGGCCTTGAAATTTTGTGTATGTACGCGATTGTGTGTTCGTTGATTAGTTGATTAGTAAAACAATTGTCTAGCGATGTCCAATTCTGCGGTTATTGGACATGTGATCAACCAAACCAACTCAGATCCTGAGCGAATTTTTTTTTAGAAAAAACCTGATTTTGGGATGAAAATTAAGAAAGCAGAGCGTGAATTACCTGAAGACCTTTTATATTTTTTATAAAGACCAGCTTATTTTGGGATGAAAATTAGGAAATCAAAGCGGGAAATCAAGGTGAAGACGTTCTTTTTTTTTTTTAAAGATCACCTTAATTTTGAGATGAAAAGTAAGAAATCAATACCTCAAGATAGGTGAAAACCTTTTTTTCAGAGATCACCTTATTTTGAGGATGGAAATCAAGAATTATAGTTCGAGTGCGCCGTGAATTTTGGAACAATCCAACTAAGTGCCGCAGCCAGAACAACGTTTTTTAGAAAACATCTGATTTTGGGGACGAAAACTAAGAGAAATGTGCTGTAACCGGAAAAAGATTGAGAAACACTGCTGTATCTCCTTTTTTATAATCAGTCAGATAACTTGTATAAAGCCGGTTTCTTCTTTCGATCTTTTGAAAGTTAAAAATTTGGATGCATTGTTGATATGATTGAAATATGTCGTTTTTCTGTAGTTTTAGAGTTTACAATAAAAGAATTGAGGTTAATATTTTTTTTCAGGTTCGTTCCAAAAAACTTTATAGAAATCAGTATCTCTATTACACACTTGCTTTATTTCATTTAATATTTCTTTGAGCTTAGGTTGAATAGTTCTGATGGTAGTAATTTCCCGTTTTAAAAGCCATTATACCAAAGATATTGAAGTGTATAATTGATCGTAAGATAAGCTTTTATGATAAAGCTAAATCAAGAGTTCGAGATTTTTTTCGAATTTGTTAGAAAATTTTATACGAAAAGAAATCTAAATCTACACCTACGGCTTTTTCAACATAAACAACTTGCCTTGGAAAATGAAATTGAAAGCGTTTTATTGCCTCGTAAAGTGTTTGAGTAAACATAGTTAATAAACCGCTCAGTCTCAATTGCTTTGATAAACAGTTTACATTTTGCCTTTTTCTCGCGTTTTATGAAATAGTCAAAAAACTAGTGACTAGGTGTTCAAAAACTGTTAATAACTCCAAAATTACTTTAGAGATTTTTCAAAATTTGCACCAATTTTTAGATGAGTAAAAATCAGAAAAAGTCATCAAATTTGAAGGAATTCGTGCAAGTAGTTATTGAGCAGCATACAGCATTTTAACAGCGCGGACACTTTTCACCTCCTTCCCAGTCGTAATAAGGTTAACACCGACCAAATCTATCAACAATTTTGATTTGTTTTTTGTTTGTTTAATCGGATTTTTCTTATCGAGCATCATTGCTGTATAATTATGGCATTGTTGCGTTTATTATAAATTACACTACTACGCAGTAAAAGTCCTTTTTGAAAATCCAATATCGCAGGTCTAAGTTGAATAGCAGTTGGTATGCATTTCAATTTTAACAGCAGTAAACGCATTTAGTTTATTATACACAATTATATAATTATTATACTGTACTTCATTACAAAAATGTTTTTTTTACAAAATGCAATTCACCATGAATAGCAACATGAAAAATTTAAATAATGAAGAAATTGTCAATTGTGCGACGTTAAACAAAAAAATGATTAAAAACAATTCCCTTTGTTAAATAAAACTCGTTAATTAAATTTGACATCCACAAACAGTTATGGCCTTAAAAAAAGGGGGTCCCGGTGCAAGAAAAATTGAGGGGACAAATTTTATTGTTCCGAAACAAAGCAATCTCTAAAAAAAGGTCATCATTTTAGGGGGCAACTTTTTAGTGTTCCGAAACAAAGTGATCTTGAAACAAAAAAGGTCATCATTTTAAGAGTGCCATCGTCATGGTGTTACTATGAAGAAATAGAGCAATATCTTGCTTAGGGGGGCCGTTTCGGCCGCTTCATTTACACCGTACTACAGCCATCACTGTCCACAAAACAACACTGTGATATGACTTGTGTTGCATCTTATTTTGGCGGACTCTAGCTGCCAGAGCAAACCATAGAACTTGTTCTTGCTCTACTAAAAAAAGAAAGCTAAAAGCATTACCAATAATGTATTGATGTATGTTCAGTAAAGGCGAAGGGAGGCTTTTCAATAATGAATATCATATATCATCATCATCATCATGATTTTTATTTTTGTCCACTTCATACAACAATTAAAAAAACAATATTAATAATAATACAGTGCATCCTCGATTATCCGGCCCTCGATTAACCGGCTCCTCGATTAACCGGCCGGGTTCAACAGGTAGGTATATTCAATTATTTGGTCTAAAATCTACACGTTTTACAGTGGAAAAAAACTAGAAACCCAATAAACAATGTTGTCAAAAAGGTCGTTTCTTATTTTGTATATTTATATTATTACGTAATAGTTATTACGTAATAATTATTCCTATGGCTAGTTAAAGTAGAAGTTTTTTCAAATCAGTTGAGTTTTATTTATACAGTTGTATGCTGTGTTGTATAGATATATCAAGTTCACTTTCTATTGGCTAAGTTTTACAATGGATAAGCGTGCAACAAAGAGAAAACGAGTTGTACTAACAATTGAAGATAAACTGAAAGTTTGCAGATTGGCAAAGCAGAACGTACCTAAATCTGTATTAATGAACCAATTCAAAATTGGGAAATCTACTTTAAACAATATTTTGAGAAGTGAGGAAAAGTTCACACAGTTTAAAGCAGAAAAAAATGAGTTGGGAATACCTGGCGCGGTTAAAACTTGTAAAGCAATAAAAAGTGGAGGTTTTGACAAATTAGATAGCGCCCTTTACATTTGGTTTCGTCAGCAGCGCGAAAAAGGCTGTCCAGTAACTGGCCCGATACTGATGGGAAAGGCCTCCGAGTTTCACCGCTTAATTTATGGAGAAAGCTCCAAGCCCTTTGTTGCAAGCTCGGGGTTCCAGTGGCGCTTTTATGGAAGATTTGGCTTGAGAAATCTGACAATATCTGGTGAAAAGTTAAGTTCCGATAGCCTTTCTGCAGAACAGTTTATCAATGGCTTTTCTGCCATGACTGAAGGCTATTCAGCCGACCAAATTTTTAACTGTGATGAAACCGGCTTATATTTCAAGATGTTGCCAGGCCACACTTTAGCTTCGGTTCACAACCAACCAGATGGAACAAAAAAGGCTAAAAACAGGGTCACAATACTCGTAAATGCCTGCGCAAACGCCAGTGGAACAATAAAATGACCTTTATTGTTAATTGGTAAGGCGAAAAACCCACGTTGTTTTCGCAAAATTAACAAGGAAGCGTTGCCAGTTGTTTATAGAAATCAAAAAAATGCTTGGGTCAACACACAGATTTTCAGAGATTGGTTTTTAAATTGTTTCATTCGTGAAACAAAACTAAAGTTGAGAGAGCTTGGGCAGGAGGAAAAAGCAATTTTGTTTCTTGACAACTGTGCCGCTCATCCGAGTAAGGAAGAAACTTGCGTCAGATGATGGCAAAATCATTGCCAAGTTTTTGCCTCCAAATTTGACTGCTTTAATACAGCCAATGGATCAAGGGGTGCTGGAATCCATCAAAAGGGTTTATAGGAAGTCGCTTCTGGGAGATCTTGTATCGCAATCAACCTTCACCATACAAGACTTCCTGAAAAAAGTTGATATGATCAAAGTTTTCGATACTGTTGCAGCTGCTTGGGATATGGTAACACTAGCTGCTATCAGAAACTCCTGGAAGAATTTGATGCCATTACCAAATGATATGCAGCAAAATAACGTCCCTCAAGAAGTGATTTCAAACAACGAGTTTGTGAGCAATTTTCCAGGGCGAATATTACAATGACAGACGATGATATCCAGAACTGGATGTGCTGTGATGATCCTAGATATGAGCACATGGACGAGCAAGGCATTGTTGCACTGATTTCTGGGGACGATTAAAAAACTGCAATGAAGAGGAAGAAGAAATTGAAGATCCACAATTATCAAAGTGTCCAATCACTCACGGTGAAGCCATGAATAGCATGGATAATTATTTAACATGGTACCGTTGTCAACCACAAGCGACACCAATAAATGTGTTACGCCTTGTCCAGTTCCGTAAATTTGCTGCTAAAAGGCGAGAAAGCACTTATCAAGCAAACCTCCATCCTTTTGTTTTTCAGCAATAGTACTGATGAAAGTTAAACTGTTTAATAACTTATTTTTGTTAAATTATGTGATTTTAAACTTCAACCAAGTTTCTGTTTTGTTTAGCATTTAAATTGTTTTGTGGCTAAGCTTGTTCTCATACTAGTTTCGTTTTTTCGTTCTTTTTTTTTTAGGTTCTTTTAAGTGTGGTGTAGGTGGTGGACGGTGGGTACCCTATGATAGATACTTTTCTTATCCGGCGAAATGCTTATTCGGCCAAGATTTTGGAAAAAGGTTGCCCAACATGACCGGATAATCGAGGATGTGCTGTACTAATAATAATAATAATTTAGCTGAAAAAAAACGAAGGTGACAGGGAAGATGCGAATAGACCTCACGGTCATCTAGTCAAACACCCAATGTCAGACAATTTGATATTAATTATTATAAAAAAAAAACATAGGCCTACTTATATTTTTTAGCTCTCTGAATCATCATGTGTTTTGTTTTCTAAAGAATTGTAAGATTTACCGTTTTATTTAGTAAAGTGAAAGAACATATTTCTTATACTTCTTTTTGAATATATTATAAGTGGATTTTTTTATTTCTTTTGGTATAAGATTCCAAATTTTGACTCCCTGGTATTTTATACACCTTTGTAATCTATTATTACGATATCTAGGAATATATAAATTATCCTGTTCCGCCGATAGTCTTGTGCTTTGGTTTGATACTTGATTGGTTTTTTGGAAGAAATTAGAGAATGGGTGGGAGTTAATGTTTTGTTACAGTTGAACATAAATTTGGCAATTTTATGTTTATAAACATCTTGAATTTCCAAAATATTCAATTGTGTATAAAATGGTTTAGCTGGGCTTCGATATGGCGCATTACAAATAGCTTTAAGTGCTTTGTTTTGGAATTTTTGTAGTTTTTGAAGGTGAGATGGGTATGTTGAACCCCAAATAGAAATTCCATAAGTCAAGTGTGAATGGACAAGAGTATAATATAATTGTAATAAATTTTGCTTAGGTAGGATTGTTTTTAGTTTAGTTAATATTCCAACAGAACGGGCAATTTTGCATTTAAGTACTTTAATGTGTTCTTAAAAATTAATTCTATTATCAATAATTACCCCTAAATATTTGGCGCTTTTAACTGAGTAAATTTTGAAACTATCATAACTAACTGTGAGCTGCTCAGTAAAATCATGGATTAACTTAGGAGATTCATATTCAGAAAAGAAAAGCTGTCTAGCAGTTTCAAATGTATCAAATCTAATGACAACTATAAAAAATTTTACTCATACTAATCTGGTCCTGACCCAAAGAAACAAAGTAAAGCCTTAATAAAAACTACAAGGCAAACGACACAACAGCTGACGTCGTGATTGTCAATCACCTAACGAAGATGAAAAACGCACACTGAAAAAACTTGTAGCGAAATTAAAAACGACAAACTCCCGCGAGATTGAAAGCGTTGACCGAAAAAATCCACAAAGCTGACAGTGTGTACAGTTTGAACAATAGTGAACAAATAAACGGGTTTAAAACTCAATCACAATTATAAGACAGAAAAAATTCTATTATTATTAATTTTAGCAATCAAGTAATTAATCCACTTATTTTCACACCAATCCAATAAAGTTTTATCCGGTTGTTCTACATGACCATATAGCATTTAGTGATGCCAGGTTTAACATTAAGAACGTCGAAATAAAATTTATAAAATCGTTTAAGAAGGGCAGCTCGGTCATTGTCATCCTTAACGTTAAATTTGTTCCAGAATTAACAATGGTTATTCCATTGGGTAGAAAATTTATTTCTTGTTTGTCGTACGTATTGCATTTTGCAAATTTTACACTCTGCCACGTAAATTTCATAATTCCTGCAAGTAAGGTGTTGTTTTAAATTAAGCTTTTGCTATTTGAGTGGGAAATAATACTGTAGAATCAACTGTATTAACCATATTTTCATAGTTTTTAAAGTTTCCACACAAAGCGCATTTTCCACATGGGTGTGAACCGGGTTTATGTTTGTTAGAAAGAATATGGGATAATTTTTTGTAATTCGTTATTTTAGTAGCTATTTTAGTAGCTATATTCGTTATTTTAGTAGCTCGTATGTGGGTGGGTTCTTATGCACAATAGCTGCTTTTGGTTAGAAACTTGAAGTTATTTGGTGAACTGCGTTGCCCATACAATTCTGTTTTTCTCGTGATACAGTGATGTCCGCTCGAAACGATCTTCCCAAACATTTATAGGAGCCACACGTCTTGCCCTGGTGATGTAATTAACAGATTAAGTGAAAAAAACAGGCGTTTGAATATAAGCCTGTAAAAAAACTTTAAATATTTATTAAGCAGTGGCGTGCGGTGACCTTTGAGACTAGTCATGCAATTGACATGCCAAAACCGGGTCATAAAATTGGGTTTATTCAAGACCAATTTGCGTCCTAGATTTAAGGCGATCTCTAAAAAAAGGTCATCACTTGAAATGCTTTCTAGTTTTAGGTACTGCGGTTTTCGTCTTTCAATCCAGTTATCTAAAAAAAAGTTATTGCTTGAAATCGTTCCAGGTAATGCATTTTTTGTCCTGAAAATGCAGTGACCTCTAAAAAAAAAGGTCATCGCCTCAAATCGTTCCGGGTAATGCACTTTTCGTCCTAAAAACGCAGGGATCTTTGAAGAAAAAACAGGTCATCGCTTGAAATCGTTCCAGGTAATGCATTTTTTGTCCTGAGAATGCAGTGATCTCTAAAAAAAAAAGAAGAAAAGGTCATCGCCTCAAATCGTTCCGGGTAATGCACTTTTTGTCCTAAAAATGCAGTGATCTTTGAAGAAAAAACAGGTCATTGCTTGAAATTGTTCCAGGTAATGCATTTTTTGTCCTGAAAATGCAATGATCTCTAAAAAAAAAAGGTTATCGCTTCTTACTTTTTACCCTAAATTCTCTAAAATAACACAAAAAAATAGGTCTCCGTCTCGGATCGGCCTCACATTTCATCCAAAACAAACAATATTTCTCATCCAATTCAGCGATATCTACCTCATCGCGCAAAAGTTTGTCATGCAATTCCTAAAAATTTGGTCATGCAACGCATGACTTGCATGCCCTGACCGCACCCCACTGTTGTTAAGTAAGGTTATTTTTATGTTCGTTTGATTTTCCACCTATTGTTCTCGTCATTTAAACGAGTTGCTTTTAATTTGGAAAGTTTCTTGTCATGGTTGAATTACCTGCACATTCCTTTTCAATAGTTAGTTTTACGGTTTGGTAAAAAAAAATTCATGCTAGTGCAAGATGTTCTTAAAACCAAAACATTTTATTTTTGAATGTAGGCCTAATTTTGAAAGTTTTTGCCCATTACCAGAACCACTTACTTGGAGCAATCGTGTTTTTGCCTCCAAACTCCCCCTTTACAAATTTCTGCGTACACCACTGTATCTAAGTAAAATGATAATTTGCATTCAGCACACCATGTACTCGTCTTTTCCTTTTTTGGCTGTCTACTTGAATGCAGTCAAGCCTAGCAGCGTCTACGTACATTGTTTTTATTTTTATTTAGAGTACAAGCCAGGTTGCGTTTTTCAGTAAAATTAATATGCTGATAAAAATCTATCCAAATTAGATGCACTTTGCCTGCCGTTCTTCTGATGAACTATTTAGTTTTTGAAAAATAAGTTAAACTAGCCACATTTAAGTCGCATATTATTTCCACGTCAATTTTACAATGTTAAGGGATAGTTATGTCAAAAATTTTATGCCTTCGACATATGATTATTATACTGAGAACATTGCAAATTACAGTCGCAGGGCAAATCTTCTGGTCGCGCAGTGCGAGTGCGCGACCGTGTTTTTTCACCCCTGCTTTTACATCTAGAAGAATAAATAATAATTAATGGAAAAAATTTTACCTCATTAGACCTAACAAGATACGAAAAGAGTCTTTCGAATGACTGAAATAAAACATTTTTTGGTCTACGAAATAAAATAAATATTTGATTTAGCACTTCGCTGTCAAACGGTTGTGTTGTGCTAATGACTGATAAAAACCAAGCAAAAAAAAATTTTTACCCCTTTATTGCATTTGGATGTCTTGCACAATGTTTCAAATTGTTTACAAGTCTTTATAAGTTTTCGAAAAATTGCTCTTTGTCGGAACTTAGTTTACTTGGTATTTTATCTTTTAAATCTAAAAAGCTTTAAAAATATGTCTTTTGGACAAAATAGTTTTTAAATATTTTAATTTATACCCCCAAAAAATTTACTGTTGTTTTTTTTATTGCAGCTCAATCACATTTAATTCAATCACACAGCGGAAAGGAACATAACAGGTAAAATGGTTTCAGATTTAAACCGCCAAAATTTGAAATTAAATAAATCTAATTTACCGTAATTATCTTTCATTCGCAGAATCCCTGCTGCGATCAACATTGTCTGCAAACAGACTCATTTAATCTGTTTAAAAGAAATTTATTGAATTTAGTAACAGTTTAGTATCGCCATGTTACATTAGAATAGGAAAATAGCATAAAGTGGCTAATTCACCTCCTGCGTGTGGATTTTCTTGATTGGGTTAAAAAATCATTAAAATTTTTTTACTTATAAAATTTTTAAAAAAAGCATAAAATTTTCAATTGGACCGCACTATCTCTGTATCTCCCAAACTAAATTTATTTCAAGGTTTAACGCCCCTGACGTAATCCTAGGTGTCAGAAGAATAAATATTTAATATGACGATGAAACATCTGAGATTGCTGACTATATTACACAAATTGTAATGTTTTAGAGTGAATTTGTGCTGCAAGACGTCCAAAGAATTCGATGTCTATTTTCAAACTAACCGAAGGTAGCTTACTATATGATGAAACTGCTAATTGCTTTTAGCATTCAGCACAGTGTGATTTAATTCTTTACAGAACTGCTACTGGCACACATAAATAGATGCTGCGACAAAATGAACTTTTTTTAAAAATTTTGCAGATATTTATGAGGGTGTAATTTCTAAAATTTAATTTCCATTAATCACTATGCCGCATTTGAGAAACGACCGTGATACGCGCTACTTCTACACTTAAACAACCTTACAAAAAAATATCCAAAAAAAATTATTAACAGTTCACTAATTAAATTTAGAGGATTTTTATTTGTTCCTGCTAGAACAGCACTTACTTAAACTTAAATATAGGATTGTTAGGTATCGTTTTGTTTGGACAAAACCAAAGTTAATTCTGAGATTTCACAAAATTACAGCAAAAAGTTACGTGTCTAAATGACACCAAACAAAATTGAGTATACTCGCTCAAATGTTCTTTGAAACCAGGATCTTATTCAATTAGAGTTCAAAAACTGTAATCTTTGGTTTACACATTACTTTTTAATGGTGGTCATTTTCACCCTAGCAGGTGTTGTATTTATTTTTGACTTTTTTAGTTTCATTCTTTCGGTGTGAAATTCTGAAGATGGTGATTTCTACCCTATTATTTTCCACCATTATAATTAAAAACTTTCACTAGTTGAAAATGTAAAATTTTACCTAAAGGGTTTTAATACTTGTGTTACTAGTTTTTTCATTTTTGATATACACTCTTTTAAATTACATTGTATTATCCTTTTCTGGTTTATTTCTACAAATACATTGCATTATTGGCGATATACCTTCTCCCACGAGCACTCCTATATTTTTTTTTAATATTTTTTAGTTTGCTCTTTTTAAACTAATTTTCTTAAATTTAAAACTATTCTTCTCAACAATAAATTAAACCCAAGTTTGCCAACACCTCTTAGCATTATATTTATTTTATTATTTTTATTTCATCTTTATATTTATTCTTGTGACACGCAGGAAAGTGACGGAGGCGCTAATACATAGGGTAAGCAATTACCCCGACCTGCTTCCGGAGATGCCAAGATATTGCTGTCCGCTTGTAATTTAATAAAGATATAACTGTAATTTAGAACTGCTTTCCAAGACCACCAAGCAGGGAAATCTTTTATTTTGCCATTTTGAAGATGTAACACTAAAAATCCTTTAACAGTATGCTAATGAACCAGGAATTGAAAGAACAAACGAAACTGTTTTTATGCCAAAATTTATGCCAAAATTGCAATTTGCTTATCTGCACTAAAACAAGAAACTCTTTTTCAATCAAGTTCTAAATTGTTCATAGTGTTTCTCAAACATTTAAACATTCCATCTGCACTTTCATCAGCATTCTTCAAAAAATCAATAATGTAATTCACTGTGCCAAATTCCTTATAAAAATACTGAACACAAACTGGAAACATTTTTATGTTTTTGTGATTTGAAGCATCAATTTAAAGGCAAAAATATAGAGGTTTGGTGACTCAAATCATTTAAAACCCCTTCTAATGCCTTTTTGCCGAGTACATTTGAAACAATTGCCTCTGACTTCGACCGCAAGATGTTTTTGCTGCTACTTTTAAATCCTGGTAAAATTTTAAATTTAATTTCAAACTACAATCAAGTGAATTGTAGGAATGATTGTGTCTAACTGCATGATGTATTTGATCTATTTGTGAAGCAACTATAATACCTTCTTCTTTAGAATTTGCTTTTATGATAAGTCTATCAATTAAAGAATTGGAAGATGAAACTTTATTTTTATTTTTTATTACCATCAGAATTTTTATGTTGCGATATTGCTATCACACCCATGTATGCAATTTTAAACACATTTTGGCAAATAATACACTTGGCATTTTGCTTCTTGTGGATTATTAGTTTCCTTTAACCATTCATAATCATTTTCCCAATTTTTATTACTGTATATGAGCATAATCTTTTTTTTCTTTTCAATAAGGGTTCCATTATTATTTTTGAAAAAGTTAATACGAGTAAAATTGACAACTTTTCAATCAATTAAACTAAGCTTGTCAGGTTTTAACTTTTTTTGTAATATATTAAGATTTTATATAACTTTGCTCACGCTGACAATAATAAATATAGAACTATTTAATGTTAAATGAAATCATGTAGCATAAACATAGCGTTTAAAAGTTTAGTTATTGAAACATCACCAGCGTGACTTTAAAACACTCATTTACAGTAAAAGATACGTATTTACGACAGAATAGACTATTTTCAGCTAAAGTTCAAAATCACAAAAAAATAAAAAAATATCTATAAGTTATTAAAGTATTTATTAAAATTTAATTAACTATTAATGGTAAACAACTTCAATTCTACATTCAAAATAATTTTTAAACTTATTCTATGTCTAATTTTATTATCTGCATCTTTCATATTGTTTAAACTAGTATTTCCTACATAAAAAAAGTAATGGCATTTAAAGTTTGGGCGATTTTTTACTAAGTAAATCAATGTTTCTCAACCAACGAGTGATTTCCAAGTTAATGATTATTGCTCGCAGAAGAAAAATAAACATTACATTATATAATAAAAATGAACTCTCCATTTTTCTCGCAGTGCTCATACTCGCCTTATTAAAAAGCGTATTGACGATGCCTTATACAAAATGACCGGACCTGCATCTCAACACCAACGGATAACCTTTTTATCTTATCAAACATTCAACCAAGTGAGCTTTGCTGTCAAAAAGCCGTACCATCTTTAACTCGCTGCGCTCAGGAGCTAGAACACCTCTTATTGCGGCGAAATTGACTTGTCACAATATGTGAAGTTGGGATGAAAATACGCGCACCTTGGATGGATTCGATTTTTAACTGAAATCTGCTTTACAATCTCCAAATAAAAATGACGTTTGCTTTTGATTTAAAAATGGCCCACGAGGGCCAACTATTTATACTAAGATAACACGTGGAGAGAGGCGGGGCGAGAAAGCAACTTTAAATGATGTCATTATCGGCACGAATTACGTAATGCCATAAAAAAAAAACAACTTTTGGTTTACGAAGTATCGGCGGGCAAAACTAACTTCCGCTGACGTTATTGTCGAAAACAATTACGTAAGGCCAAAAAATAAAATAACTTATGATGTAAGAGATATTGGCGGGAAAAGACAATTTTAGATGATGTAACCAGCGAAAACAATTACGTAAGGCAACTAAAATAAAGCAACTTTTGATTTAGATACATTGGCGGGAAAGTCAATTTTAGTTAAAAAGTCTAACTTCGACTGAACTCGAGTCTGCATTAACACCTCTTACACTTTTAAGTACAAGACTGTTTTAAGGTTGTTGGGTAGATTGTTCCATCACAATTAATAATTTGCGATGCTAAAATCTGACTTGAATAAAGGCTCACTTCCATGTGGAATGGAACTTTCTTTTTTTGTTAAGTTGATATTATTTTTTTTCCGCGCTTAAGCGCTGAGAGAAGAAAAAAATTCAATAAAGGAAACAAAGAATACGCTATTCTACGCTTGTGGAAACGAGCCTTAAACGATTTTTTATTATATTAAATAATTCGATTAAGCTAAGACAAAACTACAATATTCTTTCTAATTTTCTGAAAGCAAACTGTGTTACAAAAGATGTGTATGATATCATAACAAAAACTACGATGAACTAAATATTTCAAACATAAAAAAAATTCTATATAAAATGTTTGTTGCCCGCGCCTCAACAATAGGTATGGAGTGGCCACATCCGGTGTGCAAACAGGAAATTTGATAAAAGCTCCAGGAGTCGGAGTTGGATAAAATATTCCGACTCCGACTCTCAGTACTCTTATCAGTCCGATTCCGACTCCGACTCCGCAACCCTGGTGGCGGATATGAAATGGACTTGAATAAAATTGGCGCTTTAGGAAAAAAGGTTGCCCACCCCTGCTCTACAGCATTCTTATGAAAATTTATTTATCTTTTTAAAACCCCTAACCCTCATTCTTGTTTCTGGATGTTTTATGCAATTTATAATATTGGTATTAAAATCTTACACATAAAACCTGGACTCTATTCTAACTCCCAATCCCACCGTCCTAATCCCAACCCTCTCTGGTCTAAAACCCTTTCTTTATTTACAAAAATCTCTATTCCTCGTCAAAACATCGATAATCCAACATTCAAATCATTATATCAAACCTTATTTCAACCTGACCTTAATCCTATTCCTCTTCTAAATACTTCTATCCCCCATACATGGCTACGATTCACCCTTGCAAAACCCCATTCTTCCCTTTTCTCAAACCTGGAAAAAGAAATATCCTTCAGGACAGCCTATATATGCTATACCTGGGGATGTTTTTTTCCAAACATAACTTCAGACCCCGAAACCCTGAAGACTTTCTTTGCAAAATCTGCTTCTCTCCTTCTGATGATTCTCACCATCTTTTCTTCTTCTGCCCTTTTACCCGTAATTTAATTGCACATCAAGAACCCCTTCTCATTTCCATACTTAAAAAACTTACTCTTCTTACACTAGACACATTTCCCTTCAACTACACAAACACAACAGGTACACCCCACATCATAATATCTAAACTAGCCTCCTTAATCAGACTTTCCCTGTATAATCAAAGAAACTGTAACTCTCTCTTTAACACCCCATCCCTACCTCTTCCCTAATCGACAAAAAATATAAAATTAAAACAAAATTGAAATCCTTCCTTGAACAAAACTTCCCTGATTATTTAAAGTAATTTCTTCCCCCCCTTTATTTTAGTGTTATACGTTTATCTATTATATTTTAACTTTTCCGTATTAGTAATTTGACAAGCTGCTTCTTTTTTCCTTAGACTCACCAAAGCTGTCATATCATTCAATTGGAAAATAAAAAAATTACTAGACTTATCTTCTTAAAGTTAATATTGATTGCGGTACTAAATTTATTATTATCTGCAAATTATCTCATATATTATCATTTGAAATATTTCCAAATTATTGTGTAGAAATATCTTTGTTTAGTTGTTAATGCATTGTAAATATTTATACCGTAATTTCCTTATTGTTTACTTAAATATATTGTTCCTTTTATATTATTTTCTATTTGTAATATAAACAATTACCTATTCCACAAATGTAAATATTATGACCGTAATCTATCGTTTTCTTCCAGCAATTATTGTGTAAAAATATCTTTTTTAATTGTTAATGCAGTGTAAATATTTATGCCGCTATTTCCTTATTGTTCACTTAAATATATTGTACCTTTTGTGTTATTTTCTATTTGTAATATAAACAATTACCTATTCCACAAATGTAATTATTAAAACCGTATTTTATCGTTTTCCTCTAGCAACGTATCTTTTTTAATCTATTGTGCATCTATCATATTTAACATGTAACAAAACATCCTAACTATTATTAAAATATTATTGCTTCATCAAAATATTTTTTTTCTCGTAACCGTTTCGCTATAATACCCAAAATATACAGTTCTGTTTTTAATTTTTATTTTGTTGCTATGTTTTGTTTTTGATTGTACCTGTGTTTATAACTATAATTAAATGTCATGTGACAAAAAAAAAACAAGCTGAGGTGTCCTGACGAGTCCTTGTTCAAGCCCTCAGAGCAGCAGATGTTTATCAAGTTTTTCAGGTAAAAAATCAGGCCTTTTTAGAGTTGTTTGGGTCAGTTACAAGTGAATAACAGTTTTGTAAATATTTTTCCCTATTTCAGTGGAATATTTATCGTGCCATCTTCAAAAAAAGAAAGTACTTGCCTCTTTTTTATTTTACATAACTAAGAAATATGACCACCAAGAAAAGTTCTCTTTTGTTCAAAGTCAAAATGGTTGACGATGATGTTGAATTTAATATTAATAATTTCATCGACCTCTTCTTAGAAGATGGACCCTTTAAACCGTACCTAGACTAAGTTTATGGCGTAGCCACGCAAAACTACCAATTAAAAATATACAATGTTATGTTTAAAGAAACTATCCCCAAAAAATTACTAGAAGATATTTATAATGCATTTTACGAACCTGAAATAATAACAACAAAAGAAAACGCCAAATTTTCTATCCAAGTAAATCGCCCATTAGGATTCAGACAAATGGTCACTTTATACGCGATGCCTTTCAATATCTCAAATGAAACAATTCAAGAAACTCCTGGGGAAGCTGCAAACATTTGAATTTGGCAAGCATAAGAAGTGTCCCCTTATCCATAACCCTTATCTACACCTTTTATCGAAAATTTTTAAAGGAAAAATATACCCGACTCTATAATCTTTAGAAACAGATTTATTTCAATCAATATAGACGATGAAGCCCCTAAAAAATAGATGCAACTATTGCAAGGAAACAATTCACAAGATTGAAAACTGTCCAAAAGAGAAAAAAAACAAAAAAATAAAAGAAATCCAAAATCCTACTGATCAAAACACAAGAAAACAAACTTAGGCTAAAGCAATAATATTGACCCCCACAACAAGTCAACCACACTTTCTTCACCCTCTAACCAAAATGAAGCTGAATAAAAAAAATAATCGAAAAGAACAATAAAAACTTCCTCCCATTAGAACCAATGACCAAATCCAAAACAACGAAAATATTGCACCTCCTAAATCCATCACAACATCATCAAATGTAAGTGAAGAAGATGTTATCAAATGTTTCGATAATATACAACTCGCTAAAATACCACTACCAAAGACTTAGAACAAAAATTCTCAAACTGAACCATCAAATTCCACAAAAGAAGTTGAAAGCCAAAAAAGAAAGCATTACCCCTCTCCCCTAGTCACCACAACTACAGTTACCCTAAAACCTGGAAAAAAGAAAATCAACATTAAAGAAAGAAAAAATAGCCTTTAATTTGTTCGTATTGCTCTATAGTATTTAGCTGTTTTCCTAACCTGAATTGATTTTCAAATATTTTTTTTAAAGATTTTTTTGAGTTATTGAGTCAATGTGTCAGTTATGGTAAGTTTTTCTTATATAAATCCAAAATTTTTGTTTCTTTTGTAAAATATTTATTTTGCCTAAATGTTTTACTGGTTGATCTATATTTAGAGAAGAAAAAAACAAATCTATATTCGAGGGTTTTCTTTCTCTCACCACGTTTTAGGCCAGGGGTTCTCAACCTTTTTAATACGTGGCCCAAAAAACTTTTTAGGCAATTGTTGTGGCCCAATGTGTCTGGTATTTACTTTCATTTAAAATTCAATTTCACGAAATCTTTTTCAAAAAGTAAAGATCAAAAAAGAAGGTCTTAACTTTGTAACTCGCTGTGGCCCACCTAAAAAGCTTGCTGGATTAAGAACCCCTGTTTTAAGCGTTTTTGCCTTTGTTTCTTCTCCCAACTCAAAATTACAAAGTCATTTCAAGACAACTCCATTTTTGGAAGTTACCTTTCAACCACGTGATAAGTTGATAACCTAGTGCAGGGGTGCTCATTAAGTCGATCGCGATCTACCGGTTGATCGCGGAGGTGGTACTGGTCGATCGCGGCGTGACATTAAAAAAATATCATTCTAGCATCAATGCCGTCACTTGATTGATATACAGGGCAGCCATTCAGATGACAACTGAATGTTGCCGTTCGGGTGACCTGTGATGATCAAGATAGTGACGTAATAATGCGCTTTGTGTAACCTAGGTTTTATTATTTCGCAAAACGTGGTCAGTTGTGTTTAGCTAGTTTAGGCTTAGGAAGTGTTATTTATTTGTAGATGTGCTAGTTTCTTAGTTAGATTAGGGTTAGGGATGTTTCGTTGTGTTAGTAATCATATTGTGTTAAGTTGTGTTTTTCTAATTATTTTTTTTAAAGTTTTGATTCTATTTGAATAAGAATAAGATTTCTATTTGAATAAGTTTTAAATAATTGTTTAATGAAACTGTATTGAAACTGTCATGGCTGGAATGGGAAACACTCGTCATCTTACCACAGTGGAATTACAAGGAAACCGGTGCTGAAGACTGAACCCGGACCCTAGACACGGGACAGACCAATCAAATCAAACAACGGCTCTAAGTGCAGCAAAACTTGCCGAAAGCGCCGCTCCTTCTCCTTTCTCTTCCAGTTTCTTTATTATAATTTTTCCCGCTTGTTTTTACCACAGTTTATTGCGTAAGACAGCGCTTTGTTTTTATAACAATTGTACCGGTACTAGTTTAATAAAATACGAGTAGTCGGCGAATTGCGTCAGATTTTAAGCCCTCGCTAAAGTTTATGGTCACTAAAATGAGTGAAGGAGCTGGACCAAGTAAAAAGGCAAAAACATATCACTTCCATACGGAATGGGAGGTGGACTTTTTTTTCACAATGTCATTTTCGAAGTGCGTTTGCCTCATATGCCGTTCTACCATCGCAGTACCAAAGAAGGGAAATGTGGAGCGGCATTTTCGGACTGTTCATAGAAGATACGACACTGACTTCCCGCCGAAAAGCGAGCTGAGAAAGCGAAAGGTGAATGAACTAAAATCCCAGTTGACAGGACAGCAGTCATTTTTCACACAACATACTTCAAAAGCGAAGGCAGCCACCGAAGCATCGTTCCGGGTGTGTCACGCCATTGTTAAAAACAAGAAGTCCTTCCAAGACGGAGAGATGGTAAAAGAGGCATTCGTTGAAGCAGCTGACTCATTGTTCCGGGACTTTAAAAATAAGGCAGAGATATTATCTTCAATCAAAGCTCTGCAGCTGTCAAGACATACGGTTACACGTCGCTGTGATGCCATGGCCGAGGATTTAACCCAGCAAATGTGGACGGACATCAGAAATTGTGAATTTTTCTCACTGCAGTTGGATGAGTCTACGGATGTGAGTGACACAGCCCAGATGTGCGTTTTTATTCGCATGGTGTTTAGTGATATCACAGCAAAAGAGGAGCTATTAACAGTACTTTTCATGAAAGAACAGACGCGAGGAGAGGACATATTTCAGACGTTTAAAAACTTTATCGAGAAAACTGAGCTCCCAATGTACAAATTGGTGTCTATCACCACAGATGGAGCACCTGCAATGGTTGGGCGTGTGAATGGATTTATTGCCAAGTGCAGGCAGGATGATGCGTTCCCAGACTTCTTGAATTACCATTGCATTATCCACCAACAAGCGTTATGCGCTAAAATGCTCAACATGAAAGAAATCATGGATGTGGCAACGAAGATCGCATGTTCTATTCGAGCCAGATCTCTTCAAAGACGGTTATTCCGTGCACATCTGGAGAAGGCTGGCTGCGACCACTCTGAGTTGTTGCTACATACTGACGTGAGATGGCTTAGTCGAGGGAAATTCCTCAAAAGATTTCGAGAGCTCTGTCCGGAGATTAAGGAGTTTTTCCGTGTATCTGGACGTGCAGAATACAAGCAGCTAAATGACGGTCAGTGGCTGTTAGACTTGGCATTTTTAACCGATCTGACAAACTTGTTGAATGACCTTAATCTTGAACTGCAAGGAAAAGACAAAACAGTGACCAATATGATCAGCTCAGTTAACGCTTTCAAACGAAAGATGCAACATTTCTCCACAAAGTTGCAGCGCCATGATCTGGCAAATTTCCAGAACCTGGCATCAGAGTTGGAGACGCAAGGGAAGGCCTGTGAGCAACTTGACAGTGCACGTTACACGGAGCAGATCACCGATTGTCTGTCAGAATTTGACAAACGCTTTCAAGACTTTTCTTTGCTTGAGCCAGTCGCTACATTCATGTGCTATCCTTTTCAGGAAGATGTTGAGGTTGATTCACTCGCATCAAACATTGCATCACTGTTTCACATGAACTCTTCTGGAGTGGAACATGAGATTTTAACTCTACAAACCGACATTGAGCTGAAGTCGAGAGCTCATGGACAGTTCTGGAACTTACTCACGGAGGAAAAGTACCCTAACATGAGGAAATGTGCTATCTCTTTGACTGCATTCTTTGGCTCCACTTATTTATGTGAGTCAGCCTTTTCTTACATGAAGATCATTAAGTCCAAATACCGTTCCACCATGACTGATGAACATTTGGAAGTGTGCTTGAGGCTGGCTATCAGCAGCTACTGTCCGGACTATGCATCCCTGGCTGATTCAATTCAGTGCAAGTCATCAAAGTAAACTCAGGTAATTACAAAAATGTCAATAGTTAATTATGTGTGTTTTGCAATATTGGCTCATTTGATTATGTAAGGTACATCAACATACATTGTACGTACAAATAATCCTCAATACATTTGAAAATAAATAGATGTTTTGCATTTTTGTAGTGGGTAGATCATTTTGACTCGGTCATTTTAAAAGTAGCTCGCATGCTGAAAAAGTGTGAGCACCCCTGACCTAGTGTAATCTTATGCTATTCTCCTATTCTTTCGATTTCTTTCTCTCTCTTAGCTCTATCCAAATTTCTCTTTACTGCTGCTCCTCTCTCTCTCTCTCTCTCTCTCTCTCTCTCTTTCTCTCTCTCTGTCTCTCAGTATATGCCTTTTTTCCAAAACTCTTAATATATCTTTACAATTACTAATATAATTCCCGTTGCAAAAAATATATCTTAATTCTATGATTAGATATTTTCCAACAAAATGTTCCTTTTTCACTAGTTTTTTTGGGTTATGTGTAATTGTAATGCTTATTATGATTATTATTATGTACTGTATATTTTTTTTATTCGTTTTAAATGCTTTTAAATTTTTATTCGGTTTAAAATTTTTTTATTCGGTTTTAAAGGCTTCGATTAACTTTCTTTAAACCTCGACCTTTTCTCTTTTCTAATTACGAGAAAGAAATACCCTTCAGAACAGTTTGCAAAGGCTATGCCTGGGGCTGTTTTTTTTAAAAGCTTAGCTTTACCCCAAAACCCCAAATAATTTTCTCTGTAAATTATGTTTTTCTTCTTTCGATGATCCTCACCATTTATTCTTTGACAGCCCTTCTACCAAACATCTAGTTTATTCTTTAGAATCTTTTTTTCTGAAATCCTAAAAAAACCACATCTCTCTCTAAAAACAAACTTCTTAATAATTTTCCCGAACTAACTGGCAATCACAATTTGATACTATCCAAAATGGCTTCCTTAATTCGACTTTTATTCTTCCAATTGCGCAATAAAATCCTTTAATTTAACCTCTCTATTACTCCTTTCTACTCAACAAAGAACTATATAAAATCAAAACCAAATTTAAATCCTTTTTAAAAAAAGCCTATCCTGATCTTTAAAAATAAAATAAATAAATCACCGATTACATATTGTTTTTGCAATGTAATGTGTCCATATTTTATCTAGAATATCTTATATCTGTCTTCACTAAGTATTTTAAAATCCAATAATTTCATCCAATCTGTATATATTATGTACTGTGTACAGTTAATTGTATCTTGTGTATTTTATAATAAAAAAGAAATTAAAAAAAAAATTTACTGTTCTGGGTTTAGATAGTTTTTAACCCTTAAAAGACCGGAATTAACGATAGTTGATTAGCGACGCGAAACCGGTATCATTCAAGAAATATACCAGTTTCGCCTGACGCATGAATGTTGCGAGAGCGAGAATGTAGCAAGTGCGTGAATGTCATTAGAAAGATTAGAAGACAAATAAATAAAAGAGAAAAGACTATTTGTTTTCATGCGCCTTGTGAAAACAATCGACCTCACAGTGAGAGCGAGCGAATGACTCCATTTGTCTAACGCAGTGCTCTTCAACCTTTTTGTTATCGCGGAACCCCTGAAGCACTTTCACGTTTGTCATGGAACCCCCATTAACAAAAAGTTAAAAAAACACGAGTTACATGTAAAAAAAGCAAATGTTTTATTATTAGACACTTTAACAAACAAGCAGTTATTACAGAAGCTGAAAAGCTAGAAATTTAATGACTCCGTTGTTCTTGAATTTCTTCTACGATCTTCGTAAATCGTGGCTGCTCGTTGCTCAGTGCATTCCTCATACACATATTTACACTCTTCAAACAACTTCTGTTTTTGTTCTTAATAGTGGTTAAAACAGAAAATGCTGTTTCACACAAATAGTTATTGGGAAATTGACACAGAAGTTTCAGTGCTTCCTTTTCAATTGCTGTTTCCTCTTTGCACAGAAAAATCCAAAAATATTCCTTTCCATTTTTTTCAAAGATTTCCTCCAAATTGATATCACTGCAGATGTCCAGAAGTTCTTCTTGTTCTGACAAAGTGAAAATAAAAGGATTAATTACCCACTTCAACAAACGGAAAGCCTCAGATTCTTCTTCAGGAAAATACCGATTAAAATTTTTCTTCAATAGCTTCAAATGTTTCAACACCAATTCTTTTATTTCAGCTGTATCCTCAACTTCAAAGTCCTCGCTCAGAAATTCATTCAAAAACTGAAAAGAGAAAAATCATTTTTTGACACTTTATTGGCCAGCAGTAAATTTTTTTTTAAAGGCATCAATTTTTCCAACTTGGGAAAATATATCTAAACTTTTCCCTTGAAGACTGATGTTGATTATGGACAACACATCGAATACTGAAGCCAGATATGCCAATTTGGAGACCCATTCATGGTCAAGAAAATTCGTTGCATATTCATGATTTTTCTCTGCAAGAAAAACTGATATTTCCCGTCTTAATTTGAACACACAAGTCAAAACTTTGCCCCGAAAGAGCCAGCGCATACCTCTGTATGTAGCAGAGCAGTGACATTCTCAGAATCCATTTCTTTACACAATGTTTGAAAAACTCTAGCAGATTTGCCTTTTTCACCTCATTTTATGTTATTCACAGTTTTCACAACAATATCCAAAACACTTTCTAGTTCCGTTTTTCTCTGCTTATCAGAACTAAGCGGTTTTACAGCCAGAGCTTCACGATGAATAATGCAATGTTTTAATATACAGTTTGTAGCAACTTCCTTGACACGAGCACCAACTCCCGAAAAGCGTTCAGTCATTAAAGCTGTTCCATTTGTAGTTAGAGAACAAGATTTTTCCTATGGTATTTGCTTTTCAATCATAAATTTGTTGAGTTTACTGAATACTTGTTGAGTACTTGGTTCCCTTCCAAGTCTAGGCAGCACAAATATTCATCAACAATATTATATGAATCAGTATTAGGAATTCTTATAAACACAAGCAGTTGTGCTCTTCTCTCAGTATTAGTTGATTCATCCAGTTCCAGTCCATAACAAGGAACTTTTCCGATTTTACACAAAAGTTGTTGCAACAAATCTTCGGCCATATGAAATCACCTTCTGCTTACAGTGGTATTGGAAAGAGGTATGTTTTGAAACTTGCGTTCAGTTTTTTTGTCTAGGAGCTGCTCTGCCACAATTTGCAACGCTGCTTTAATAACTTCCTCACCCAAAGTAAACAGTTTCTTTGTTTTAAGAATATGATGCTACAGTCGATATGAAGTCAACAACAAATCTTGATCAGTTTTAACTGCTCCTAAGAACAAATCTTTGTGCTTGCATACGCTGCTTTTCATATGTTTAAAGAATGAGATAGTCTTTATCTCGTACGCAGCATGATTGGCTTCCAAGTGCCATTGTAACTTAGCTGGAACCAGGGCAGAATTAGAAAGTCTCTTACAGCAAATCAGACATTCGGGCTGAGGAGCTACATTCGGAATTTGGTCATCCGGCAAAAAGAACCCGTATTTTAAATATGTTTCATCCCATTTTCTAACTTTGGCCAATTTTATTACATTTGGTCCGCTTGGAAGGAGGTACCTCTTGCTCAATACTGTCCACACCTTCGCTGTTATTATTATTTTGCTTCACATAAGAAAATATGCTACTTTGCTTCATCTGACCTGGCTAATAGTAAAAAGTTGGTTTTCGCACTACTTTTATTTATTCCCATAAAGGCTGAACAGCTGCAGCTCTACGGTAGTCTATTATTCTATTCTCTATTCATTGTCTACTTAACTACTGTAAACGGCAGCATCATGCATAGCTGTGATGCAACAAAAACATTTATTCGTTTTCAATAACGTTCTTGTTAAGTTCATAACAATGAACATCAAATTGCGCCGTTACGCAACAACTATCAATATTTTCGGCTATACACTGCACTCAACCTCTTATTTAACTAACTGGCCTACTTGGAATTTGAATGCGGCATGGTGACGATGATCTCAAGAAACAATTTAATAATGACGCATCAACGTACTGAAGCAAGAAATCATTTTCTTTACAAGGAACCCTAGCGGAACCCTCAAAACTCACGGAACCCCATTAAATGCTTTGCAGAACCCCTGTTGAAGAGCACTGGTCTAACGTCACAGCGCAAGCACGCACATACAATTTTTGCTGCGCACATACGGTGCGATGTTGATAATTACGATAAATTTTGGAATAAGACAATTTTGAAAAAGTTTTTTTCTAGGGATTTAGATAAGGTTTATAGATTAAGTGTTTTACTACAAATAGCAACTAAAAAGTTTGAACTTTATAACTGCACTACGGCACTAAATAAAAATAAGCGTTTTTTTCTGAAAAACTATGGTTAATATTTTTATTGATTACTCATTCATTTTTTATCACATTTAAAAAAATTTTATATTATTTTAATCAAGAAAAAATTATCTTTTTAACAATATACAAATTAATTACCTTCTTTTAACAAAAAAAGCGAAATTATTTATTGAAAAACTTAATTTGTAAAAAAAAAGCAAATTTCGCTCTGTTTGCGGTTTTGCTGCATCCGTCGCAAAACGAGTCTGCGGTGCTTTAAGGGTTAATTGTAGTATAGCCTCCATCAGCAGCAACAGTCCACGTTCCTCTTTCAAAATCCAATTCCTTTATAGTTTGATAAATGCCATCGAATCCACCTACGTCTACTTTCCCAGATCCCTCCGAATATCTTGATGAAATATTTGTCTCTGTTTCTGATGATATTCTCCAAACCCTTCCTTCTTCTCCCTTAATTACACATGACGATTTACGCTCAGCTATTAAACTCTTAACCAAAACTCTCCTGGTCTCAATGGTTTCACCCCAAGTCCTTTAGATTTCTTTTCCTTCATTAAATCTCTATATTAAGTCAAACTTTCAATAACTCTTTTTATATTTGAAATTACGGCCTTGGAATTACAATATAATGGATTCTATGTATTCCTTGTTCAGTAAATCCGGGAATAACTTATAACAGCTGCTTTGAGTCCATCTGTCGTCCGGGATCTGTAGTCTAGTGGTATAGTAACCTGTGTGGAAGACTACAGGTCCCAGGTTCGATTCGCCGTGAGATAAGCATCACTGATGAGCTCTAATGAGAGCGAAACTCGAGTCTGGTGTTTCTCGTCTTTATGCAGCTTGTTTAAAAATAAAAAATAACTCTTTTCTTCGTAAACAACTTGCTTGCTCCCAATCTCTTGCCCTTGTTAAACTAATCCTTAAAATACCTAATGCCAAATCTGTTAAAGATTCGCGCCTCATCTCTCTTTCAAATACTTATTATAAAATTTTTTCTACAATAATCTCTTTCAGGTTTAACCCATTCTTAGTTCAGTCATTTTACTAGAACAGCAATGTGGCCTCCCAAACAGACAGATCTTCAACAAACACCTAAATATCCTCTCTGCTATAAGCTATACAAAAGACTTTATTCAACCATTAGTTATTCTCCTAAGTGACTTTTATAAATCCTTCGATTCCCTATCTCACGAATTCATTTTTTTCACTGCCACATAATTAGGAATTCCAGTTACTCTAACTGGATTCAAATTTTTCTCTCTAACCTTACAGCCCAACTTAACCTTAATGACTTTCTTTCCAATCGTATTTTTGTTAGGTGTGGCATCCGCCAATTATACCAACTTAGCATGCTCTTATTTTTAATTGGCATATAACCTCTAACAAAAAAAATACTTTCTTTATCTAAAATCCAAGGAATCTCCATTGGTACCACATCACTTAAAGTCTGTCATTATGCTGATGATCTGACTTTTTTTATATCTTCCCCTCAATCTTTTTCTCTAATTCGTGAGATTATTGAAGAATTTTCTCTTTACTGTGGTCTAAAAATCAATCAATCCAAAACCTTCATTATTTCTAATTCCATAGTATTACTATCTTCCTTTCGTTCTTCCTTTCCGCAAAGTAAAACTCTTTCTTCTACTAAAATCCTTGGAATAACCTTTTCTTTTTAAAATGAAAATCTGTCCAAAAACAGGGATGACTTCATCCGTTTACTCCCTCACTCTATTCTTGTTACCCTTAATCCTAAAGAATCTCTATTTTCTTAGATCATTTCTATAAATCAACATTTTTTACCCAAAATTTTTTTTCTTTCCAGAATTATTCTCCCAACCCTAAAACAAATCAAAATCTTAATTACCCTACTTTTTAAATTTTTATGAAACTACTCTCCCTTTGAACCTATTAGACCATATTAGAAGATTCATCCTCTACCTACCCAAATCCGACGGTGGTATTGCTTTTCCCTCCATTGGACTTAAAACTTCTACAGCTTTCCTATAAAAATTTATTTTTCTCCTAAAAACTCCCAATCTTCAATTCTATTTTTGGATGTCGTATGGACTTTACAATATTGAAACAAAAATTTTATCCATAAAACCCGAACTCTACTCAAACTCCCAACCCCACCGTCCTAAACTTAACCCTTTATTGGCCAAAACCCTTTCTCTTTTCACAAAAACTTCTACTGTATATCCCTTCAGAATCCCTTCAGAAATCCTTGACAAACTTACCTTTAAATCCTTTTACCAATTTTTACTTAAATCTGATCCTAATCCTATTCCTATAACAAACACCATTACCCCCCCATACTTGGCTACGTCTTATTCTTGCGAAACCCCGACCGTCTCTCTTCTCAAGTCTTGAAAAAGAAATATTCTTCAGAACAGCATATAAAGGCTATAGCTGGGGATGTTTCTTTTCGAAACGTAACTTTAAACCCCGTAACCCCAATGATTATCTCTGTAAACTTTGTTTTTTTCCTCCTGATAATCCTCACCATCTATTCTTCCACTGCCCTTTTACCTAACAATTAATTTCTGATCTGGAACCCCTACTTACTTCTGCACTAAAACAACCCACTATTCTAACACAAGACATTCTTCTATACAACTACAGCAACACAACAAGAAAACCACACATCTTAATACGTAAACTAGGTTTATTAATCCGTCTATCCCTTTTCTATCTAAAAAATTATAACTCTCTTTCTCATACAACTATTCCATCGTCCCTTTTTATTGAAGAACAATTTAAAATTAAAATTTAAAAGATTTTTGAAACAACATTTTCCCGACAATGTAATGAAGGATTAAACACAAAAAAATCTTTTCTACTAATTTCATAAAATGTTATGTATGTTTTGTTTCTTGTTTATTTTATTTTTACACGAATATTGCTTGTATTATTAAACCATTGTATTTTTAAACACTATGTAATTTCACAAACTTACCAAGACTGTCAGTTTACCGCAAATAATTTTTTTTCCTTTTTTTTCTTTAATGTCCTTTAAATGATTTTTTAATTTCTTTATTGTTGTGTAATGCCATCACACACCAAAATTTATGCTAATTTCATATATGTTTATTGTAATATTTTATTTGATACGTGCTTATATGTTCAAAATGTATCTTATAATCTTTGGTTTTATGGCAAGCAAGAAATTTACTATAAAAAGATGAGTATAGGGAATCACTCCTAACTCTGCCACTGCTTTAATGAATATAACCAAAATCACTTTTGGCTTGCAATATATTCAATTGATCGAGAAAATGCACACACAGGGGTAATTTGACCTCTTACCATCGAGGCAAATGACACATTACTGTGCAAAAGTACAAAGACTCATTTGTACTTTTGCACAGTAATGTGTCATTTGCCTCGATGGTAAGAGGTCAAATTACCCTTGTGTGTGCATTTTCTCGATCAATTGAATATATTGCAAGCCAAAAGTGATTTTGGTTATATTCATTAAAGCAGTGGCAGAGTTAGGAGTGATTCCCTATACTCATCTTTTTATAGTATCTTATAATCATTCATTAATAACTGTACAATCTATTAACAACTGTTTTTAGTTTTTGTGTGTTTATAAATATTAAAAAAAAGTTTACAGCAATCTATAACACTGTAAATTAAATGATCTACTATTTACACAAATTAAACATGTGTGCGATGGAACTACAGGGATCAGTTTATTCCTTCTTGGTCACCAGTAATATGCTATTTCGGCTAGACTTGTACGACTCTGGCAGTTACGCTGATTGCGCCGTGCAGATACGATTATCTTTTGTTGAAATTCGCTTGATATTGAATTTATACGATTTAATAACCATATATAAACTAATATATTTATCTCCGATCATCTTTAAATATATCCGTTTATCCCCGAAGAGGTATCAACGAACATCTATGATTGTCTATGATTATCTATGATCTGCTCTGGGAATTCATCTCTGATCATCTCTATTCGGATACAAACATCTCTAAATATATCTGTTTATCTCTCAAAGAGGTATCAACGGCCAAATTATCTATAATCTGCTATGGGGATCATCTCCGATCATCTATGTTCGAAGAAAACATTAAAACAGATATTCGGAGATGTATCTACAATTATCTATGGGTAGCAATCTCCAACCATCAATGATCGGACATACAGTAATTTTGGACTATGAAAATTATACATGGTCGGAGATAAATTTCGGATTGGGATAGTAAATACTCTTAAATTAAGTACTGTTATTCGCAACAATTACGAACAGTAACAAGTCACTTCTAAAACAATGAATAACCAACAAGTCAATCTTATAATTGGTATCTTCTTCTTTTCCTTTCGGTTTTTCCCTTCAATCAGGGGTAGCCACAGGTATCATGATCCTCCAAACCTTTCTGTCTTCAACATCCGTCTTCTTTGCACCAACTTCCCGCATATCTTTTTTCACTACATCTAGAAACCTTCTCTTTGGTCTCCCTTTTCTCCTCTTTCCCGGTAACTCCATTTCCACCATCTTTCTTCCTACATACTCTTGGTCTCTCCTCATGACATGTCCATACCACCTGAACCTGCCCTCCCTCATCTTCATTCCTAACCGCTCTACCTACCTTAACGATACTCCTGATGTACTCATTTCTAATCTTGTCTTCTCTCGTCACTCCCATAGCAAACCTCAAAATCTTCATCTCTGCGACTTCCATCTCTTCCACTTGTTTCTTTGTGACTGCCACCGTCTCAAGTCCATACACTATTGCTGTTCTCACCACTGAACTGTACACTTTTCCTTTTATTCTAGCTGATAACCTCCTGTCGCAGATTACTCCCGATACTCTTCTCCATCCGTTCCATCCTGCCTGTACTTTCTTCTTTACCTCCCTCTCGCAACCACCACTTTCGTGCACCGTTGATCCCAAATACTTAAATTTCTTCACTCTTGGCACTTTTGTATCCTCTATCTTTACTGTTTCGTCATCATTTTCGCCATTTATACACAGATATTTGGTCTTTGACTTACTTACTTTCATCCCTCTTCTTTCCAATGCATACCTCCAGGATTCTAGTTTCCGCTTCACTTCTTTCCTGGTCTCTTCGCAAATCACAATATCATCAGCTAACAGCATCGTCCACGGTGGTTCTCTCCTTACTTCGTCCGTTAGCCGGTCCATTATCACTTCAAACAGGAATGGACTTAACGCTGATCCCTGGTGCAGTCCAAGCTTAACCTTAAAACTTTCTGCAGTTCTTACTGCACACCTCACTACTGTTTTGCTTTCCTCGTACATATCCTGTACTAGCTGTACATATTTTCCCACTATTCCTGATTTTCTCATACAGTACCACAGCTCTTCCCGCGGAACCCTGTCGTAAGCTTTCTCTAGGTCCACGAATACACAATGTAGCTCTCTTTGAACTTCCCTGTACTTTTTCATCAACATTCTTAAAGCAAACATGGCATCGGTAGTTTCCTTTGCTGGCATTAATCCATATTGCTGTTTACTGATCTCCACTCTATCCCTTAACCTGGATTCAATTCTTTGCCATATCTTCATTGTGTGGCTCATTAGCTTTATTCCTCTGTTGTTTCCGGAGCACTGTGCGTCCCCTTTGTTTTTATAGATTGGGATAAGTACACTCCTTCTCCATTCTTCTGGCATCCGTTCACCCATTAATAGTCTGTTGAACAGTCTGGTAAAAAACTTTATTTCCACCTCGCCCATGCACTTCCAAACTTCTACTGACAACTCATCTGGCCCAGCTGCTTTACCTTTTTTCATCCTTTTTAGTGCATTCTTTTATTCTTCTCAACTGACACAACTTACTTCTCTCTACACACACTTTAACCAATTCTGCTTCCTCTGTCTTGGGGTCTCTGTTATTTTTCTCGTTCATCAGTTTCTCAATGTAATCCTTCCATCTCTTTAACACTGCCTCCGAATTTACCATATCATCCTTTATAACCCTCATGTGCTGTACATCTTTCTCTTAGCTCTGTCTCTCTGCCTAGCCAATCCGCACAACTCCTTTTCACTTTCTTTTGTTTCTAATCTAGCATACAAATCGTCATACGCAGGTCCCTTCGCTATTGCAACTGCCTTCTTTGCCTTACTCTTCTTTTCTTTGTATATCTTTTTAGTATTTTCATTTTTTATTTTGTCCCATGCTTACTTTGTCTCTTTCTTTTCTTTTATGCTCTCCTGAACTTCCTCATTCCACCACCATGTCTCCCTGTCTCGTTTTCGTTTCCCAAATGTCACTCCCAGCACAGTTTCAATTGTTCTTCTTAGCATTTCTGCTGTTTTGTCCCACTCATCAGGTAATCTGTCCTTGCCTCCCAGAATCCTGGTCACTTTTTGTCTAAACACTTCTTGACAGCTTGTCTCCTTCAGTTTCCATCATCGTATCTTTGGCTGTACTTTCTCTGCTGTTTTTTTTCACCATTAAAGCCATTTTGCATACCACCATACGATGCTGCTTTGTGACACACTCATTCAATGTTACCTTACAATTACACATTTCCTTCAAGTTCCTCTTTCTGCACATTACATAATCTACTTGGTTACTTTTTCCTCCACTCTTATACGTCACCCTGTGTTCATCTTTTTTCTTGAAATAATTATTGACAATTGCCAAATTGACAATTTTTCTTGAAACAAGTATTGACAATATTATAACTGGTATCAAATATTTTAAACACTCTTAAATGAAGTACTGTTGACCGCAACAACAAACAGTAGCAAATCATTTCAACAAACAACAAAGGAAAGACTGACAGGCCAATTTAAAAAATATTACTATCAATTTAAGCCAATTACCTGCAATTCAATCTGAAGAGTATTACAGTCAGTTTAAACCAATTACCAACAATACCTTCTCTTGAAGATGAAAGTTCGGAACGGAAAGTTGAAGAAACTTTGAACGTTAGTATTGAAGAAACTTTATTGATTCCAACTAAAATTGAATCAACTTGGCTGGAACTTCGCGGGTTGAAAAATATGTGTCCCTCGCCTTGATCTTTATTTGGTCCCGCTTGATGCAATTGAATTATAATTTATTGATAGTTGAAAACCAGAAAATTTCGAATTTGCAGTATCATACAGAGCGAGGGGAATAGAAATGACGTTAATTTGATGGTAATGATGAATTTACAGGAAATGGAAAACGACGAAATGAAGCGAAAGAAACAAAAATGATGAAACTAAGGCCGTGAAACGACTGTAACGAAACGACGGCAACGAAACGTTTTCTTCAATACTGAGGCAAACAATTCAATTAAACAGTTACCGCCATGCGCAACTTTTCAAATTTTCAAAAAAAATTTTTCACCAGTACATAGAAAAACTCCAAAAAACACTTCTCGATTATTGCGCGCTTATTCAAAGTCGGAAAAAACTAAAAAAACGCACAGTTGCTAAATTAAACAGAACGAACATGCACGAAGGATAGAAACTCGAGTCCTACAAAAAAAATCTTTCCTTCTTTTTTTTTCTTTTCAAATAAATTAACATCATTTCTGCGAACATCTCATCAGGGGAGTACAACAGCCTGGGGTAAAAAAGAAGAAAACCTTATCCCAGTCTTGTCTGCGTGTGACCGGACGTGGATGCCTTTGATCCATACGACGACGAGATCGATCAAATTAAAATATACAAATTATTGAAATAATGAGACGCGTTTCTTTCGATGTTATTTACATTTCTGATATTTTGAAAGCTATTTATATATTGTAAATTAAAAAAAAGGTGTTTAAAAGATTTTCTTTGCTTTCAAAACGTGGGACACTTTTCAACATTTCCCTAAAACAATAATGGTATCATGTCAATAATTTAAAGCAATTTTGTCCTCTCTTAATTTTAAAGCCCTGTAAGTAAAGTTGTTTGGCGTGACTTTATAAGAAACATTTTCAAACTTACAGTCAATTAAAAATATTTAAGATACTTGCTTCAAAATGTTATTTTGAAAACTTTTGTACAAAATTACTTTATTTTCATAAGTTTTATCATTACTTTTTATATGTTTTTAAAAAATTAATTATAGAAAACACAAATCAATTAAAGTTGAAAGTCGAAACAAACTTACCAGAAAAATCAATCGTCAAGTTTTCAGTGCCTGATTCAAATTTAGATGCCATTGTAAATTTAACAAACTTGCCATATTTTTTTATAAAAACCAGATAAAGAATATCAGCATTTCGTTTCAAACAAAGCAGAAACAAAAACACAAATATATTTAGTTTAGTTTTGTAAGTCAAAATCACGAAATCTTTTTAAGTTTTTAAGTTTTCAACGGTGTGGTTTGTCTATTTTATTTGTTAAAATTATTGAAAATAAAAAATTGGTTGAATTGCCTTTCATCTTAAAAAACAGTCGCGGGCAAATTACGGCCCGTGGCCTAAATTCTACCAACGACCCGTTGCCTAATATGCGACCCACAAAGTATTCAATACTATATCTAGGAATGCGGCTACTTTTTTCTGTCTTGACCACCCTGAGTGGTGTCAAAATTTAAAATGAGGTCACAAATTATAATGAAGATCGTTCTTTTGGTCTTCACCGCTCAAAATGGTGTCACAAATAAAAATAAAGCTTTTTTTTTCTTTTCGAGAAGTTTGAGGCACTAATTCACATTATAAATATTAGTACGTAATACTCGTATATTGGCTTACATATTTCAATGCAGTATGTCGTAATAATAACGTCACAGCGCTTGAAGCGCTGTACTGCTTTTCAATTTCTGCACGTGTTTTTTTATGTGTCAGTTCACAATCGCAACTGTCAAATGCGAACCTCTAATGTTTAGTTTTTGCTTATGAGTTGGTACTAAATTATTATTTATAATTGCAGGTTATCTTCATATTATGTTATGTGTCATTATAAGTTAAATAAAACCAAGTAAATTGTCTAAAATTCTGGTTTATAACACAGTATATTCGCAAACTTCTTATAAAAAGTTTGCCCATCCCTGTTTATAGAGTTTGACTCAAAACTTAATTTGCATATAAGAATAAACAAGTTACAAATTTGCATAGAACCGAATTAGACAATTTCTGTCTTTGATTTGCTCAAAATTTTTTAAATTAGTATTCCATGCTTGTGTAACCAGAACAAAGTTTATTAGAAGACGTTTTGGAATTGTTACTCATTCCATGATTAACTGAAAAATGTAGTAAAATTAATTGATTATGTAAAAAAATTAAGGAAGTATAACTAACAAAAGGATCAAGAAACCAGTCACAAATTATTGTAGGCCAACTACCAAACTTTTCTTTGACTGTATTAAGACTATCAACGAAAATGGCTTGGAGAGTTGACACGAGAATTTCTTGAATTAAACTTGTTTGTGAAATTTGGAATTCTAATAAAAAATTCAAAGTCCCAATATCAATTATGAAATTATTTTAAAAGCATTGACATCAGAAATAACTGATAGCAGCGACAAAAAGTACTTCAAAGAAGAATCAAAAAGTCTATTTGGAAAAGAATCAATCAGAAATTCTATTTTTTAATTTTCAACTGATGGAATCACCACTGGTATACTGATTTGGAAAAAACTATACAAAATAAAAAATTGGGATTTGAAAAATTTTATTAAAAATATAGGTGCAGATGCAAAAAGATCTACACGAGGATGCAAATTTTCTTATAGATAGCTGTTTCAAAACTTTGAAGTCTTTTCAGAACTGTTTGATCTTGCAAAAAATGTTTTAAGTCAAACAGAGGGAAATGAAAAAAAAGCTAAAAATTTTATAACTAGAAACTTCTTGAATTGGATTATTTTAACAAGAATGAATAAATATAAGGGGTCAAAAATAAAAATATTTTGTGCCTGATTTCTTTAAAACTATTCAACTATCTTTTCTCGATGCAAATTTTTCTCGATCTAAACATCGCTTTTCTTTAGTTATTTGGTATTGGGGTACCAAACAACTACGAAAATAAATTTTATTAATCCTTGTTAGCAGGGCTGTGGAGTCGAAGTCGGGAATCGGAGTCGCGGAGTCGTATGTTTTTGGGCGGATTCGGAGTCCGGGCCGGAGTCGTTTTTTTAGTTTTCATGGAGTCGGAGCCGGAGTTGTTTTTTAGTTTTGCTGGAGTCGAAGTCGGAGCTGGAGTCGTTTTTTTTAATTTGCTAGTGTCGGTGTCGGGAGTCGGAGTTGTTTTTTTAGATGTGCAGGAGTCAGAGTTGTTATTGTTTTTTGCCACTCCTAATCCGCTTTAGGTTGAATCAAACTTACACGTTTACTACAGCTGGTCAAATGTACCAAACCAACAAACAAGCATGCGCCTACACGGTGAATACTTTTCCGAAGACAGTGTCGCTTTCGCCCTAAATTTGAAATGAATAAAAAAACGGTTTTACTTTAAATCGACAGATCAAAAAGTATATTTTCTTTGAAAAATGTAAAGTTATCTTCGGTTCAGTAACTATTCTTTAAAATCCCACTGAAGATTAAAAAGTTACTTTTACATTAATTCAATGACAAAATAAACTTTGAATTGATGATTTGTGGAGACAAAATGATCCATCAAGAACTTTTTTCTGGGAAGACATAATAAGCTTTAGAGTGTATGACATAAAAGCTTACCCAGTTAACATATATGATTAATTGGGTAATGGTTATCCTTCATCGTTTTTTGATAAAATTCTTGCGAGCTTTCAATCTTCTAACAAATTTTCTCAAAACATTAGTTTTGAAAATAGTTTTTGTATTCCGTATTTGGGTAAGGAATCACATCACTTTGCAAATCGTCTTTCTGCATTAATAAAAAACAAGTACAACTTAAAAATATCTCCAATCTATAAAACTTTTAAAGTAGCCAATTATTTTCAGTTAAAATCCAAAACTCCTGTGGCTCTTTGTTCAAATGTTGTCTATAAATTCTCGTGTTCGTGTGATACGAACAAGACATACATCGGTATGTCGTCCAGACATTTGATCACTAGAGTTCGTTAGCATCTGAATTTCAAAAGTCTACAGGATAGTGCAGTTAAAGATCATATTTTGTCGTGTGAAAAGTGTTCTAATAATCGGTCTGATGAAAACAATTTTGTAATAATACGTAAATGCAAATCAGAATTTTGTTCTAAGATTCATGAAGCTCTACTCATAAAAAAGTTAAGTCCAAAATTAAATCGACAAATGTTCGCAAACGGAGCTTCATATTTATTGAATATATTTTGATTGTAATATTTTTTCTTTTTTTCTTCAATGACATCATAATCTGAAATTTAATTTGTATCAATTTAGTTTCTCTCTCGTTTTGATTTAAAATTTAGCCTGTTAGTCAAAAGTACAGCCTTTTTTAAAAAAATATACATTGTTTTTTGCTGTTGTTAATTTTTAATTTTTTTTATGTGTGTGTGTAAATTTAAAGTTAATTGATATTACTAATTGTAGAAACCTGATGAGGGCTGAAGTAAGCCGAAAACGTTCGTTTTTTTTTTAAATAATAATTTTTAATGTTTATTTAATAAATGCTGAAAATGCTGAATCCATTATAGTCCATAAATGCTGAATCCATTATGGCTGCTATTTTCAAAGTAAAAAAGCTTTGCACTTTCATAAGATAGCTCATTTTGAGCTAAATAGCTCTGCATATAGTCAGAAGAAAAAAATGAATTTTCCACGAGTATAATTTAACTTAGCTACGAGTATAAATGGAATGTGCAATGTGTCCTGTCCTGTATGTCTGTCATTGAATATACCGAAATCTTTTCAGCTGTTGCATGAATGTACTCTTGTACAGACAAGTTACGATTTTTTTGAATGTTCAACTATTTATAATCGTAAATCACAAGTTCTATCCAACTGCTGACAACAAAGAGTAATTACAGCCTTTCCAAACTAATGTAAATCATTTTAACCGAAATTTGTTTATAAAAAATTCTATAATGGCTCAAAATCATTGAGTCGAAATAGAGTCCAATTGTAAAAAATAGAGCAAAAAAAAGGTATTTTTAGTCAAATTAAAAATTGCTCCAACTGTAACAATGCTGTTTTTGTTTACTCTTAGAGTAGGTCTACACGCAATTGCAAATGCACGACACTATGCAATTCTGTTAGCAGCTTTTCTGTGATATTAGTTTCTTGTTGAATGATTTTTGCAAGACCAAAAAAGTTATCAATGCAAGTTAGCAATATTTTGTGAATAGTGCTTGAATAAATTCATCAAAAATTGTAATACTTTGTTTAAGTACATTTTTTTGTAGAAGTGAATGCCATCTATTAAACTTAATTTTTACTGAAAATAATTCTGTATATTTTATCTTAACGCACTGGCGCCCCTCAGTTAAAACTTTCTCTGCAATGCAGCCGGCAATGGCAAAAAGAGTGTGCACCCATGTGCAGCAAAAAGATTGGCTTATATAATTAAAAAAAGTAAAGTTTGACAATTAATCTCAAAAAGTTTCAGTCTTTAAAGTGCTGTTTACTAGTATTTAAAGCATGATTGAAAGTTTGAAAACGTTGGATAAACATAAGGAAAATTATTTGTTGAAGATGAAAAATTTGTAGCTGATAAAAAAATTAAGAAACATAGGAAAAAAAGTTTTGTATTTGTCGTTGTCTACGAGAAAGTTCTGTCCGAAATTAAGTTTCGACTCACAAACAGATTTTCTGCGAATTTAGATCTCGTGCACTCTTAAAAGTAGATCTTTATCCATTGTGGCTATATTTTAAGTGTGGTGTAAATCGTTTCTTGCGATAAGCTAAATCAAAACCTCTTTGGAAAAAACTTAATCACTTGCTGTCTAGCCCAAGATCTTTGCTTTCTTTTCTATCGGTTAGATTGCATTGGTCAATTTGAGAGTATGAAGTTTTACAACAAAACGAAAATCACAATAATTTTTTGTGACTTGTAGAACGTACGCCAAGAGAAATGTAAAGTTTTACCTGATAATTGAATACCAACTATTAAACAATATATCACTCTGAAGTGGCTAACGAGTGGATTCCTTCACTTTGCTTTAAGGTTGTTCCAAATTAATTATTTTAAGACGTTGTTCTTTGGGTCAAAAGGATTAATTCTTTATATCATAAATAAGTTTTACAAAACTGACTTCCTTGTTGATAAAAAAACGTTTTGTCCCGTCGTCAAAAGTTTACTCATTAAACGATGTCACAATGATAGCTGCGTCAGTGATTAGCTTTCTCTAGAAATGATTTTAATCATTCCTGTTTAAAAACGCCGTGGTTGTAATGATTTACGCTGATGTAGTGTAATTTGAGTAGTTTTCAAAAATACTGAAAAAATTTTTTAGAATCGATTAAAGTTGAGTTTTGATAAGAATTTACTAGCAAACCTACTTCTTGCTGCTGTCAAATACAAAATCTGACAAAAATGAGGGTAAAAAGGGAGAGAGAGAGAGAGAGAGAGAGAGAGAGAGAGATCATTTTATTTGCGTCAAATCTTTTCAAGATATTAGCGATTAAAACAAACACAATGATTTTTATATTTTGAAATTAAACAAATTGATTAATAATGATAAACAATTTATGTTAAATCAAAATGCACTATAAAGATATGATGTATAGGATGGAAGGGACAAAAAGTCATTTATTCAGTACGCCTAGTTTATTTAAAAGTTTCACAAGTCGCAATTTAATATATTAGTTAATGAGGTTTTGGTGAGTAAAATTGATTATTAATCATAAAAAAATTAATACTACACATATTACATTATAAATATAAATCTACCTTACAGGCACGATGAAAAAAACAACAAAAAACAACAAAAGCAAAAAAAACAAAGGCCAATAAGCTAAAATTTAACGACAGAATAGATCGCAGCGCAAATTAGATTGAAATAAAGACAAATAGCATAAAACAAACAACACAACAAATTTTAGCCAGTAATTAAAGATTAAGAGGTGCACAAAAACAATAATATTTCTTCAAGTTAAAGCTTACACATTAAAGTAGTTTTACAGTACAGCTAGTTATCTTGTAAAAAATTATAATTAATATGGGTACAATTTGAATGTTGTTTAAATTTCATAGGTATCTAGCGGGTGTTTATACAATCATCTAAGAGGTGCACAAAAACAATAATATTTCTTCAAATTAAAGCTTAACACATTAAAGTAGTTTTACGTACAGCTAGTTATCTTGTAAAAAATTATAATTAATATGTGTACAATTTAAATGTTGTTTAAATTTCACAGGTATCTAGCGGGTGTTTATACAATCATCTATAAATTGATATAATTTTTTTCGGTTTTTATGTTATTGGGTACTTGTTTCACATTTTCATACAATTTACTGTAATACTGTTTAACGATTTACAAGCCAAAAAATGTGAAATAAAGATATTCGTATTATTTGATTGCCGTGTGTTATAAGTATAAATTTTATTTATTAGTGGGATTCTATCTTTAAACTCACTATCGTTGTATAATCGAAACATGAATTTCATTGCAGATAATTGGTAGAATTCATTTACTTTTAATAATTTAAAAACTGCATACAATTTATTTAATCTTGTTCTATATGGTTGCATAGTTATGTATCTTGTAGTTCTATTATGCATCAAGGTTCTTTCATACTAATTGATTTGCATTTCCCCATAGAACTACGTCATATTACAACCTGCTTTTTGTAAGTGCGTGGTACACGAGCTTTAACTTATTCATGGACAATATTTTTAAATGATACAGCATTTCTACTGATTTAAATAGAGGAGTAGTTAATTCATCTATATGGGGTTTCCATTTTAGATTTTCATCAATTACAACTCCCAAGTACAACTCTGGCAGCTTGTTTCATTTTTGATGTCAATGTTTTTAAAATAATTTCATAATTGATATTGGGACTTTGAATTTTTTTATTAGAATTCCAAATTTCACAATCGAGTTTAATTCAAGAAATTCTCATCTTAACCCTCCAAGCCATTTTCGATTATAGTCTTAATACAGTTAAAATAAAAATCTGGTAGTTGGCCTATAATAATTTGCGGCTGGTTTCTTGATCCTTTTTTTGGTTGTACTTTCTTAATTTTTTTACATAATCAATTACAGTAATTTTACTGCATTTTGCAGTTGATCATGGAATGAGTAACAATTCAAAACATCTTCTAATAAACTATCGTTGTCGTCGTCGTTTGAAGAGTATCCACATTTTTTTTTCCAGGTCAGACACAAACAGGACTGGGGCCTATGGTTTATCCTTTTACTACCCCAGACTGCTACACTGCCTGGATCAGATGCTGGCAGTGATGTCATTAAGCCAGCATCGAGTTTCGTCATTCAACCGTCAGACCTCGTACTCCATGTGCTTCCCGATGTATAGGGCACGCTGTTAGTACATGGTCTGCGGTTTGCCCAGAGGCGCCACACTCGCAATTCGGTGAAGGAGCAAGACCCTAATTGTGCATGGATAAATGGAATCGCCCAAGTCCATTCCGCAGGCGGTTGAGCTTAACCAGATTGGCCCAGATGGTAGGTGCTTTCACGCAGCCTGGGCCGTGAGTAAGTCTGTTCATTGATTTTAAAATGACAGACCGAAACCGAACCTACCAAAACGGAAGGGTATTCCCCCGTTCCGATATTCAGTGTGGGTCTGCTAATCGGCAAACGTCCTTTTCAGGACGGGGCAATGTTAGGATAAAACTGCCCTTTTCAGAGCACATTGCCAACAAGTTCCGAAGACCCACTATTCTTCAGTTGAACATCGAAGGCCTCACTGCAAGCAAGATGAACGTTCTTTATCACCTCGCTATGCAGTCTGAGGCACTCGTCATCCTACTGCAGGAGACCCACTGCACTGATGCAGAGAAGTTGGTACTACCAAACTATCAACTAGCTGGGTCTTCTTTAAGCAGGAAGCATGGCCTTGCCACGTTTGTCCTCGAGCGACTGAGATACACGCTTTTGGACCAATCTCCACCGACATCGGAGATCGAGTGGCTGTGTGTGGACGTTGACGGCTATAAAATAGTCAACGTCTACAAACCACCGCCAACACGATTGCGAACCCTGGGTCTCCCAGTGTTTCCTCAACCCTGTCTGTACGTTGGCGATTTTAACTGTCGTCATGCTGACTGGGGTTACGACGACAACAGTCCGGACGGTGAGTGCTTGGCTGGCTGGGCAAGTATTAATTATCTTTCCCTCCTATATAAAGCCAAGGACGCTGCCAGTTTATATTCCGGCCTCTAGAACACTGAGACACCAATCCAGACTTAGCTTTCGCTAGCGTAGGTCCAAACAGTTGCTTACCGGATAGACGTGTTCTTGACAAGTTCCCCAGGTCACAATATCGACCTTTGCTTATTACACAACCAAGGTTTGCTATGGCAGTGCCAAGCATGCCTGTTAAGCGATGGAACTTCCGCAAGGCCAAATAGAGTCACTACATTGCTTTGACGAATAAATTTGCAAAGACTTTGTTGCCGCCTGATTCACTTGATGTGGATGCGACTTACCAGAACTTTTGTAACACCATTAAGAAAGCAGCCAAAAAGACTATCCCACGCGTGATCCCTATATAAAACCTTTCTGCAGTCTCCTCAGGGAGACGACTCAAGTTTGGCTGCTACAGCTCTGCTTGCCAAGCTTGACAGAAAACGGAGGGAATGATGTTCCGAAGCAGTTCGGAGCATTGACTTCTCACACTATAGTCGAAAAGCGTGGAGTATTTTGAACAACCTTACTGGTAGGTCACGACACTCTCCTCGTCACTGTCCCGTTTCAGCCGATGCTATTGCATCTCAGCTGGTTAGAAATGGGAAATACGAGGCTGTTGATCGCAAGTCATCTCGACTTGTCTCTCAAGAAGTGTCTGATCTTTGGAGGGCTACAACACCAGACGCAGTAAATATCTTTGACAATTTTTCACAGAGAGAATTTACTGCTGCCCTTCAACATTTAAAACCAGGTAAAGCTCCGGGACTTGATTCCATCTGCTTCGAGCTTATACTCCATGCCGGAGCTGCTTTGAAGTCCTGGTTACGTGACTTCATTTCTTCCTGTTTTCGCCGACTCAAAATTCCTAAGATCTGGAGAAGAGCGCTTGTAGTCGCGATCCCAAAACCAGGAAAGCCCATGGGAGACCCAAAGAGTTATCGACCGATATCTCTGCTCTGTGTCCCCTACAACATCCTCGAGAGGCTTATCTACGCCCGCGTTGAACCATTAATCGATCCACTGCTCCCTAAAGAGCAGGCTGGGTTTCGGCGCAGGAAGTCAACCATAGATCAAGTTGTTCTGCTAACCCAGAACATCGAGGATTCTTTCGAGGCTAAAAAGAAGGCCGGTGCCGTATTTATTGTCTGACAGCTGCTTATGACACTGTCTGGCACCGTGGCCTTACCTGCAAACTGCTGAGACTACTTCCGGATAAGCAGATGGTTAGAATGATTATGGAGCTTGTCCGAAATCAAAGTTTCACTCTTACCACCGGTGACAGCAAGCAAAGCAGGTTGCGCCGTCTTCAAAACGGCGTTCTTCAGGGATCGGTCTTGGCTCCCCTCCTATTTAACATCTATACGTACGATCTTCCTTCCATGATTTCCAGAAAGTTTGCTTATGCTGATGATCTAGCATTGTTGCATTCTTCTGGAAACTGAAAGGACTTGGAGGGAACCTTAAGCCAAGACATGTCCACACTGTCAGCGTATCTCCAGACTTGGAGGTTGAAGCTCAGTCACACTAAGACGGTGACGGCAACCTTTCACTTAAATAACCGAGAGGCCAAACGTGAGCTAAAGGTCTACAACAACGGTAGACTTTTACCGTTCTGTCCAACACCTACTTATCTTGGGGTAAAACTGGACAGATCGCTCACCTTTCATCACCATTTAGTGGCATTGCGCAAAAAACTATCCTCGCGCGTCACACTGTTGAGGCGACTCGTGGGCTCGGGATGGGGTGCTGGTGCTAAAACACTACGCATAGCCACCTTGTCTCTAGTCTACTCAGCAGCTGAGAACTGTGCGCCAGTCTGGTGTCGCAGTGCTCACACTCGCCTCATCGACAGTGTCTTGAACGACGCCTTGCGCATGGTTACTGGATGCCTGCGTTCCACTCCAACGGACCACCTACCTGTACTCTCAGGCATCCAGCAAGCTGAGCTTCGCCGACTGGAAGCGACACTCTCCTTGGCTTACCGTGGATCTCTGGACCCCGATCATACTTTGTATGGTCTTTTAAGTGGGTTCTCAGATACTCGCCAAGTGAGACTAAGATCCAGATGCCCGTTTGTGCCAGGTGCGCGGAATCTCTGGGACAACCTTGCCAGACTTGGCATCCGTGCCTCTGAATGGGCAAATCACAAATGGAAAATGGAGTACTGTGAAAATGCTTCCAAACGCCGTGCTTTTGTGTCCGAGACCGGTGCCAGGCCTGTTGGGATGGGCTTACCCTGAGCAGCTTGAGTTAATAAACTATGTTCTGGTTACGCAAGAATGGAATACTAATTTAAAAAATTTCGAGCAAATCAAAGACAGAAATTGTCTAATTCGGTTCTATGCAAATTTGCAGCTTGTTTAATCTTATATGCGAATTAAGTTTTGAGTCAAACTCTATAAACAGGGATGGGCAAATTTTTTATAAGAAGTTTGCCAATATACTGCATTGAAATAGTAAGCCAATATATTACGTACTAATATTTATAACGTAAATTAGTGCCTCAAGCTTACTCGAAAAGAAAAAAAAAGCTTCATTTTCATTTGTGACACCATTTTGAGCGGTAAAGACCAAAAAACGATCTTCATTATGATTTGTGACCTCATTTTAAATTTTGACACCACTCAGGGTGGTCAAGACAGAAAAAAGTAGCCGCATTCCTAGATATAGTATTGAATACTTTGTGGGTCGCATATTAGGCAACGGGTCGTTGGTAGAATTTAGGCCACGGGCCGTAATTTGCCCGCGACTGTTTTTTAAGATGAAAGGCAATTCAACCAATTTTTTATTTTCAATAATTTTAACAAATAAAATAGACAAACCACACCGTTGAAAACTTAAAAACTTAAAAAGATTTCGTGATTTTGACTTACAAAACTAAACTAAATATATTTGTGTTTTTGTTTCTGCTTTGTTTGAAACGAAATGCTGATATTCTTTATCTGGTTTTTATAAAAAAATATGGCAAGTTTGTTAAATTTACAATGGCATCTAAATTTGAATCAGGCACTGAAAACTTGACGATTGATTTTTCTGGTAAGTTTGTTTCGACTTTCAACTTTAATTGATTTGTGTTTTCTATAATTAATTTTTTAAAAACATATAAAAAGTAATGATAAAACTTATGAAAATAAAGTAATTTTGTACAAAAGTTTTCAAAATAACATTTTGAAGCAAGTATCTTAAATATTTTTAATTGACTGTAAGTTTGAAAATGTTTCTTATAAAGTCACGCCAAACAACTTTACTTACAGGGCTTTAAAATTAAGAGAGGACAAAATTGCTTTAAATTATTGACATGATACCATTATTGTTTTAGAAAAATGTTGAAAAGTGTCCCACGTTTTGAAAGCAAAGAAAATCTTTTAAACACCTTTTTTTTAATTTACAATATATAAATAGCTTTCAAAATATCAGAAATGTAAATAACATCGAAGGAACTCGTCTCATTATTTTAATCATTTGTATATTGTAATTTACATGAGAAAAATGCCGTTTTCATCTGTAAGTTTGAAAATTGTTGTACGTGAGTCCGAGTTCTACTTTTCAAATGCGTTCAATATGCTATGCTGTTTTTTTTACAAATTAAAGGCGAGATGGAGCAAAGGCTGGAGATCTATACTTCTTTGTTCTATTTGAATAATTCCTAAACAACATCTTAGGGCACGGGTTTATTATGCAGTCTACTAACAAACTTCTTGTTAAAGATTTGGTCTACCATCTAGTCAAAAAGCCTGTTGACTAACTTCTAGTTAATGAATGCGGTTAATTATGCAAAATAATTGTTTGTTTAACTTCATTTTTTTGTATGATTTATACTAAGTCAAATAGTACGAGACCGCATAAGGATTGTAGACCGCACATTTAACCAGATGATAGATCGCATACGCCAGGTAGACTGCATATTAAACCAGTACCGCATCTTATTAAGAAAACGTAAAGCAGAGCTAGTACAGCAAACAAAGGTCTACGAATTTATTAACTAATTGTAACATTAGCCTGATACGAAAAAACTAAAAGCGTCTTGAATAACGAAAGAACGTAACGATCGTGGAGGGCACAATAAATACAAAGAATTGGATCTAAATTGTTTTGAACTGTCCCAACTCACAACAAGGTAGAGACTATAAACGAAACAAAGAACAGACCATCAAACAATACAATAACAATCAGAGGCACTTTACCTAATAATCAACTAATGATATACTCGTAATTAGCTAAAACACACGCGGCCGGTCGTGACTAGAATGATAGGCAACAGATAAAACGGTTCAAAACCCACGACCAGTGATAACGCGAATAGCAAACAATATTTAAAAAACTTTAATCACCATTTTATGCTTTTCAAAACTTCGATTCCAAACAGGCTATAGAAAAATTGCGTGAAAATATGATTAAAAATAGAAGAACATAAAATTTTTTAAAAAGTTATCTAAATTTTTGAATGATTGCAAGTTTTGCGATCTTAGAAAGATTGGGACTCTTTTTTTTTAATTTTTTTGTGTAAAAAAATTAATCTAAACTAATTTTGAAGTTTTATACACAACTTTTACAATTTATTTCAGAAAACAAGCAATCAACTTTGAAATCCAAAAACACCCTTTTTGTGGTTTTTACCTTTATTGTTATCGTTACCGCTTTTGCTTTGGCTGTGTTATCAATGTCAAAGGTAAAGCGTAGTTTCTTTATTTTTTTACTAGAATGTAAGTATTGTAATGTACCAGTAAAAAACTTTTTTTAGATAAACTAAAAGCTATGAAAATTTTTTTTAAGCATTACTTTTATGACAAGTAAAAATTATTACAAAAAATGAGTTAGTGACTCCCTATTCACTTTAATCATTAATTTTAATCATTTAGATTTCTTTAATGGAAAAGAATACATCTGTTCAAAAACAAATGCATGTGTCTTCTTTAAACCAAACATACTTGAGGCAAATGAATTCAGTTAAAAGTTTCTTTACCGAGCAAATCAAACAACTAAATGAAAAGTTCAACTTGTCACGAAGTTTACTGATAAACAAAAGTAATGATCTCCAAAATCAATTTACTTTGTATAGAAATCAGTCCAATCAACAAATCAAACAACAAGATAAAAAGTTCAACTTGACACGAAGTCTACTGATAAAAAAAATCAATGACCTACAAAACCAATTTACTTTGTACAGAAATCAGTCCAAACAACAAATGAAACAATTAGATAAAAAGTTCAACTTGACACAAAGTCTACTGATAAAAAAAATCAATGACCTCCAAAATCAATCTACTTTGTATAAGAATCAGTCCAAACAACAAATGAAACAATTAGATGAAAAGTTCAACTTGACACAAAGTCTACTGATAAAAAAAATCAATGACCTCCAAAATCAATCTACTTTGTATAAGAATCAGTCCAATCAACAAATTCAAGAACTTGACAAAAAGTTAAACATAACAAATTATTTTCGAGGTAAGGTTTAGCATAATTTTTCAAAGAAGTTTATTTTAAAAGACTTTCTCAAGTTTTGTATTATTTTTAAAAAGTTGGAAATTTTTGATTTTGCTTTTTTTTCAAGTTGTTACGATAAGTGTTCGAATCAAAGTTGAAGATTTACTTGATATTACATTTGAAGTTTAAATAAGAGGCAGACAACTCTTTCAATTTAATTTTAAAGTTAGTGTAAAAACCATTAACAGAAATAATTTGCCTAAAATTATTTTTTGCTCTACTGCTAAGAAACTTAACTTTTACGTGCAACAAATCAAAAAACTAATTGGGTGGCGATTAAGTTAGCTAGAGCAATTTTCAAAACTATCAAAACCGAATATTAACTATTCGTACTGTTAACCTGTAAAGTCAGTTGAAAAAAACTTAGCTGCAAAAGCAGACACAGAAATATGGCTTATAAAATCTTGCAATACAATGTGTTTGCTTGTTTCAATCAAACTTTAAATCAGCGCTTCTCATCTTTATAGTGCGCCGTAAAGCTTTTTTCGATGGGCTGTGCGCCATTTCAATTCGGTCGGTGTTGATAATAGCTATTTAGTTTTAATTAATTTTTTCATCAGTTAAAACTGACACAAGCAGTGCAAGATTATATATCCATGTGTAGTCTTATTAAAATAAAGATTTTTTCAAACTTTTACTTTAATTTTACATTTTTTTTATATACATTAAAATGAAGTAAAGGCGCAATGCCGGGTTCCCAAAATTGTTTTCCAATTTTATGGTGCGACATGCTGAAAAGCTTGAGAAGCACTTTCTGTAAATCATTAAAAAATTTTCTACTTTGATCAAAAGCTATAATATACTGTATATTGTTCTGTTACTTTTTGGTTTTGGCTCTGCTTATATTTCAACTAATTTTTATCTTTTAATTTTTAATATTTATCGTGGCTTATAGTTCAAATTAAAGGAAATTGATTGGTTGTATGAAAATTTGAATTTGATTATAAATGATAGGAAGCTGTTAATAAAACTTATTTTGTCCCACAATCCCACTTATACAAGAGGTTTATTAGTATATCGTAAATTGTTTTTTTTTTGTAGTGGATTGAAAAAGATATCTTTCATGAAATATTGAGCGTTAATATCGAATTACTTTTTTTTATGGAGTCTGTTAAAAGTTTTTTTAACATTTCTATAAAAACAAACTTTGATTAGTTTATCACAATTGCCTAGTTGCAAAACAAAGAATTTGATTGAATTTAGTAATTTTATATTTTAAAATTTATAATTTTATTAAATTTAAAGTAATTTATAAACTCTAAAACGACCTTGAAGAGTAAAACGGCTTAAATAGAAAATCACTGACAATTGTTTAAAAGTTTGCATATAAAGAAAAACATATTAAAAACAAAAAAAAAGATGTTCTGAATCTCACAAAGATAACCACCGCAAATTTTTTTTTAAATTAAAGTTTATTAAAAATTTAACACTATAAAACAATCAATATCAAGGCATTAAATATGTTATTTCTAAAAATTTGATATAAAACACAAAAAAATCTTTGACTTAAAAACTGAAGGACACTGCAAAAAGCTTGATACATTAATTCAAAGTCACACTGGTTAAAAAAGCACCGTCACCAAAATAAAGCAATCAAGAAGACAAGACAAAATCAACGTCACATGAGCCATCACGTAAACAATATTGCGCAATAAAAAAATCAATTTAGTTTTCTGTAAGACAGTATATTTCATTTTATTTTATCTTTATATTTATATTTATCTTGCTGACTTACAAGAAAGCGTCGGAGGCGCTATGCATGGGGAAAGCAATTACCCCGACCTGCTTCCGGTGATCCCAAGATATTGCTGTCCACTTGAAATTTTTATTTTGGTTTTTTAGTTTTATAGAGATATGGCTGAAATTTAAAACTGCTTGCCAAGATCGCCAAGCAGGAGAAAGTGCCGTAAAGTATCTTTTCCAAGGATGAAACAGAATGTCGCGAATATGGTCGATCACAATCATAGCGCTTTAAACACTCGACCAAGCTGCCTGCTTGCTGCCGTTATCAATGTTAATTGTAGGTTTGAGTCGGGAAATTAATTAACTTTTGTAAAAATCTAGATTATGACTATTCTTGGGTTCTTGGATAATATGCCATTATAGCAGTCTGATAAAACTTTAAATAAATTGTTATAATCTCTTATTTCCTGAATGAGTAAAAAAAGCAGCATTATTCTTGTTAAAGTTTATCTTGATTTGTATTTATTTTAAGTATTATTTCAAAACGTGCTTGTCCTGATAGTTTAACCGAAAATTTGCTTCTAGTTTGTTCAACATATATTTTGCAGCACAATTTGCATTGTGCACAATTAGAACAGTTTAAATTTTGTATAAGAGGTATTATTTTGCTTTTATTGGTTAAACATATGATTCGTGAATTTAATTATGGTTTTCTGTTTATTTTATTTACCGTATAACGCGCACTTGCCAACGGGAAAGAATTGCAACATACTGTCTTGTTGCTTGGCAAATGCGCCTTTTGTGGCAATCAGTAAGCGTGCAATAAAGAAATTAGCCTAGGTTTATTATTTTTGTGTTTTTTATTTAATTTTAAAATACCAGCATAAGCAATTGTTTTTCGTGGTTGGTTATAAACGGTGTCATTATTAAGACAAATTTAAAGGTTGAAAGCCATCTATCCATTGTTTAGCTTTATTAATAATTCTAAAAACCGTGTTTTTGTTAAAATTTTATTTTTTTTCCAATCAATTAAGGTTTTGTATATATATTTGGCCATTTTCGTTAAGTCTCTGTAGGCGTACAGCGTCACTAAACTTAATGAATTTAAAAACGTGTTTCGGGTGGCAATTTTCAATTTTGTACCCATGGAATCTTAATGTACATATTTTCAACCAATCAAAAATCCCAAAATTTTTTTCTCTGCTCATAAAAATTCTATCACTCAGCTCTTGGAGCGATAAAGGAGCACTCTATGTCAGTTGTCATGGCAAATCTTTTTTTTGCGACTTTTTTTTTAAGATGATAAACAAACCAATCTGTTTCATATATAGCGTTTGCAAACGTACCGAAAAATAAATATGATTGAACTGTAAAAGAACTGAGTGAAAATTTTTTGAGCAGAGAAAAAAATTTGGATTTTTGATAGATTAAAAATATGTAGATTACATTTCCTTGGGTACAAAATTGAAAATTGCTTCCGGGTCAAAGGAATTATTGTTATTAAAACTTTTATAAAATCTCTTGTAAAAAAACCTGGCTGAATAAGCGGGGAAGTTTGATGCTTTATATCTAAAAATTCTAGTTTGCTATCAGGGTTTGAAGTATTAATAGATTTAAAATGAAAGACCTGGATTATTAAACAGTCAGTTAAAACATTTATAATTAATTTGTTGTGGCATTCTTCGCCGTATGAAAGCCAAACAATATCATCGATAAAGCGTTGAAACATAATAGTTTTATTAAGAATATTCACCATAGCTAATATAATGAATCAGCTAATGGTATGGTAATATTAGCCAAAGAAACCAAATGATTATTATCAGTAATAGTACAGTTTTTTTGAGTAAGAAATTAAATTTCATGTTCCACTATTACATTGTTTAAAAAATATCGAGAGTTCTACCAAAATGTTGGTTTCTTTACGGTTGTAGCTGCTATGGTAACTAAATACACAATTTAAAACATTTTTTAGCAATTCTCTTGAAATGTTGGGGTATAAAATTTGATATCTGCAGTGTTAATAAAAATATTTTTCTTTATGTTGGGATCGGTTTTATTTATCCTTTTACTCAGATAGATTAAGTATTGTTTACTGTCTCGACAATACTCATTAATTTCGCATTGACAAAACCTTTCACCGTTGGGATTAAGTATATGTCCTAAGAACGCTGCTATTCTTTATGTTGCTACAAAGCATGCTAATTACAAAATTCTAACTGGGATTTCAAACACTGAATTATTAATAAGGTCTGAGGTTCAAGTTTATGCGTTTTAAACAATAAGGATAAACGTCTGCGGTTTTGGTCCCAATTAAAATATTTAGAGATCGTACCAGGTATTTTTTTATTACCAGAGCTGTCATAAAGCTGACAAACTTTCATGTCTATTGCATGTTTTAGCATTTTATTACCAACGGTACAAAGTTGATGCAGTTTTATCATATTTTTCTCTGTAATTTTCCGTATATTATCTAAATAATTTTTAATATATTTTATAGTGTGGCAATTTTTAAAATTCATTAAGCATAGCATAATAACATTGTAATCTTAAAAATTAACAAGGAAAATTTTTCTGTCTTTTACTGATTTGCATAAAACAATTTTATTATCGACCTCTAATTGAGAAAGTTCGGTGAGAGCTGTACGTAATACTTTTGTTAAGTTTATAATAACATTCTTTCGATGTAGGGCCGAATTTGCGTAATTTACTTGAAACCTTTTCTCGATACGTCATGATAGCATTATCTAGAATAGTGGTTGCCAACTTGCCAACCTTTTTTTAGATCAATTAAAAAATTATTCTTCTCTAAAAGAGGATTTGTCGTCTATTGCAAAATTTATAGTTTTGCAGTGTCTTGTGAGGAAGCAACTTGAAAATATTTATTAGTGGAATAAAATGTTTTAGGGGGCAAAGAAAAATATTTAGGGGTAAACCAGAATTTTTACATTTGTATGTAATCATTTCAAAAGAGAGTAAAGTTTTTGCCAGGAGGTTACTCTTTCCTCCACGCTAGTTACAGGCTCGGTGTGTTGCTATCAGTTTTAAATAGAAATGTGATTAAAAATATGCGTATAAAATCATTTAACAATAGCCAAAATGCATGTATTTTTGCTAATTACGATAGACTTCAGAATGGAGATAACTTAAAAATTTGATGTGATGGATAAAAGTGGAAAATAAATTTAAATTTAGCGGCGCAAATATACCCAAAAGCAGATAAAAAATTTTCAAATACTACAAAAAATTTTTTTTTGGTTGAACAGTGTTATCAAGCCTACAGGACTTTTATTAAGACTGACCCTGACTAATAATATTGCAAAGTTTTTAAAGTTCTGATTTCTAGTGCACAAGCAGACTCCCTGAAACCTTTCCACGAATCCCTGGTTGGAAACCACTGATCTAGAAGGCCTTTATCTGGTTTATTAATTTTAGGGATCGTAAGTTTTGCAGAATATCTTTTTCGTATGGAGTGAATGTTTCTTTCCGGAAGACTCTTCAGATTTTAGTGCAGGCATTGGTCAGCCAGGCCATAATCTCATCATCAACTGATTCCGACCAGGCCCCCTTGCTTGCAGTTTGTTCCTCTGCGCCACACTCACAGGCTGCAGCTGAAAGTTTACTGACGTGTCCTTGCAGTAGAAAGACAGCTGAAAGTTTAGAATAACATCTTTGACCAGATTATGTGTCCTTGTATTAGAAGAACATTGAAACTGACGACATTGTGTGAGAATCGATCCCGAAGCTTTGTTGCTTAGCATAAGTTATGTTTCAACACCACTTCGGCGCAACGCGACTTCGCGTTTAACTCGCAACTTCGTTTCTCAGCATAAAACAAACTTGTACTTAAACGCGACTGCGTCGCTCTGGGTAAGAATGGAACTCGCAGGTAATCACAGCTTCGTTGCTCTGCCCGGGAATCACACTCGTGGTTCTAGTGAGAGATAGGGTTAGAGGTAAGGTTAGGATCTCCCGCCGGATTCAACGCAGATCCAACGCTGATCCGACGCTTGATCCGACGCTGATCCGGCGCAATTGACGGCAAATGACCCAACCTAGACTACTAATGCATATCTCATTTTGATCGGTGCAAATCTCATTTTGATCGGTGTATATCTCACTTCGATCGGTGAATGTCTCATTTGAATCAGCAAGCCCTATATTTCTTTTGTTGGTCAAGCAATAAATATTAATTCATACTTTTTTATCATTCGATGTCAATAGCACATTTCGTTTGACACACCAATTGTGAAAGATCAGTTTACTTTTCTATTCCAGGGGTCGGGAACCTATGGTTGGCGAGACAGATGTGCCTGTTTTGTTGACAAGCATCAATCAGCGCACATAAAAAAAAGATCTGCGCACACAAGATTTCAAAACTGAAGATCATTATGGTTTTAAGACAAAATCCGAGAAATCAGAGTCAGATTCAAGGAAAAGATTTTTTTTTTTTTTTTTAGAGATCACTACTTTTTTGAGACGCAAATCAAGAAATCAGAGTCAGATTCAAGGTAAAGACTTTTTTTGTAGAGATCACTACGTTTTTGAGACGAAAATTAAGAAATCAGAGTCAATAGTCAATAATATAAATTTTACTCCGCAAAACAAAGTTTGCTCACGAAAAAATTTCTGCCCACAATCATACAGCTAAAAATTAGAGAAACATAGTTGGCTCTAATGGAAATACATTTAAAACTATGTAGCTTTTATGGCTCTCTTACACAAAAAGGTTCCCCAAACCTTGTTCTATTCCAGGGGTGGCCAACCTTTTCCTTAACCGCCAATTTTATTCAAGCTCAGTTCATATCCGACACACAAACGAAAGACTTCAAAATTTCATAGTGAAACCAAGCTGTTTTCTAAAAAAAACGTCATCGCTGGAAAAACTTTTCTAAATTTTTACTTTTCCTACTGAAACCAAGCTGTTCTTTAAAAAAAAAAAGGTTATCGCCGAATATCAGGGTGCAATTCGCCACAGGTTGGTCAGTAGTGTATAATGATCCATTTGGCGTCAATTGTGACGTCATCAGTGGCGCACTGACGTCATGCGCTTACGGTTTTGGCGCGGTGGCGCACTGACGTCATGCGCTTACGGTTTCGAACCCTAGACTCCATGAGCCAACAAAAAGGTCCAAACCCTATCTTTTTAATGCTTATATGTTCCAAATCAATTTAGTTTCAAATTAATATTAATAAGATTAATAAGTTCTAAAAGAAAAAATAAAATTGATAAGTTTTATTGAAAACGGTTTTAAGTTACGTTGTGTATGTAATACGGCGACCATGCACAACTGACGTTGTGTATGTAATAACGTACTTCGTTTAGTCGCTGCTTCCTTATTCACAATCTTTATTTCTATATGCACTTTGATTAATTTCAAGTTGATTGTGAGTAAAAATGAAAATAAATAAAAAATAAATAAATAAAGTTCTAAACAGTTACGACGTATTTCGTGAAACCGCGTCATTTCCTGTTCTGAATCGTATCGATTTGACCTTAAGTAAACTCTAACTATTTCCAAAAAAGCGATTTAATATGTATTTTTGCTAACTTTAATCTCAAAGGCAATACTTGTGCACGTTTAAGCGCTCCCTATACAACCTTGATTTTTAAATACCTATACTCAAAAGTTTTTCTAGACAAGTTTAGTTTTTAGATGAATATCAATTTTACACATTTTTTCTAGGTATGCTTAACTTTTATTTGTACGATATTTTTTCTATGTAACCTTAATTTGTGTTAGGCCTTTGTTTGATTTTTTTCTTGACAAACTCGATTTTTGGATTGCCTATTTTTTTCTACAATACCTTGTTATATTTATGTTCGATTTTTTCTTGACAACCTTGAATTTTAGATATTTTTATTCAATTTCTCTTTGTCAACCTTGATTTTTGTTATAACTTTGTTTAATTTTTGGCAACCTTGATTTTGTTGTACTTTTGTTGAATTTTTCTTAGCAATCTTGTTTTTATCATATTTATGCTTAATTTTTTCTAGACAACCTTGATTTTTGTCACACCTAAACTCAATTTTTTCTAAACAAGTTTGATTTTTGCTATACCCTTGTTGAATTTTTCTTTGTCAACCACGATTTTTATTATTCTTTTGTTGAACTTTTAAAAGTTTATCTTGATTTTTGTAATTCCTATCTTCAATTTTCTCCTATACAACCTTGATTTTTGCTACACCCTTGTTGAATTTTTCTTTAAACAACTTTGATTGTTGCTGTAGACCATTCATTTACTATACGTTTCAAATCAATTTAGTTTCAAACTTATTTTTAGTCTTAGTGTTATGCAGCTGTAAGTTCTATTGAAAACGATTTTAAGTTCTAAACAGTTACGACGTATTTCCTGAAACCGCGTCGTTTCCTGTTCTGAATGGAAGCATGTCCTTATGGTCTTTCAAAAGAAACAATGTGCTATGAAGTTTTTCAAAATGTATGTTCATACAAAAAGAATTGTCGCCAAGTGTAAACCGGGCAATTCTATAGATTCAATGTCTGTTTCAAGATTTTACCAAAAGAAAAACCGAACATAGTGAGAAAGTTATCTCTACAGACAGTTGCAGAACTCACCAAATGTTTTCCCTAGAGTATTAGAAGAAGATTGCGCAATACTGGTGCAATCTATCACTAAAAATAACACAAAAGTTTGTTGCGCAATACTCAGTTTTCCCATGGGGATTTCCATGGGGATTTCCCTAGGGTATTAAAAGAACATTACTAAAAATAACACAGAGGTTTGTTGCGCAATAACTTTCCACAGGTATATAAGCAGACACTTCTGGAGAATTGGTTATTCTACTTTAAAGTCGTTGAAGAAAGAACTATTCAAGATGTTCAAGTGCGATATTTGCGAGAGTACTTTTACAAGAGAGCGTGATATGCGACGTCACAAGAAAACCGTTCACGAGAAATCAACTGGAGTTTGCTGTAACGAATGCAACAAAACTTTTAGTAGAGTTGATAGCTTAAAAAGACACTAAAAAGTGTGTAGTAAGTATTTCTTTTTTAATTTATTTGATCTTGAAATAAAATATTTTATTCGAATGCAAATCTTCAGTTTATAATAAAATTTTTAATTAAAAATTAATTTTGTTTTTGTTAGAACGGTCACAGACCCCGGAAAATTTATCAGAAATTCCGGTTGAAAATTCGGTCGAGGTCGCAAATAGTAAATTTATTTATTTCAACGGTTTAATTTGGAATGAACACAATTGTTTCTCATAGATAGCGCACTTCCAACCAAAAAAGCAAAAATTACTTCTCAGAATACCAATGGTAAGTTTTTATGAAAAGTGAGTTAACTTTGAAATAATTTTGTTTTTGTTGTAGAACCCCAGAATTCTGCTAAAAGTTTACTTGAAGTCGGAGAGCTAAACTCAAACGGTACGTTTCGATAAAAATTTTTATTTTAAAGCTAATGTCGGTTTTTCTTAGATCGGTCACAAACTGACACCTCGCCGGAAAATTCATCAAAAATTCCGGCTGAAAATTTGGTCGAGGTTTCACACAGTAAGTCTATTTTCGCAGTTTGATTTTGAGATACTATAAATTTTTATTTTGCAGAAATCATAGAGGAACCAACAAAAAAGAAACCTGTGGCAACTAACAATGATACGTTTTTTGTATAAAAGAGTTTGATTTGAAATTAATTTGTTTTTTCTTAGAAGTGGAAGATGAGGAGATCAACACCCTCATGAAAAAACATCGAACCAGCATTCGGACTTTTCACAAAAAAGGCAAAGTGCAATCCATATTTAATTTTTGTTACAATCAAGATCTAAAAGTGTTAATTCCAAAAATTATTAATCAAATTCTACAACTACAATTCCACCGTTTTAAAATTAATTACAGTTTTGGTTATATTATAAAAAATATTAATGATAATGAATTACGGTACTACCATGCATCGTTCAACAACAGTGTGATGATGGAAACTGCACGTTTGATTAGCAATTGCCAAGAATTAATAGAGTTTTTGATTACGTTGGCTGAAGAATCCTTTTTTGAAAAAATTAACCGCCCTGACAGCAAATGGAAAGTGGTAGACATCCCCAACATCACCTTTTATATCAATCACTTAAAAGATGCCCCACTTGGCGCCCCAATTTTTCTTCCGGATTATATTATGAACAACCGTGGTTTACGAAATGTCAGTGCTGGGGATTACTTATGTTTTTTTCGTTGTGTGGCAGTGCACCAAGGTGCAGACCCTCGCTGGTGCGAACAACCTGCCAAAAATCTATTTTATAAATATTGTATTCGTTTTGGTGTCGTGCCTGCACATTTTGCAGGCGTTCAGCTTTTTGATTTTCTGCACTTAGAGGATTTTTTTGAACTGAATCTCATTGCATATGAGCTTGACGGCAAGGTTGCCAAACTGGTCCAACGGAGCCGCGAGTTCTACAAGGAGACAATGTGATTGAACGTTTACGAAAATCATCGAAGTGTAATTGTAGATTTCGAACACTATTGCGGTGTGTACCAATGTGTACGCTGTGATAAGTTATGGACAGAAAACAATAACTATTATTGTCATACCAAAAGTTGTACTACCACGGTGCGTGAGGTTTTTCCTGGTAGCATTCACAAAAATCCTGGCACTATTTTTGAGAAATTGGAGGAAATAGGGATTGTTGTTCCACACTGTGACCGCCATTTTCCTTTCTTTGCGTGTTATGATTTCGATGCCTATTTTTCCAAAAAACATATTTCTAATAGTTCCATGTTAACTTTGGATGTTTGTCACATCCCTTTGAGCGTTGCAGTAGCGAGCAACATCCCTGGCTACGAATCGGGTGTTTGTTTTGTTACGGAGGGCAGTGAAGAAGAGTTGGTACAAAAGTTAGTCGATTACTTGGAGACCCTGTCAGAAGTTTCTTATAAGTTTCTTCTAGAAAAATTCAATTACGTGTTTGAGCAGTTGGAAAGGAGTGAAAATGTTAGAAAAGAAAAAATTTTAAACGACTTTGACTGTTATTGTAAGGAATTGGTTGTGCTCAGTTTCAATTCGGCTTCCTATGATTTAAACCTCATTAAACCAACGTTAATTCAAATTCTTTTAAAAGACATCCAATTTGTTATAAAAAAAACCAACAGTTATCTTTGTTTAAAAACATCCAAATTAAGGTTTTTAGACATCAAAAATTTTTTGGCCCCCGGTTTTACTTTCCGCAAATTTTTGGTAGCTTATGGGGCAGAACTCAGAAAATTTTATTTTCCGTATGAATTTGTAACTGATCTCGATAAATTAAATAGTGGATTGCCCAAACACAATGTTTTTTATTCTTCTCTTTCCAAATCGAACATCACCCAAGAAGAATACAATCTTGTAGTGAAAACTTGGACGGAAAAAGGATGGAGCTCCCTACGTGAAATGCTCATTTACTATAATGTTCTGGATTGTGTCCCGTTTGTTCAAGCCGTTCAAAACTTGCTCCGACCTTATCTTGAACAAGGTTTGGATATATTTAAAACATCTTTTTTGGTTAGCGGAGTGGCCAAACTACAGATGATGAAAAAAATTGAAAAAAATACCTTCTTTTGTTTGTTTCCCAAGCGGCATGGGGATCTGTACAAAACCCTTCGATCTCAATTGACAGGTGGGTTAAGCTTGATTTTCTGCCGCCTTGCGATTTCGGGAGAAACCAAAATCCGCTCCCACGAAATAGATAATCCTGAAACTGTCAAAAAGGTGCTTGGTTTGGACGCCAATTCTCTTTACCTTTACGCTATTGCTCAGAATAACCCTACTGGCTATTTTTGTCGTTACAAAGAAAAAGAAGATTTTCGGCCTGACCCCTGCTCCAAATTCGGTTTTCAATCTTATCAGTGGTTAAGTTATGTAGCTTACAAAGAAAACATATTTTTGCAAACACGTTTTAATATGGGGGAAAGAAGAGTCAGCAAGTATAGTTTGCCAGTGGACGGTTATTCTGAGCAACAAAACACCGTATATCAATTTCTTGGTTGTTTCTTTCATTCTTGCGATCGATGCAATACCAATCGAAACTCTGACGGAAGTTTGGAAGAAATACACCCCCTGAAAAACATTCCTCATGAGGATATTCGGAAAGAAACAGCAGACAACAGGAAAAAGTTGGAAGAAGAAGGGTTTCGCGTGGTGGAGATGAGGGAGTGTGAGTGGTTGAAGATAAGAAAACAGCCAGAAGTTTCTCGTTTTCTAAAAACGCTAAAATCGATAACACCCAAACAAAACTAACTTTTGAAAAAATAATAGAAGGCATTCGAACCGAGAGCTTGTACGGTTTTCTTATCGTTGACATTCACACTCCCAACGAATGAAAAGAAAAATTCAAAGATTTCCCTTTAATTATAAAGAACAGTTTTATTTCTCGAAAAGACATTGGTGACTATATGCAAAACGTGGCAGAGGAGCATAACCTTTTAAAAAAATAACAAAAATATTTAATTAGTAGTTACTTTGCAGAAAAATTTTTAATTAACTCGGAAATGGCCAAATTTTATTTAGAAATGGGATTAAAAATCACCAAAATTTATGAATTCATTGAATTTTTTCCACAAAAATATTTTGCTCCTCTGGCACAAGAAATTGTAAACTCCAGAAGATTGGCCGACACAGATAAATCCAAAGCGGTGATAGCTCTTAACATAAACTAACTGGGAATTCTCTCTATTCCGCTAGTTTATTAAATAAAGAAAAGCACAGAAATATTACATACCATTCCGAGGAAACAGTCAACAAAACTATCAACGATCCTCGTTTCGTTCATTTGGATGAAATTAAAAAGGATGTTTATGAAGTAAAAAGTTTAAAGAACAAAATTGTGAATGATCTTCCAATCCAAATTGGTCTAAACGTATATTTAAATTCCAAACTCCACATGTTAAAAGTTTTTTATTTGTTTCTCAAAAATTATATTCCTGATCGTCATTTTGAGTTGTTAGAAACCGATACAGACTCCATTTATTTTAGCATTAGTAAAGAATATCTAGATGACTGCGTTCCTTCGCATTTAAAACCCAATTATTTTCGTGACAAGTTAAAATGGTTGACCTCCGAAGTGTGCCCTAACCACGAGGAAGCCTTCATCCAGTGTAAAATTGAAAAAAAAGCGTGGGACATGCAACCTTGTTGCTCTTCCTTTGAAGTCTTCGACAAAAGAACGTTAGGTCAAATGAAGGTGGAATATGAAGGAAAAAACCAAGTTTGCCTTGCTTCCAAATCTTATTTTTGCCAAGGAGAAACGAACAAACAAGTTTGTAAAGGGATGTCTATTGCCCAAAACCCTCTCACCTTTGATGAATATTTGAATGTTTTAGAGACCAACAAACTGCTTCTTGTAGAAAACCGTGGTTTTCGAAGCAAAAATCATCAAATTTTTAGTTATGTACAGAAGAAAAAAGGTTTAAGTAATTTTTATTTCAAGAGGAAAGTGTTGAGTGACGGGGTTCACACCGAACCGTTAGATTTGTAAATTTTCATTTTCTCACGCACCGTGGGTTTTTTTCCGTGAATTTTTTTCAACCAGCAAAATTTTTGTTTTTATCCATGTTTTTCTGTGTTTTTCGTGAATTTTTCCTAACTATCGAAGTTTGTGTATTTTTCGTCAATGTTTTTTCTGTGTTTTTTCATCCATGTATTTTTCCTAACTATCGTGTATTTAACCAGCAAAGTTTGTGTATTTTCGTGCATGTTTCATTACAAAAGGGTTATGTTACAACGTTTGCTTTTATTTTGTTCCACGACCAGTTAGCATAATGTCTTTGCGATTTCAAAATCCAACTAGTTTTGTGGCAAGCGGACCTTCCGGAGTTGGAAAGTCTTATTGGGTCCTTAGACAGTCTTAAACAACTCTTCCCTGAAATCAAACAAGTTGTTTACAAGGTATGGAAAGCATTGTTTGATCGTTGCAAAACTTGAAACATGCCGAGTCTTGAAAATCTAAAAGAAAGTCAAGATGCGTTTTTAGTACTAGACGATTTGATGTTTGCCAATTCTGAATTTTTATCCAAAATCTATAGCGTCTACTCCCATCACTTTCATTTCAGTGTTCTCATGACAGTGCAAAATTTGTTTCATAAAGGTTTGCGTGAAATAAGTCTCAACGCACAAATTATGGTACTCTTTAAAAGTTGTAGGGACGTAAACCAAATTGCACAATTTTTACGACAGATCTACCCCAAAACCTATAAAAACGCACTGGAGGCATATAAAATCGCTGTATCTTTCGAAAGAGGTTATTTGGTGATTGACTTACGCTGCGAAACACATGATAACCAACGTCTGCGTTCAGGGATTTTTCCAGAAGACACGCATTATCTTTATCAATGAACCGCTTGCGAAAAAACGGACCCACCTTGCGTTTGCTACAAAAAGCCCCTGCACCTTTGCAAAAGCGTATTCTAGACAAAGCGTCGTCCGAGTTAATACGTTGTCTTTGTGACTGCGCTCACAACGTGCTGCAAGGAAACGTCAACATATCGCGTCATCACGAACAGAAATTAAAACCGCACAAGACCAAACTTCGAAAGATGGCTGATCGTAAGGTAGTGTTAAAAACAAAACAAAGAATTATACAAAAAGGTGGATTTTTACCCATCTTGTTGTCTGCACTCGCTCCAGTCATTAGTGGTGTGTTGGGGACTCTTATAAAATGAGAAAATTAATCGCGTTGGAACCTGAAGTGTACGAAAAACTCAAAAACAAACATCAAGTCACGGATAAAAAAGTACTTTCTGAACTGGATGCTAAAATGCAAGAAATCTTAACTTCCAACCGACCCGACAGTGAGAAAGTAACTCTATATAATGAGGCGTTGCAAAAATCAAAGTTATTTCTGAAAAAGTTTCAACCGAAAACACCAGTGAAAAAACCCTTGTCTGAAAGTGCAGTGCTAAAGCGTTTTAAAAAACGAACCAAAGCCAAAAAACTATTTAAAGACGCCACTAGCAAAAAGAATTTAGATTGGGATGAAGACGGTCAAATGCTTTTAGACGATCGAGTGGTACCTGGATCTCATATCGATGATTTGTTTCAATCCACCCTAAAGAAGCGAGACCCTACTTTACCCGGTGCACGCGAGTTTGAATCGATGCTATGGGAGAGCGTTTAAATTATTACAATCCTAAAAAAGAAGCTTCTTTCTCGGGAGCACATCGTTTTCCAAAAGCAACCCAACAATGGTTGCAATCACAAGACACTTATACGCTTCACAAACCCGTACGAAAAAATTTCAAGCGCAGAAAAACAATTGTACCTGGCGCCAACTTTCAAATGCAAGCCGATCTCATCGATTTTTCTTTGCTCAAGTCGTACAACGACCGCTATAAATACATTATGGTGGTCATTGACGTGTTTTCGAAAAAAGCCTTTACCGCTTATTTGAAAACCAAATCAAGCTTGGACATGATTCAGGTTTTTGAACAGTTGATGCCTGAAATTGGCAAGTTTCAAAAATTGCAGACGGATATGGGACGTGAGTTTTTGAATCGACCCTTTCAAACCTGGTTAAAACAACATCACGTGGAGCACTTTTACACTCAAAATTTTGACACAAAAGCATCCATTGCTGAACGATTTATACGCACTTTGAAGGAGAAACTATGGCGTTATTTTACCAACACCAACAGCCAAAGATATGTGGAAGTGCTGCTTGCTCTGGTTGAATCTTACAACAACACCTATCACCGATCCATTCGACGTGCTCCAAATTCAGTCAACTCTGAAAACTAAGAAACGGTTTGGCTCACACTCTATGCCGACCCCGAGTTAAGAAAACCAAAATTGAAAGTAGGTGATCAAGTCAGACTGTCCATGACTCGAATGCGGTTCCGCAAAGGCTACTTACCCGGTTGGACGGATGAGTTGTTTCAAGTGGCTCAAGTGTTTCGAGACAATCCTCCCTATTACAAGATCAAAGATTTACAAGACGAGTGGTTGGAGGGAACTTTTTACGAAGAAGAGTTGCAGAAAATCTATAAAAAGGATGACGTGTTTCGAATCGAGCGTATTCTCCAACAACGCAAGCGCAAGAAGGGTGTTGAATTTTTAGTAAAGTGGTTTGGATATCCTGCTTCTTTTAATTCTTGGGTGTCAGAAAAAGATATTGTATGAAAATAACCTTTGACATTGTTTTGTTTGGTGCACAAGTTTTGGTGATTTACATTGTGGTTTCCATCAGTTTGTACAATTTATCACAAAGCAACGACAACAAAGAACTCTGGATTAGTCTGCTTAGTAGCTCTGTAGGTTATTTGCTCCCGTCACCCTTTCTCAGCAAAAATGTTCCTCACCCTCCCCAGTAACTCGTCCATGGACATTTATCCTGAAAACAAACTTTCCGATTACACGGTGCACTTGCCGAAAGAAATCAACTTGTCCGGATCGTGGGAGTTGGGTCTGTCCGAGATTTTGTATCCCAACAGCTGGTACAACATCGACACCAACATATGTTACATTTTCTATCTACACGGTGTTGTGCAATTTTTTGCAGTGCTACCAGCAGGCTACTGCCAACAACCCCAATACGTTGTGCGTCAGATACTTCACGAAATGAAACGAATGTTTCAAGCTAGAAACAAAACGTTGGAGTTTTGACGAAACCAATCGATTTTCTCTTTGATCTCACCTACAATCCTCAAACGCAACGTACCACGGTATCCATTCAGCACAAAAACGGAGCACCTACAGTGGAACGCGAAGGTAGCATGCAACCGGATGTGACAATGACTTTTTCCGATCAGTTGGCTTTTCTCTTGGGTTTTGAAAAGAAGTATTATACAGAAATCGGAGAGTATACTTCAGAAAACGTTGCCAACGTAGACACCGTGAATGCCATCTATGTCTATTGCGACGTTATCGAACACAGAACAGTGGGTCACACGCTCGCACCCTTGCTTACTGTCCTTCCGGTAACAGGGAAGTCGGGTGCTTATGTCTCCAAAAGATACGACAAAATACAATACCATCCTGTCTTGAAGAAAAATTTTAGCGATATCCACATCTCGCTTCGCGACGATCAAGCAAAAAGAATTCGTTTTCGCAAGGGAAAAGTGATTGTGACTTTGCATTTACGACCGAGAAAACTAAATTCGTTATAAAAAACAGATACAAAGGAAAATGTGGTTATTGTAAGAAATCAACGGTAGCAGAAACATGTGTGTCAAATATTGTTGTGACGCAAAGGCTTACGAAAACTATTATTTGTCTCAAGTCGGTCATGGAATGCCTTATTTTGCGGGGGCACAAGTGCAACAAGGTTATGGACTAGGTAATCTGTTTAGCTCCATTGCCAAAAGTGTTCTTCCTTTAGTCAAAAAAGGTGCCAAAACCCTGGGAAAACAAGTTTTACAAAGCGGTGTCGAGTTTGCTTCCGATGTCTTACACGGTAAAAACGCCAAACAAGCTGCCATCGATCAAGCAAGAGCTGCCGGTTCCAATCTCTTACAAGCGGCTCAACAAAAAATAGGAAAGCGAAAAGCAGCACCAAGAAAAGTACAAAAGAAGAAACGCAAGAGACATCACAACATTTTCTCGTAAACCATGGCGACGTTAGTACACCCCAGTTCGGCAGAATCCACCACCTCTCAATTGGATTTGTTTTCGGTGCCACCAAGTCAAACTAGTTTGGAGGAAGGAAGTTTCACCGAATACCATCCTGTATCTGTATTGACCTCCACAGGTCCTATTGAATTTACAATTAGTGCTGAAAACTCCAACTACATTGATCTTGCCAATAGCTTTCTTTATGTGCGTGCAAGCATAACTACTGCAGCCGGAGCTAATTTGGCAAAGAATGTGGAAATTGCACCTGAATGTAATTTTTTACATACACTATAGACACAAGTGCATGTTTATTTGAACGGTTCGCTCGTGACACAATCCAACAACAATTACCCTTATCGAGTTTATATTGAAAACTTGCTTAGTTTTGGACAAGATGCAAAAAATTCCCAACTTTCTGCTCTGTTGTGGCACCGCAACACATCAGAACATTTCGATACTCGTGGAGCTACCAACCTAGGTTATACCAAACGAAAAGCTTTGGCTGCAGAAAGCAAAGAAATGGATATGATGCATCTTGATTTGTTTTTTCAAAATCGATGTAGAAAATTACCAACGCACGTGTTTTATTTTATTTCTCTTGAGTTTCTAATCATTATTTGCGCGAGCACTCGCTGCTAGCGCCTTTTTTGTTTTACGCTTTATTTTTTAATTAATCTCACCTTGAAGCATAGTTGTGTCTGCAGTGCGTTGATTTTAGAGCTGGCTTTATTGCGTTTCTACACACTTCTCAATTTGTGAGGCGACCAGCTGCAGTGTTTGTGGGCAGCTGGTTGAAGTCTGAGTAGACTTAGCGTGAAGTTAAGATATTCCCGTTTTCCCCGTGAGTCAGCACCGAAGTGAACTGCTCGGTAAGACACCTATGCGTTTTCTTTTTGTGTTTAATTTTTAGTTTGTTTTTATTTATTTACAGATTACCGTTTCCGCTTTCGTTTCCGCTTTCGTTGCTTTTATTTCCAAGTTTCAACGTTTCAGTTATAACTTATTTTATATTAAATTATTTTCCTTGATTATTATTTCCTTTTAATTTTACGAAGCCGGAAGCGCGTTGATCGACACTTCACTTTGCGGTAATCGGCTACTTCAGCGCCGTTTACCGTTACAATCGATATTTGTTGAATGGTGTCGAAGTACGTTTGCGATTGATTCGTTCCAACGATCTTTTTTGCTTGCATGGAAACGCAAACCAAGCAGATAACAAAGTGTCTTTGAAAGAAATGACCTTGTTTGTTCGCAAAGTAAAACCCAATCCCGCCGTACAACTTGCTCATGTCAAAGCCTTGCAACACGGCACTGCAAAATACCCACTTCGACGTGTGGAAGTCAAGAGCTTTACTGTGCCGACCGGGAATCGAAGCATCACCAAAGAAAATTTATTTTTGGGTCAATTGCCCACACGAATAGTGGTCGGTGTAGTGGACAATGACGCTTACAACGGTGTCATCACCAAATCTCCTTTTAATTTCAAACACAACAGCATCAATTTCATGAAGATTTACCGTGACAGAGTTCAAATCCCTTTTAAACCACTGCAACCAGATTTCACCAACGATCGTTTTGTTCGAAGTTACGTTCGTTTGTTTACGCAAACGGGTCAATATTATCGTGACACAGGAAATGCTATTTCGCGAGAACAGTACAAAGACGGTTGTGCTTTGTTTGCTTTTGATCTCACACCCCAAATGGATTCCAGTGAGGTTGGTTTTGAATTGATAAAGCATGGCAACATACGCATCGAAATTCATTTTGCTATTGCTACTGCATGTACTCTTACGGTCATTGTGTTTGCCGAACACGACAACCTGCTGGAGATTGATCAAGACAGAAACGTTGCTTTTTACTATACAGCATGAACACGTTGCAAATCGAACGTTTGCTCAAGAAGGATTTGAAAAGCAAAACCATCTTTAAAAAAGTCTGTGCTTTGGATCAGTTGGAAAAACCTACTTTTCCGTCTGCTTACGTCATCAACTCGGACCCGAGTAGTAAACCTGGAGAACATTGGGTTGCGGTTTATTTCGACAAACGCGGACGAGGAGAATACTTTGATAGTTATGGACTACCCCCTACCTTGGTCGGTCCCGACTCTTACATGGATGCCTACTCCTTATCGGGATGGATTTACAATCGCAAAACCTTACAAGCGTACTTTTCCAGTTTTTGTGGTCATTATTGTGTCTATTTTATTTTATTTCGTTGTCGCGGCGTACCTTTGCATGCTATTGTATCTGATTTTACGTCAAACCTAGCTGAAAACGATCGCTCTATTTCTCGCTTTATTTGTAATGTATCACAACATTGATTGTACACATATCGTTTATTAAATACAAAAAAAATCAAAATTTCTTTGGGTTAAAAGGTAGGGTTTCGACCAAAGTTTTGACAAATTTTGAGATTAAGAGCTAGCAACATAGTAAACTGATTCTTTTGAAAGACGGTTACTTAAGGTCATGCTACCATTCAGAACAGGAAACGACGCGGTTTCAGAAAATACGTCGTAATTGTTTAGAACTTAAAATCGTTTTCAATAGAACTTACAGCTGCATATCACTAAGACTAAAAATAATTTTGAAGCTAAATTGATTTGAATTGTATAGTAAATGAATGCTGTCATAAACACTAGAAAGTAAAATGAATAGTCTACTGTTATAAATACTAGAAAGTAAAAATGAATGGTCTACAGCAACAATCAAAGTTGTTTAAAGAAAAATTCAACAAAGGTATAGCAAAAACCAAACTTATTTAGAAAACTTGAAAATATTTATAAAAAAATCAAGATTTTCAAGAAAAATTTAACAAGGGTTTAGCAAAAATCAAGTTTGTATAGGAGAAAATTGAAGATAGGAATTACAAAAATCAAGATAAACTTTTAAAAGTTCAACAAAAGAATAATAAAAATCGTGGTTGACAAAGAAAAATTCAACAAGGGTATAGCAAAAATCAAACTTGTTTAGAAAAAATTGAGTTTAGGTGTGACAAAAATCAAGGTTGTCTAGAAAAAATTAAGCATAAATATGATAAAAACAAGATTGCTAAGAAAAATTCAACAAAAGTACAACAAAATCAAGGTTGCCAAAAATTAAACAAAGTTATAACAAAAATCAAGGTTGACAAAGAGAAATTGAATAAAAATATCTAAAATTCAAGGTTGTCAAGAAAAAATCGAACATAAATATAACAAGGTATTGTAGAAAAAAATAGGCAATCCAAAAATCGAGTTTGTCAAGAAAAAAATCAAACAAAGGCCTAACACAAATTAAGGTTACATAGAAAAAATATCGTACAAATAAAAGTTAAGCATACCTAGAAAAAATGTGTAAAATTGATATTCATCTAAAAACTAAACTTGTCTAGAAAAACTTTTGAGTATAGGTGTAGAAAATTACCAACGCACGTGTTTTATTTTATTTCTCTTGAGTTTCTAATCATTATTTGCGCGAGCACTCGCTGCCAGCGCCTTTTTTGTTTTACGCTTTATTTTTTAATTAATCTCACCTTGAAGCATAGTTGTGTCTGCAGCGCGTTGATTTTAGAGCTGGCTTTATTGCGTTTCTACACACTTCTCAATTTGTGAGGCGACCAGCTGCAGTGTTTGTGGGCAGCTGGTTGAAGTCTGAGTAGACTTAGCGTGAAGTTAAGATATTCCCGTTTTCCCCGTGAGTCAGCACCGAAGTGAACTGCTCGATTATCGTTTCCGCTTTCGTTTCCGCTTTCGTTGCTTTTATTTCCAAGTTTCAACGTTTCAGTTATAACTTATTTTATATTAAATTATTTTCCTTGATTATTATTTCCTTTTAATTTTACGAAGCCGGAAGCGCGTTGATCGACACTTCACTTTGCGGTAATCGGCTACTTCAGCGCCGTTTACCGTTACAAAAAAGTAATCGAGCAATTTCGGTGAGTCCGTATTGTTCTTATTTTTATGATAATGTCGTTGGGTGACCCAAATGAAGTTTACAAGGCTCTGCAAAATTTGTATGTTAGAGCAGAGAGTTTAATGATGAAGCCTGAGGGTTATAAACCGCTGTTAACCCTTTTATCTGATATTCGTCAAAAATTTGAAAATTTGACTAATTTGTTAGAAGCTCTTGATGAACAAGAAGCCTTGAATTTAAATTTTAGTAAGAACAGCATTGTTGTAGAGAATCAGCAGTTTGAAGAGCATGTCCAACGCTGGATAAAAGATACTGAGGATAAGTTAAGCAAAGAGAGTCGCGCTTTTTCGTATGAACGCTCCTCGGTAAGAACTGGCAGTCAATCTACCTCTAGTTCGATTCGTAGTGAGAAACAAAGGTCACTTGTAAAATTAAAAATTGCCACGGCAGCTGTCCAGCAAGAAAGTGCCAGAGTTTACGAAACGAGACAAAAAACTAGAGAAAGAGCTGAAGAGATGAAAAGAAAGCTTATGCGAGAAGCCGAAGAAGCAAGACAAAAGGCTGAGCGAGAAGCCGAAGAAGCAAGACAAAAGGCTGAGCGAGAAGCCGAAGAAGCAAGACAAAAGGCTGAGCGAGAAGCCGAAGAAGCAAGACAAAAGGCTGAGCGAGAAGCTGAAGAAGCAAGAAAAAAGGCTGAGCGAGAAGTAGAAGAAGCAAGAAAAAGAGCTAATGAAGCCATGGAAGAGTTAAATAGACAAATGAAATTGGAGGAAGAAGAATTAGAAACAGTTTTACTAGATAAAAAGCGCAATGAAGAATTAGCAAGGATCGAGGCAGAAGCTTGGGAAGAATTAAGCTGTGGAAAAGCAGAGGAAGGCACTAGCACACGAAAGGTGCCGCATTTAAAAATACGTGATTATTCCAAACCGTTTAGTGAAAATGTTACAAGTGTTAAAAACGCGCCATTGCATAATTTTCCGCTTCGTACTTCATTGCTTACTGACATTCCCAAAAGTTCTGTTCAAATCGATAGACCATTTCCCGTTACTTTTGCAGAACTTCCTGATCAAGATTTGCGTATTAAAGTTAAAAATTCAAGCTTTAGTCAAAAACCGGAAAGTCAGTTTAAGTCTAAATTTGATTATCGCAACACAGAGCAAGCGCAAAGACAAGAAGCTTTTAATTCACCCTCGTTAACTTTGCCAACTAGTTTTCATAAATATAATGCCTCTAAAATGCGTCCTGCACCGCCGGTTGTAATTCAAAAATTTAATGGTGATCCTATGGAATATTGGTTGTTTGTTAGACAGTTTGAGGCTCATGTATTAGGAAAGGTTGAAGATTACGAATTATTTCCGTTGTTGCATCAATATTGTGAATCGCATGTACAATCTAAATTTAGTTATGTGTCGAATCAGTCGCCTGTAACTGCGTTTCAAAAAGCATGGGATATTCTTTTTGATGAATATGGTCATCCCTACGAAATAGCTAGATGTTGCGAAGAGCGATTAAAAAATGTTCATAAAATTCCCGATGATGACAAAAATAAGCTTAAATCATTGTCTCAACTTCTTGAAAAGTGCTGTGTGTCTCTAAAAAATATTGAATAAGTTTCGAGTTTAGATTCAATGCATGTGATTATGGGCGTTGTTAACAAACTGCCAATTAATTTGAAACGAGCTTGGGTAGAATATGCGGTACAAATTGAACAACAAACTGGTGAGAGAGCGAAGTTTCTTGATTTGTCCAAATTTGTTACAGAAAAAAGTCGAATTGCTAATTCTATTTTTGGTAGAGAAACGTTTCAAACCAATTACAAACCTCGCCGCGAAAGCGCGTATGTTTCTGCAACGACAAAAAATGTAAAAGACGCGTTGAACGTGGAAAAAAGTCGATGTTTTTATTGTGAAAAAGTACACAAGCTAATTGATTGCGATAAGTTCAAAAATTTAACGTACGAAGAAAAGTACAAATTTGTTAAAGCAAAGGGACTTTGTTTTAAATGTTTAAGCGGTAACCATTTCGCTCGTTACTGCAAATCGAGTTGCAAATGTTTAATTACTGGTTGCAAAGGAACCTTTCACCATACTCTTCTTCATAAAATTACTGACACTGAAGTGACGGGTCACGTCGACGCCTGTAGTTCTGTTCAATTTAATAAATCGACTGGTAATGTCCAGCATGTCTTTTTAAATGTTGTTCCGGTGCGCGTTCGCTGCGAAGGTAAAGAAACAGAGGTATACGCATTTTTAGATCAAGGTTCTACCGCTTGTTTTTGCGACCGCAGTTTGGCAAGGGAATTGCAACTGAGCGGCACGAGTCGACAGCTTAAATTGCAAACGTTGACAGAGACAAAATCTTATAGAACTGTGTCTGCAGAGATGGAAGTTAAAGGTTTGTTTGACGGAGATTGGGTCCAGCTTCCAGACGTTACAGTTGTAGATGAAATACCTGTACAGCCAAATGTAATTCCCACATCACAGATATTAAGCGATCATAGCTATTTAGCTGATATTAATTTTTCAAAGCTTGACAGGCAAAACGTACAGCTTTTAATTGGTGCTAATGTCCCTAGAGTATTTAGATTAGAAGATTTAAGATCTGCTCCGGATAAATTATCACCCGACGCTGTGAAGTCACCTTTGGGGTGGTCTTTACTTGGGCCCTGTTCTAAATTTAATTGCACAGTATCCAGTAGTGATAAAAATGTTTACTACGTTTCAACTTTACGCGACAATTTCGAGGAGGATGATAGAAATTTCATATATGAATCACGCAGAAATTTTTCAAATATTCAGTTTCAATGTTATGACGAAGATAATTATTATTCGAAACCAATTTCGATGAATGATTTTAAAGTTTATAGAATGCTTAAAAGTTCGATCAAGTTAGTTGATGACCACTACGAGTTACCACTTCCCTGGAAGTATGAAGACCAGATTATGCCAAACAATAAAAATTTAGCACTTAAGCGATTAAATCATTTAAAGCGAAAATTAATGCGTAACAGCGATCTGAAACAGAAATATTCAATTCAAATTCAAACAATGTTAGACAAAAACTACGCAGAACTTGTTCACGACAACTTTCAAATAACTTCTAAGAAGGTTTGGTATATCCCCCATCACTCAGTAATAAACCCCCATAAACCCGACAAGTTGAGAGTGGTTTTTGATTGCAGTGCCGAGTATAAAGGTATTTCTTTAAATAAATCTCTGATGCAGGGGCCCCACCTGATGAACGATTTAGTTGCCATTCTTTCCCGCTTTCGTAAAGAAAAAATAGCTTTGGCAGCCGACATAGAGTCGATGTACTACCAGGTTCAAGTTTCACCTCGTGATCGTGACAGTTTAAGGTTTTTGTGGTGGCCTGATGGAAATCTTGAAAGCCAACCAGTAGTGCATAGAATGAAAGTTCATCTTTTTGGTGCAACCTCGTCTCCGTGCTGCGCAAGTTTTGCGTTGCGTCAAGCGGCCATTGATTTCGGCGCTCAATTCGAACCTTATATCAGTTCTGCAATTGAAGAACATTTTTATGTTGATGACTTTTTAATTAGCGTACCTAACGTTGAAATCGGACGTAAATTAATGAAAGATATAAAGCATCTGTTGTCTAAGGCAAGTTTTAATCTTACGAAGTGGTGCTCAAACTGCCCTGAAATAATAAAACATTTGCCTGAGAATGAACTTTCGAAATCACTACAAATTAACGCTCTGGCCAAAAATTCTAGTGAACGTGTCTTAGGAGTAAATTGGAACCTCAATACTGATTGTTTCTATTTTGTAGTAGAACTTCCGGATAAACCATGTACGAAACGTGGTGGTTTGTCTTCGATCAACTCCATTTTCGACCCGCTTGGATTTCTGTGCCCAGTAATTGTTGAAGCCAAGCTTCTCTATCGACGACTATGCGAGCTGGAGTTAGAATGGGACGAACCTATTCCTTCCTTAGAATTCAATAAGTGGCAACAATGGATCCGAACGCTGGAGCATCTGAAGTCGATGTCTATCCCAAGATGGATGGGTTTGCATACCAATTTAGGCAGTGAAAACTATCAATTGCATTATTTTGTCCAGCCTCTAAGCATGCGTATGGCGCCGTTTGTTATCTTCGTTCGAGCGATATTAATGACTATGTCAATTGTAACTTAGTTATTAGTAAATCTCATTTAGCTCCTAAAGACGAATTTTCTATTCCCCGTCTAGAACTTCTTGCTGCTGTGACTGCCGTAAAATTAGATATTTTTCTTAAACACGAACTAAACTTACCGCGGTTGAGACCAGCTATTTTTTGGACAGACTCCGCTGTAGTTCTTCAAAGTATAAGAAATGAAGAAAAGCGTTTTCCTCTTTTTGTGTCCCGTCGTTTAAAGTTTATTACGAAAAGCACTTGTACTTCTAATTGGAGGCACGTCCCTAGTGAACTCAACCCCGCTGATGTTTTAAGTCGTGGATGTAGATCCGACAAACTAATGAAAACTAAATCGTGGCTTTCTGGACCAGAATTTTTGAGTGAATCGCCAGACAGCTGGCCTTGCCGGTTTGCAGAGACGACATTAGATGTAGAAAATGTAAAAGCATTTGATAAAAAAGCCGCGTCTGCATTTTTGATTACCGAAATGATTGATCCAGTTGACAAGCTCATTGCGTATTTTTCTTCGTGGTTTAAGCTAAAGAAAGCCACTGCTTGGCTTTTAAAATTTAAGACCTTTTTAATAAATTCCAACTCTGTCTATCATTTTTCTCGTTCCTTGTCTGTCTCTGATCTTCGAAAAGCAGAAATTGAGCTTATTAGATATGAGCAATGGAACTGTTTCGGCGACATCATGTCGAAGATGCAAACTAATGAAAACTTTTCTCTACCTTCCAAATCTCCACTTCTAAAACTGAATCCTGTTATTGTGAACGGTCTTTTAAGAGTAGGCGGCCGTTTAGATAGAGCTTCTGTTTCCTTTGATCTTAAACACCCAATTATCTTGCCCCACACCTCGCACTTAACCAATCTTATTGTTCTTCATTGTCATTGCATTACAGGTCATGGCGGAGCAAATATGACGTTGAACCAGTTACTACAACGATATTGGATTTTACGAAGTACAGCTGTTGTTCGCAGAGTGCTTAATTCCTGCATGCATTGCCGACAACGCTATGAAAAGCCGGGATCACAAAAGATGGCTGATCTTCCCCCGTCGCGTCTACAAATAGATACTCATCCCTTTGCATACTGTGGCGTTGACTACTTCGGACCGTTACTCGTGAAACAACGGCGTTCTCAAGTAAAAAGATATGGTTGCCTTTTTACTTGTTTAACTTCTAGAGCAATTCATGTTGAAGTCGCGATGGATCTGACAACCGACGCCTTCATCAATGCCTTACGTCGTTTCTTATCAAGAAGAGGTCCCGTTCTGCACTTCTTCTCCGACAACGGAACCAATTTCGTTTCCGCCGAGAAGACCCTTCGTGAAGCCCTGCGCCAGTGGAATCAGCACCAGATTGAAGATTTTCTCCTTCAAAAGGAAATTCAATGGACTTTCAATCCCCCAAATGCCAGCCACATGGGTGGTGCTTGGGAGAGAATGATTCGGTCAGTCAGACGAATTTTAACTTCATTGATGACGGAACGAACTCTCGATGACGATCAACTTCACACCTTTTTATTGGAAGCAGAGTCTATTTTAAACTCTCGCCCTTTAACTCCAATCACAACTGATGCAGATGGTTTGGAACCATTGACGCCCAATCATCTTTTAAAATTGTGTCCTACTGGCAACTTCCCCCCTTCACTTCCTTCTGATGAGCACTGTTGTCCCAAAAGACGTTGGAAAAATGTACAATATCTAGCTGACCAATTTTGGAAAAGATGGTCTCGAGAATATTTAAAAACGATAATCGCCCGCCAAAAATGGTTTAAGAAGAAAACCAATTTTCAAAAAGACGATGTTGTTCTACTCGTTGACGATTCGATTCCTCGTTCGCAATGGCGTCTTGGCAAAGTTCTAAAGCTATTCCCCGACGAACAAGGCTTGGTGCGCCAAGTCGCAGTAAAAACGCGTGGTTCTGAAGTGCGGCGGTCCGTTCATAAACTGTGCTTGGTGGTTCCCGCGAATCTTGATGTTATGCCGCGGAAGGACTCTGGTGATCCCGCAATTACCGTAAAATAAGTTTTAGAAATGTTTCCGTTAATGTTATTTGTGTTGTGTGCAGCGTTGGTAATTTTTTTTTCTTTTTCTTTTTAATTTCTCGGGTGTTGGGAGTGTAGAAAATTACCAACGCACGTGTTTTATTTTATTTCTCTTGAGTTTCTAATCATTATTTGCGCGAGCACTCGCTGCCAGCGCCTTTTTTGTTTTACGCTTTATTTTTTAATTAATCTCACCTTGAAGCATAGTTGTGTCTGCAGCGCGTTGATTTTAGAGCTGGCTTTATTGCGTTTCTACACACTTCTCAATTTGTGAGGCGACCAGCTGCAGTGTTTGTGGGCAGCTGGTTGAAGTCTGAGTAGACTTAGCGTGAAGTTAAGATATTCCCGTTTTCCCCGTGAGTCAGCACCGAAGTGAACTGCTCGATTATCGTTTCCGCTTTCGTTTCCGCTTTCGTTGCTTTTATTTCCAAGTTTCAACGTTTCAGTTATAACTTATTTTATATTAAATTATTTTCCTTGATTATTATTTCCTTTTAATTTTACGAAGCCGGAAGCGCGTTGATCGACACTTCACTTTGCGGTAATCGGCTACTTCAGCGCCGTTTACCGTTACAATAGGTATTTAAAAATCAAGGTTGTATAGGGAGCGCTTAAACGTGCACAAGTATTGCCTTTGAGATTAAAGTTAGCAAAAATACATATTAAATCGCTTTTTTGGAAATAGTTAGAGTTTACTTAAGGTCAAATCGATACGATTTAGAACAGGAAATGACGCGGTTTCACGAAATACGTTGTAACTGTTTAGAACTTAAAACCGTTTTCAATAAAACTTATTAATTTTATTTTTTCTTTTAGAACTTATTTATCTTATTAATATTAATTTGAAACTAAATTGATTTGAAACATATGATCATTAAAAAGATAGGGTTTGGACCTTTTTGTTGGCTCATGGAGTCTAGGGTTCGAAACCGTAAGCGCATGACGTCAGTGCGCCACCGCGCCACCGAACTGCGCCACTGATGACGTCACAATTGACGCCAAATGGATCATTATACACTACTTTGGTCATTCCTGTTATAGCTAGATATAAGTTGTGGAATATTATTCATGTGAAACATTTTCCCCAACTGCAATGCGCCACCATTAATCGTCCAATGCGCCACGCGTGGCGCATACACCGCAGGTTGGCCACCCCTGTTCTATTCTAAAAACTTTGCTGAACATTAGTGCAATGTTGTTTTCGTTTTCTTTAATCTTAGAGATTCTAGAACTGTTGTAAGGTGGAATGTTCATTGTTCATTAAGAAGTCAATGAATCGCTTTACAAAAAACTCATTTAAAAACATCTTGTTGTATTAACTTTCGTGAGATCCAGGACTTTTTTGGTTTAGTTTGTAATATAACAATTTACTGAGCCTTGGATTCACTGCTAATACGTTTTCTGTAAGGCGATCGGTGACTTCTTAATGAACAATGAACATTTCACTTTACAACAGCAATAGAATCTCTAAGATTTAAGAAAACAAAAAAAATAACCCCGCACTAATGTTCAGCAAAGTCTTTAGAATGGAACAATAAACTTCTTTAAAAACATTGAATACAGCGAGACAAAAATATTCATTTTGCGCGAAGTCAACGTTGCCACAAATAACAAAAAATAAAAAAGTTTGAAAGACAGTGCGCAAGGTTATTAAATTGAATTTTTTTTTTTTTTTTTTGTACAGTCATTTTGTCTTTTAACTTTAAGACGAAAATTCAAAAACACAATGACGTTTCAAAATGAAATTTATTTAACTTTTTATGTGAAATGGAATTCCATTTTAGTATCTACTCAAGAAACGATTTTAATACTATTTTTAAGGATCATTTCCAAAAATTTTGTTATTGCCGTTCCTTAAATTTGTTTGCATTACGTAATCTCATAAATATAAATCTGTAATAAGTAAAGGAAAAAGACGAACCAAATCTTTTGTTAAGCTAAAAATAGACAAATACCGCAAAGAAAAACTAAATTTTCACGAGAAAAATATCTAAAATTTTATCTTTATATATGACTAGCTTTACGACAAAACCTGGATTTTTGTGAAGAACTAATCACGTATTTGCTTTGTAGAAGAAATCGAGGAACTTCGTCGGCAACTTAATGCAACACAATCAGGTAGCTAAATTCTATAACCACTGTTCACTGTAAAATTACTCAGATGCACCTTACAAAATCTAATCAGAAATTTTTGTAATTTATTTGCTTTGAAAATAAATTTGTTAATATAATATTAGAAATTAATCAAATCCGTTAAAATTCTTTTAACAGAAATCTATTACCCTTTACAGCAAAGTCAAATTGACAATTTTATTTTAATGGTCAAATTGCAATTCATAAATTCATTAATAAAATCACTCAAAGTTCAGTGGGCCAAATATTTAATATTGAATTTAAAAACTAAAGCCAACTAATTTATGACAAAAAATCGATTTCGATCTATAAAGATCATTATTAGTTTCTGCAAAAAATCAAAATTTAAAAAATTTTAAACTAAAAAAACTACTCATTCTTATCACTTTTTTTTAATTTTTAAATTTTTTAAAATTTTGATATTTTACAGAAATTGATGATGACCTTTATAGGTCGAAATCGATTATTTGTCATGAATTAGTTCGTTTTAGTTTTTAATTTCATTACTAAATATTTGGCTCATTGAACTTTGAGTGATTTTATTAATGAATTTATATATTAAAATTAATCAAATCCGTCAGCTTTTGAATTTAACATGAAGGCCTAAATCGTTGATTGATCAACTTTTTGAAAAAAGATAGACTTTGAAAACTCGCACTGGGAAATTTTTTGCCTTTTTTAAAAACATTTTTTTGATAAAATTTTATCCGATTGTAATTTTTAAAAAGCAAAAACTAGAAAAATTATAGAATTATATAAACGAAAATCATGGTTTACTCCATTGAAAGCGAATACATTGTTTTGTTTTGTACATAGATCGTCCCATGCTCTGGTTATAAATTTTTTTGTTTACGATCGCCATTGGAATTATAATAATTTTTTTTATCATAAGAAAACTCGAGACTGTTCAAGGAATTAGGAGACGGATGGGTGACAATATTTAACGGATATCAATATAAAATTACTCCTCAAAAACAATCATGGGAAAATAGTCAATCGATTTGTCAACGTTGGGGAGGAGATCTTGCTGTTTATGGAGTTCAAAACATGGAATCGAGAAGGTAATTAATTCTTATAAACTAATTTTTAAAACAAATTATGCACTTATTTTTAATTTTAATCTCAGATTAATCTTACGAACCGTTTCGGCTACTGATTTTTTTATCTGGATTGGGCTACATGATAGAACCATTGAAGGATCCTGGTACTGGGTGAATGGAGAAATAACGGTTCCGTCTGCTGTCTTGTGGGCTGCTAATCAACCTGATAATCATGGAAATGATGAAGATTGTGGTGCAATAGCTAGAGGAAGTAACTATGGATTTGGAATTAATGATGGTCCATGCAGAAATCCGCATCAAGCTTTATGTGAAAAACAGTTTAATGCATAAATTTTAAAATTGTACAAACTTCTACTAAACTTAATATAATCGTTTAATGATGATTTAAATATTTCTTCAGCCATTTTGATAAAATTGTTGCCTATTTTTAATTTTTCATCAATTTAGTGAAGGAACGGCAAACAAGCACAATTTAAAGTTAATATTTTTAAGCCTAAGCCAAACCAAATATTTTAAACTGTCAGGGCAACATTTTGCACATATCTACAGTAAATATTGGAGTAAAATTAAATTTTTTGTTTGTCTTAATATTTTTCATAATAGAATTGCTCTTAAAATTTTAACGACTGAGCAAACGTAATTTAAAGTGCCGTAAAAAGAGAGTGTTTAAAATGAAACAGTTAACTCTATGTATCATTCTGTTCTGCAACAAACCATATTTTTTTGTTTTCAACTTAGCCCATCTTTTTTTAATTATAATGCATATCTGTTTTGAAAAAAATCCAACGCTAATTAACTTTCGATTGATCATGAATCATAATTCACCCTACAACAAAATTAATTTTTCATATACAAGCATTTTTTCATCTTTCTTTTAATTTGTTATTTCTGGTTGTAACTTATTTAAAAAATTTAGAAATTTCGAAAGAAACATGATTATTATTTGATCAGCACAATTGTTTTGTTTCATTATTGTTCAGTTGTAGTTTTCACAAGCGTTTGCCTTTAAGTTTATGATTCGAGATAAATATAAAACATGGGACCTCAACCTTTTTCTTCCTTTGGATCCTTTTTGGTCAATTTCGGTCAAAAAAATTTTTGGTGATGTTTTTCGTGGCATAAAATGCACCAGTACAAATGTTTTGTAGAAAAAAAATTTTAGGTCAGATTGTTTATTTCAAATTGTTGTATACTAGATTCAATCATGAAATCGTGTTTTATAAGGTAAAATTGATGATTTTAACGCATAACACTTTTTGGGCGACAAAAAAGATTTCAGACATATCTATTCTGCTCAGTATATTTGTTACGTTTGAGCTAAATTCTCTAAAACCAAGATTCAAGCAAAATTGCTTTGCTCCCTTTCCCAAATCCATTGGTCTGGTATGTTTATGACCACGATCCCAGAGCCCTACTCTTTGTTTATACCAGTGTTTCTAAACCGGTGAAGAATTTTTCTCCTGAAGGGAATTTCATGAGTTCAAACGCGGAATTCACACTTACAAGAATTTACTATAGAATTTACTAAACTGAGTTGCTTGATTTGACTTTGAATTAATTCTTTTTTCTATGAAAAATATCAAGTAAAGACAAAAAAAAGGTCTTTTCTTTACATTTGATAAAAAAACTTGCTCTCAAAATCCAGTCAATGACTTTTCTTGGTTTTCATTTGACTTCATAGAAAAAATGATTAATTCAACATAGATAGTTCCACTCAAAACTTTGTTTAATTTATCGAAAAAAGAAAAGGATTCAAAGTAAATTGAGGGAGGAAAGAAAAGTTTTAAATAAAAAAAAAAAGGAATAAAAAGTTTTAAAATGGGTGAAGGTATGAATACATTCTAAAAGGTTAATAATCACTGGTTTATACGCTTACAAAAAAATATTTTATAAAGAAAATCCCTAGTAACCACTAAGACTTTCTTCAAACCGGAACTGGAACTGAACCAGAAAAAACCCCTAAAACAAAATTTGCTGAACCTATTCCTGAATCTAAACCTGTACCGGAACACTATTTTGAATAGTACGACGCTTTGCTAAAAACAATATCTGCCTATAACACAGTATATTGGCAAACTTCTTATAAAAAGTTTGCCCATCCCTGTTTATAGAGTTTGACTCAAAACTTAATTCGCATATAAGAATAAACAAGTTGCAAATTTGCATAGGACCGAAGTAGACAATTTCTGTCTTTGATTTGCTCGAAATTTTTTAAATTAGTATTCCACGCTTGTGTAATCAGAACATAGTTTATTAGAAGACGTTTGGAATTGTTACTCATTCCATGATCAACTGCAAAATGCAGTAAAATTAATTGATTATGTAAAAAAATTAAGGAAGTACAACTAAAAAAAGGATCAAGAAACCAGCCGCAAATTATAGTAGACCAACTACCAAACTTTTCTTTGACTGTATTAGAATATCGGTATCATAACATCGGTACAACCATTCATAGCCGTACCTGCCGGGGGGGGAAGGGAGGAAAAATATTCACTCAAGTTTCTAAGGTTTGGGCAAAATTGAAATTTTTCGGGCAGTGACGAGAAAATATTTGGGCAAAGCCAAAAATTTTAGGACAGTGACAATGATCAAACTGCAAAAATAGTTATCAAATTTAGGAGAAGACTTTTTTTTGTAAAGAACACCTTGCTTTTGGGTCAAAAATTGAAAAATATGAGACTGAATTCAAATGAAGACTTTCCTTTTTTTTAGAGATCACCATGATTTTAGGACAAAATTTATTCTTGGTTCGAGAATCTCAGACAAGTTTTTGTTCTATCCGTAATGTGCTAGAAAATTATGATTTGCGCAAACGTCACAAAATTTGGGCAAAACTTCATTGCCCCCATATTTTTTTGGCTGGTACGCCTATGCAACCAATTAATGATATTGCACTCAAGCATAACACAATATGTATGCTATTCGAATATCTTTTGACTTTGTTTACGTAAATGTTCGATACAGTGCCCAGCATAATTCAAAAGTAGGACGGAAGTCCTTTGATAGTTTTTGATCACCTCAAGCAAACTGCGACAAATTTTTCTTAAAACTTCACTTTTTAAATGAATCTATATAGTTCGATCTTTTGGTCATTTTCATCAAACGCTCAGTGCAACAAAGAAAAGTAGGCTATTCTATTTAAAGTTATTTCAAACATAAACTTACAAGGAAGAAAAATGAACGTCCACCTATCTAGATATTGTACTGTATAGAAAGTAACATATAAAAATAAAATAAAGAAAGTAACATATAAAAATAGCTATTCACGCCAAGTCATTTATGCTAAATTTTAATACCGGTGCGTAGTGTTGTAAAATATTTTCCACTGCCTGTTCTTGTTGCAAACAAAAATATAAGAAAAAAGCTGGAGCAGGGATCTTTTAACTCTGCTACATTTGATGTGTCATCTGCTTGAATAAAAACAAGTCAAATATTGGTGCGTTTTTCGTTAAGTTCAATATTAACACTGAAAAATGATTGTGTCATTTTTTTGTGGTAATTAGAATTTTATTGGTTGATTTCATTTCAGTAACCTCTTTTTATTCTGTTAAAATTGGTCAAAAAAATGGAGTTTGAATAAAGTTTTAAGAAAAACACAGAGTCGAATGATATAGACTGACCCTGGCGTATAAAAAAACAATTAATTATATAATATAAAACTTCAAGCGCATAAGCAATTAACGATCTTTCTTCAATTTAGTCAAAACAAAACCTGATATTTAAACGGATAAGTTAAAACAATATTTTTTCCACCAATTTAAAATTGTTTCTTTTTCTATGCACATTAATAACATGATTAAGATTGATGGAAAAATATAAGACAAAATAAGCTTCATACACAAACCCATCATTTGTTTTCAAGATTTAAAATTTTTATTGATTTTTATCGTATTTCAACTCCATTTATTCTTCAGACTCGTACAAAAACGTTGAAGGCGTTATACTAAGGGCAACTTTTAAGAATTACCGTACCTGCTTATTTAATGCTAAAAATACAGGTCCGGAAGCAACCAGAAGATTTCGCAGATAATTGGTTTCAGAGATCCCAAAATATTGTAGTGAATTAGAATTTTTAATTTACTTTTTTAGTTTTTATTTAAGGCATAACTAAAATGCCAGTCTACCCAGACTACCCTACTAGCCTGAGTAAGCTTAGCCTAAATAAAAAGTTCCAAAAGGGCTACTGGCTATGAAGTGCGTAAAACGTTCTTAAACCTGACCTTACTTAAAATTAACTAGTAACTACTACCGGAAAGATGAGGAAAGTACTGGTAAACACTTAAGTTTGACAAATGTTAATTTTTGATAATACTACTGTAAATCAAGAAACTACTTTGAAGCTGCAATTGATACGAAAAACAAAAACATGTCGCAATGCTTGAAAAAAAACTGTCAATGACCCTAAAATTAGACGGAGTACCGCGGTACTTTGTAAAAAAAATACCGTGGTACCGGTACTCGGTACCAAGTACCGAAAATACCGGTACCGGTACTAAAAAAGTACCGCAGTACTTTTGTACACGGAACTGCCCACCTCTGCTTCCGGAGATCCCAAGATATTGCTGTCCACTTGAAATTTTTATTTTGGTTTTTTAGTTTTATAGAGATATGGCTGAAATTTAAAGCTGCTTGCCAAAATCGCCAAGCAGGAGAAAGTGCCGTAAAGTATCTTTTCCAAGGACGAAACAGAATGTCGCGAATATGCTCGATCACAATCACAGCGCTTTAAACACTCGACCAAGCTGCCTGCTTGCTGCCGTTATCAATGTTAATTGTAGGTTTGAGTCGGGAAATTAATTAACTTTTGTAAAAATCTAGATTATGACTATTCTTGGGTTCTTGGATAATATGCCATTATAGCAGTCTGATAAAACTTTAATTAAATTGTTATAATCTCTTATTTCCTGAATGAGTAAAAAGAGCAGCATTATTCTTGTTAAAGTTTATCTTGATTTGTATTTATTTTAAGTATTATTTCAAAACGTGCTTGTCCTGATAGTTTAACCGAAAATTTGCTTCTAGTTTGTTCAACATATATTTTGCAGCACAATTTGCATTGTGCACAATTAGAACAGTTTAAATTTTGTATAAGAGGTATTATTTTGCTTTTATTGGTTAAACATATGATTCGTCAATTTAATTATGGTTTTCTGTTTATTTTATTTACCGCATAACGCACTTGTTAATGCCGCACTTATTAATGGGAAAGAATTGCAACATACTGTTTTGTTGCTTGGAAAATGTGCCTTTTGTGGTAATCAGTAAGCGTGCAATAAAGGAATTAGCCTAGGTTTATTATTTTTGTGTTTTTTTTTAATTTTAAAATACCAGCATAAGCAATTGTTTTTCGTAGTTGGTTATAAACGGTGTCATTATTAAGACAAATTTAAAGGTTGAAAGCCATCTACCCACTGTTTAGCTTTATTAATAATTCTAAAAACCGTTTTTTTGTTAAAATTTTATTTTTCTTCCAATCGATTAAGGTTTTGTATATATATTTGGCCATTTTCGTTAAGTCTCTGTAGGCGTACAACGTCACTAAACTTAATAGATTTAAAAACGTGTTCCGGGTGAAAGGAATTATCGTTATTAAAACTTATTGTAGAGGTTGGTTTTATAAAATCTCTTGTAAAAAAACCTGGCTGAATAAGCGGGGAAGTTTGATGCTTCATATCTAAACATTCTAGTTTGCTATCAGGGTTTGAAGCATTAATAGATTTAAAGTGAAAGACCTGGAGTATTAAACAGTCAGTTAAAACATTTATAATTAATTTGTCGTGGCATTCTTCGCCGTATGAAAGCCAAACAATGTCATCGATAAAGCGTTGAAACATAATAGTTTTATTAAGAATATTCACCATAGCTAATGTAATAAATCAGCTAATGATATGGTAATATTAGCCAAAGAAACCAAATGATTATTATCAGTAATAGTACAGTTTTTTTGAGTAAGAAATTAAATTTCATGTTGCACTATTAGATTGTTCAAAAAAAAACAAGAGTTCTACCAAAATGTTGGTTTCTTTACGGTTGTAGCTGCTATGGTAACCAAATACACGATTTAAAACATTTTTTAGCAATTTTCTTGAAATGTTGGGGTATAAAATTTGATATCTGCAGTGTTAATAAAAATATTTTCCTTTATGTTGGGATCGGTTTTATTTATCCTTTTACTCAGATAGATTAAGTATTGTTTACTGTCTCGACAATATTCATTAATTTCGCATTGATAAAACTTTTCACTCATGGGCTGTATATGTTCTTAGAAGGCTGCTATTTTACATGTTGTTAGCATGCTGATTACAAAATTCTAACTGGGATTTCAAACACTGAATTATTAATAAGGTCTGAGGTTCAAGTTTATGCGTTTTAAACAAAGAATAAACGTCTGCGGTTTTGGTCCCAATTAAAATATTTAGAGATCGTATCAGGTATTTTTTTATTACCAGAGCTGTCATAAAGCTGACAAACTTTCATGTCTATTGCACGTTTTAGCATTTTATTACCAATGGTGCAAGGTTGATGCAATTTTATCACATTTTTCTCTGTAATTTTCCGTATATCATCTAAATAATTTTTAATATTTTTTATAGTGTGGCAATTTTTAAAATTCATTAAGCATGGCATAATAACATTGTAATCTTAAAAATTAACAAGGAAAATTTTTCTGTCTTTTACTGATTTGCATAAAACAATTTTATTATCGACCTCTAATTGAGAAAGTTCGGTGAGAGCTGTACGTAATACTTTTGTTAAGTTTATAATAACATTCTTTTGCTGTAAGGCCGAATTTGTGTAATTTACTTAAAACCTTTTCTCGATACGTCATGATAGCATTATCTAGAATAGTGGTTGCAAACTTGCCAACCTTTTTTTTTTGATCAATTAAAAAATTATTCTTCTCTAAAAGAGGATTTGTCGTCTATTGCAAAATTTATAGTTTTGCAGTGTCTTGTGAGGAAGCAACTTGAAAATATTTATTGGTCGAATAAAATGTTTTTGGGGGCAAAGAAAAATATTTAGGGGTAAACCAGAATTTTTACATGTGTATGTAATCATTTCAAAAGAGAGTAAAGTTTTTTCCAGGAGGTTACTCTTTCCTCCACGCTAGTTACAGGCTCGGTGTTTTGCTATCAGTTTTGAATAGAAATGTGATTAAAAATATGCGTATAAAATCATTTAACAATAGCCAAAATGCATGTATTTTTGCTAATTACGATAGACTTCAGAATGGAGATAACTTAAAAATCTGACGTGATGGACAAAAGTGGAAAACAAATTTAAGTTCAACGGCCCAAATATACCCAAAAGCAGATAAAAAAAATTTTCAAATACTACAAAAAATTTTTTTGTTGAACAGTGTTATCAAGCCTACAGGACTTCTATTAAGACTGACCCAGACTAATAAAATTGCAAAGTTTTTTAAAGTTCTGATTTCTAGTGCACAAGCAGACTCCCTGCTACCTTTTCACGAATCCCTGGTTGGAAACCACTGATCTAGAAGGCCTTTATCTGGTTTATTAATTTTAGGGATCGTAAGTTTTGCAGAATATCTTTTTCGTATGGAGTAACAAATGATCAACAAATGTTTCTTTCCGGAAGACTCTTCAGATTTTAGAGCAGGTATTATCCAGGCAGGCCAAAATCTTATCATCAACTGATTCCACCAGAACCCTTGCTTGCAGTTTGTTTCTACGCGCCACACTCACAGGATGTTATGGGAGCCGTACCCCATCTGTACATCGTCGAACGAAATGAACCAACGCCGGTGCGGAGGCGATTAAGCCTTACCCAGGATGGGTAAGTACATTCCCAGTGATCTGGGTTTGACGACCAGAGCAGAAGCTAGGGGAATCCTTAGAATTGTGCAAAAGTACAAGGTTACACTGAGCTGCCCAGTTAGCCAGACATTGTCCATCTGGATTGATGGACCTGTATCCCCAGTCTGTATGACCGCAGCTGAAGTCACCAGAATAGAGACAGACATGTTGAAACACTGAAATGGCTGTTAATGTTAATCGCTAGTTAGGTGATGCTCCATATCTGTTTGAAGGTGTTGACAATTTTGCAGCCGTCGACATCCACACATAACCTTTCAGTTACCGATCTTTAAAAGAGATTGATCAACAAAATCCGTTTAAGTCGCTCATGGACAAACATAGTAAAGCCATGTTTTCTGCTTGAGATCCAACAGGTAAATATTTAATTTGTTATCACCAGTCGATCTGCATTGTTGCAGCGAGTCTCTTGAAGAAAATAACAAAGGCGTTTGTACCTGTTGACCAGATGGCTAACAATGCATATCTTATTTTCATTCAAGCTCTCTACTTTGAGCTGTAATGTATTAGGCAAAAGTGGTTGTTTGCCGTTTGGCCTGTAATTGACTTCAGGTCTTCTCTTTTGCTTCCAGAACCGAGGGTCTATCCTTTTACCACTACGGAAGCTGTCCGATAGCGTTATTTTTTGCCTGAAGAAGTTAGTCACTTTACAAAATTGTTAATTTTTTCTCATTGCTTGTTTCTAATTCAGTTAAACTTATTAATATATTCTTGCTTATGTCTAAGTTCATAATCTTTGATATGCTTTCTGTTTCGCGTGGAAGTATAAAGCATCACTAAGAAACTCCAACTTTTCTTGAATTACTTCTGCAGATTTATAAATATAGGGTTTGGCGATCAAAATAAGACATTCACTGATCGAAGTGAGATATACACCAATCAAAATGAGATGTGCACCGATCAAAATGAAACATTTACCGATCAAAATGGGATATGCACCGATCGAAATGAGATAAAGATATAAGCAACAACACTCTAAATAATCCTCGTTATTTCCTGAAACAGATATGATGCAAAAAATTTTAATTATTTTACGAGGATCAATCAATAATGCACAGTTCGGCAACATTCCATAATTTCTAATGTTACATGTGCGAAAATTGCACCAGAAGTAGTTTAAGCATTAAGATCAAAATGTGTAAATTGTTTCGTCTGTAACGTGCTTGTTTTTCAGTAACGCTAGTTAGAAAGGAAACTCGTAGAGGCCTCGGGTACTACCTCGTATATATGATAAAGATCAAAGGTCTTATATTAAGATAGAAACTTTACGTGGCAAAAACCCGACAGAAATCTACAGAGCTTTAAGTGACCCTCGTACGACCCTTGAATGACCCTCGTAAAAAAAAATATATATATATATACTGTATATCTAAAATTTTTTACATCATATCTGTTGCAGGTAATAACGAGGATTAGTTAAAGTGTTGCTGCGTAGCGTGTTTGATTCTTACAATGTTTAATGAAGTTCCTAGAAGTTCAAGAAAAAAAAACTATCGTAGTAGAAACAAAACAGAGAATAATTGATCTCAGTTTACAGGGGAGGCCTTCTGCGGAAATCTCTAGAATGTTATCCCTTAATTACAAATCTATTTGAAGAATTTTGAAACGGTTTAATTCAACAGATGATATTGGAGTGAAAAAGAGGGGCGGTGATTTACGATCAAAACTCTCAGCAGATCAGAAAAACAAAATTCTATTGTGGGTGGATCACTATTGTCTAATGCGTATTTCGGATCTTATAAACAAGGTTATGGACATTTTTTAATCAGGGTTTTCAATAGCACAATACAGCGTGCTCTAAAAGATTTTTGCTACACAATGAAATCTGCCATCGGAGGCACATTTCTGTGTTTCTTGATGCCGGTCCCAATCCCGGATAAATGGGGAGGATTGCGGTAGGAAGGGCATCTGGCGTAAAACTTTTTTGCAAAAACATACAAATGCGTTGTAATCATGAATCCATACTGGATCGGTTGGGGCCTGGGTTACGAACGACCGGCTCAGGTGTCGTACAGCAGGGCACCTGTAGAAATTATGCTACTGCTGAACATAGTAAAAATAAGAGCAGAAAGAGAGGTGAAAGGCGAGTGAAAAAGCAGCGAGAAGCGTGGAAAGAAAGACGCTCACTCATAAGGGTGGGTGCCTTAAATATTGGAACAATGACTGGAAGGAGAAGAGAGCTGGCAGACTTGATGGAGCGAAGAAATGTAGACATATTGTGCCTGCAGGAAACAAAGGGGAAAGGGAGTAAAGCAAGGAACATTGGAGGTGGATGCAAACTATTTTACAACGGAGCTGATGGAAAAAATGGGATAGGATTAGTGGTTAGGGAGGAGCTGGCTGAAAGTGTCCTGGAAGTGAAGAGGGTGTCAGACAGACTAATGGCCATGAAGCTGGAAGTAAAAGAGTCCATCCTAAATATAGTAAGCGCGTATGCTCCACAGGCTAACAACAGCATGGAGGAGAAAAATGATTTTTGGGAAGATCTGGATGAACTGATAGAATGTGTATTAAAACAGGAAAGGATAGTTATAGGTGCGGATCTTAATGGATATGTGGGCGAAAGAAACATAGAGGATAAGAAAACAATGCGGAGGTACGGTGGTGGAACGAAAAATAAACAAGGATCAATGGTTGTGGATTTTGCGAAAAGGATGGATTTGGCGATTGTTAACACTTATTTCAAGAAGAAAGATAAACACAGGGTGACGTATAAAAGTGGCGGAAAAGTACCCAAGTAGATTATGTGATGTGCAGAAGGAGAAACTTGAAGGAAATGTGCGATTGTAAGGTAATAGTGAATAAGTGGGTCGCAAAACAACACCGTATGATGGTATGCAAAATGGCTTTAATGGTTAAAAAAAAAACGCAAAGAAAGTACAGCCAAAGATACGATGGTGGAAACTGAAGGATACAAGCTGTCAAGAAGTGTTTAGACAAAAGATGATCAGGACTCTGGGAGGCAAGGATGGGTTACCTGATGAGTGGGACAAAACAGCAGAAATGCTAAGAAAAACAACTGAAACTGTGCTGAGAGTGACATTTGGGAAACGAAAAAAAGACAGGGAGACATGGTGGTGGAATGAGGAAGTTCAGGAGAGCATAAAAGAAAAGAAAGAGGCAAAGAAAGCATGGGACAAAATAAGAGATGATAATACTAAAAAGATATTCAAAGAAAAGAAGAGTAAGGCAAAGAAAGCAGTTGCGATGGAAAAGGGACGTGCGCATGACGATTTTTATGCTAGATTGGAAACAAAAGAAGGTGAAAAGGTGTTTTACAGATTGGCTAGACAGAGAGACAGAGAGGGAAAAAATGTACAGCACGTAAGGGTTATAAACAATTAATATGGTAATGCATTGAGGTAAGAATGCAGTAAGAAGAAGTAAAAAATGCGCTGAGAAGGATGAAAAAAGGTAAAGCAGCTGAGCCAGAAGAAAGTTTGGAAGTGCATGGAAGAGATGGAGATAAAATTTTTGACCAGACTGTTCAACAGACTATTAGTGGGTGAACGGATGCCAAAAGAATGGAGAAGGAGTGTGCTTATCCCAATCTATAAAAACAAACGGGACGCACAATGCTGTGGAAACAACAGAGAAATAAAGCTAATGAGCCACACAATGAAGATATGGAAAAGAATAATTGAAACCAGGATAAGGAATAGAGTAGAGATACAGCAATACGGATTTATGCCAAGAAAGGGAACCACTGACGTCATGTTTGCTCTAAGAATGTTGATGGAAAAGTACAGGGAAGGTCAAAGACAGCTACATTGTGTATTCGTAGACCTTGAGAAAGCTTACGACAGGGTTCCGCGGGAAGAGCTGTGATACTGTATGAGAAAATCAGGAATAGTGAAAAGTATGTGCAACTAGTACAGGATAAGTACGAGGAAAGCAAAACAGTGATGAGGTGTGCAGTAGGAACTACAGAAAATTTCAAGATTAAGATTGGACTGCACCAGGGATCAGCGTTAAGTCCATCTCTGTTTGCAGTGAAAATAGACTGGCTATTGGATGAACTAAGGAAAGAACCACCGTAAACGATGCTGTTTGCTGATGATATTGCGATTTGCAAAAAGACCATGGAAGAAGTAGAGCAGAGTCTGGAATCCTGGAGGTATGCATTACAAAGAAGAGGGATGAAAGTAAATAGGTCAAAGACCGAATACATGTGCATGAATGGAGAAAACTACGACGAAATAGTGAAGATAGAGGACACAAAAGTGCCAAGAATAAAGGAATTCAGTATTTAGGATCAACGGTGCAAGAAAGTGATAGTTGTGAGAGGGAGATAAAGAGGAGAGTGCAGGCAGGATGGAACGAATGGAGAAAAGTATTGGGAGGAATCTGCGACAGGAGGTTACCAACTAGAGTAAAAGGAAAAGTGTACGGCTCAGTGGTGAGACCAGCAATGGTGTATGGACTTGAGACGGTGTCGGTCACAGAAAAACAAGTGGAAGAGATGGAAGTTGCAGAGATATAAATGTTGAGGTTTGCTATGGGAGTGACGAAAAAAGACAAGATTAGAAACGAATACATCAGGGGTACAGTTAAGGTAGAACGATTAGGAATGAAGATGAGGGAGGGCAGGCTGAGGTGATATGGACACATGAGGAGAGACCAAAAGTATGTAGGAAGAAAGATGATGGAAATGGAGTTACCGGGAAAGAGGAGAAGAGGGAAGCCAAAGAGAAGATTTCTAGATGTAGTGAAAGAAGATATGCGGAAAGTTGGTGCGAAGGAGACGGACGCTGAAAACAGGACGGTTTGGAGAAAGATGATACGCTGTGGCAACCCCTGATTGAAGGGAAAGCCGAAAGAAGAAGAAAAATATAAAATCTGTCTGTTCCTGAAATAAGAAACGATCTTTGTTCGTGAAAGAAGAAACGATGAAAGAACCTTAAATCTGAGAGAAGAATATGCTGCAAAATTTAAAAACCTTTTGAGTCTACATCAGAACACAAAAACTTTATCTTTTTCGATGAAGTGGGGTTTAGTGTTGTGAGTCGCCCAAGAAGAGGAAGATCGAGACAAGTATCTCTGCCTATGTTACAGTTTCTGCAGCTAAAAGCCGAAATATTTCAGTCGTAGCTGCAATGAATAAATACGGAATGATATTCCATATAGTTTATGATAAGGCAGTAACAGGGGAGGATTTTAAGCAATGTTTAATTGAACTGAAAGAAGCAACTGTCTCTGCTGGAATTGAAAATCCCATTTATATATTTGATAATGCTCGTATCCATCATTATCGTGGATTACAAGAAGCTATCGATCAATTGAGACTTAATATCTGTTATCTTCCTCCGTATTCTCCTTTTCTAAATCTATTAGAAAACATTTTTTCTGTGTGGAAAAATTTCATTTTGATCGGTTGGTCATTTGCCGCCAATTGCGCCGGATCAGCGTCGGATCTGCGTCGGATCTGGCGGGGAATCCTAACCCTAGCTCTAACCCTAGCTCTCACTAGAACCACGAGTTAGATTCCCAGGCAGAGCAACGAAGTTGTGATTATCTGCGATTCCTGTTCCATTCTCACCTAACGACAAAGTCGCGTTTAATTACAAGTTTGTTTTATGCTGAGCAAGGAAATTGCGACTTTGATTCTCACCTAGAGCGACGAAATTGCGTTGAACTTCGAAGAGCAAAGAAATTGTGAGTTTGATTCTCACCTTGAACAACGAAGTCGTGTTGAGCGCTTTCAGCTCTATCGCCTCTGCCTCCTGGGGCCCATCAAAAGAATCCTTATTTACTTTATATAAAGCCTTTATTCGCCCCATCCTTACATACGCTTCCCCAGGCTGGTTTCCCTTCTCATCTCCTACCTACTTTATCACCGTTTAGAGGATGCATAGATCTTCCTGTAGAGTAATCACAGGCTGTCTATCGTCCACTCCTATCCCTATACTTCATATAGAAGCACTTCTCCCTCCACTACGCATCATCCTCACCCACTAATCTCTCTCCTTCTTTGAACAAGCCCTCCGACTACCTTCAACCTTTCCCCTAGCCTCTCTAGCAAATTCTAACCCCCGCACACGTCTTAAAAAAGGCTCATATAGATCCTTCTCCCGATCTCATAACTTTACTCCTAACCTACATCTTGCTCGTGAACCTTTAATCCTCTGTCCTCCTAACTCCCTGGTCTACCCCATCTACATACACAATTTCACTACACCTCTCATCCCCATGCTCTTGCATAGAACCCCTCCCTTTTCAACACCACAGCTACCTCCCATCTTTCCTCCCTATCTCACAGCAATATCTCTGCCTGGACTGACGGTTCGGTACCTAGCAAGCTGGGGCAGGGTGGTGCAGTGATACATATCAAGCGTTCAAAGTGTGTCACTGCTACCTCGCTCTCCTTCTCGACTGGTCTCTGGAATACCAGTTACAGTGCTGAGACTATCGCTATCCTACATGTTCTTGAGTGGTGTATCTCTCACTCCAAAACATGTGACTCTATTTTCTGATTCTTTATCTGTCTTATCAACCCTCTCTGCCCCCATACCATATTTAACCCCTAAATCCCTATCCGATACCCAACCCCTCCTCAATTCTCTATCTAAAACCAACGTAGTTCATTGCAATGGATACCTGGTCACTCTTCCTCCCAGATAACGACTTAGCTGACTCTCTAGCTAAAATCGGAGCCTCCGTTGATCCCTCCAACATATCAGTGTCCCTTGCACCCCTTATTTCCTCTCAAAGACAATCCCTCTACACCATTTGGAGATGGAGTGTCCAATCTGGTGTCTTTCAACACCAAATCCCTCCAGTATCTCCCGAGGAGCTCACTCTCCCTCGCTCCGCTTGCTGTGCTCTCTCCCATTTATGCTGCAACGGGCACAGCACTCTCCTTAACACTTATCTCCACAGGGTTGGTCGAACCGAGACTCCTTCATGCAGCAACTGTAATTCTAAATCACAGGACTTTTCCCATCTCGTGCTTGACTACCCTGTACTAGACCATCTGCGTCGGGCCATATTTGGCCATACCCTATCATTTCTGGACCTCTGGTCCCGTCCGTGGGGAGTCGCCCGATTACTGGGACTCTGCGGAGTTAATCCGCACCCCCATCCCCAGAAATGGGTCGGGTAAACCCACCACCACCACCACCACCAAGTCGCGTTGAAACATAACTTATGCTTACAACAAACTTGTGGGTTTGATTCTCACCCAGAGCAATGCAGTCGTGTTTAACTACAAGTTCGTTTTATACTGAGCAACGAAGTTGCGAGTTTGATTCTCACCTAGAGCGACGAAGTCGCGTTGAAACATAACTTATGCTAAGCAATGAAGCTTTGGGCTCAATTCTCACACAATGTCGTCAGTTTAGATGTTCTTTTAATACAATGACACGTCAGAAATCTTTCAGTTGTTAGTAACGAGGTTTGAACAGCTGTCTTTCTATTGCAAGGACACGTCAGTAATCTTTCGGCTGTCGGTAACGAGGTTTTAGCAGCTGTTCTTCTATTGCAAGGATACGTCAGTAATCTTTCAGCTGTCAATAACGAGGTTTGAGCATCTGTCCTCCAATTGCAAGGACACGTCAGCAATTAAAAGTCTCCTAAATAACAGTTACAAAAGATGGTGCAATCTATGACGCCATCCAAAGAGGTGTATATAAAGATGTTTGCTGAAGCCACTTAGGTGTTATTAAGCACAATGACGATTACTTGTAGTATATGTTCGAAAGCGTTTACGTTAAAAAGCAATTTGACGAGGTATATAACCTTAGCTCATAATAATTAAAAATATGAGTGCACGTTATGCGAAAAATTGTTTGTACGAAAGGATTATTTACGAGGTCAGAGATTATCTGTTCACGACAAAACAACCGAGGTGACGTATTCAAAGTGCGAAAAAACTTTTGCAAGAGCAAGCAATTTGAGATGGCATCTAAAAATTTGTTGTAGGTGCAAACAATGCTCAAAACAATTTGAAAGTATGAGTTCTTTAAAAGAACATAATTATGCAAAGAAGAAAGAGGTCCCTAATCTTTCCCTCGGTAAAGAAAAAATTTCTATAACCTAGATAATTTGGAAGCGGTCTCCAGAAACCAGCAAGCATCGTCAAGTAGAGATGGGTTTGAAGCAGACTCTACCAGAAACGAGCAAACAACGTCGAGCGAAGTCAACAAGCAACCTAAAAGGAAGTCTTTGAAAACAAAACGTCGCGAAGCAGTAGTTCCCATAGAATGTGCTGCAGCTAAAAAATCGAAACACGAAATTATGCAAGAAGAGGAGATTGAAGAATCAGATGCTGATTTAAAAGAATTTATTGAAAAATATTGATCAAGCATTCGAAACTTTGTTAGTTTTACTGCAATAAACTGCAGAGTGCAGAGTATATTTAATTTTTACTGCAATAAAGATTTGAAAGAGTTAATTCAAAAACTTATCGAAACCATTTTGAAACAGCAAAAATTCGGTATAAAATTAATTACAGCTTGGCGAATGTTTTAAAGAATATTGAAACAGAAGAATTGAGATACTTTCATTCTTCTTATAACAACCACTTGATGTTAAAAACCGCTTTGTTGAAAAGTAACAGAGAAGAATTGCTCGATTTTTTGAACTCCAGCTAAGTGGAAGATAGTTCAGATATCAAACATCACCTTCTACGTCAATCACTTGCAAGACGCGCCATTAGGGGGAGCTATCAAATTACCTGACGAACAACCTTACGAACAACCACGGACTTGCAAACGTTTCAGCGGAACATAATCTTTGTTTCTTCAGGTGTCTGGCTGTTTTTCGCGGTTCTGACTGCCGTCGTTGTAATCGTGCTGCAAAGCAATTGTTTCACGAATATTGCAGACATTTTGAAATTAACGAATTTACAGAAATTAACTTAATTGACTTTGAAGATCTTGAAAATTTTTACAAGCTTAATATCGTTGCGTACGAACTAAAAGAAAACAAAGCCATATTGATTCAACGCAGCCGCGAATTGTACTCTCAAACAATGAAACTGAATGTATACGAAAACCATTTAATTTTAATTACCGATTTCGAAAAATACAGGGTGTTTCAAAAAATTTGACGTCAGTTTGCAATCTAATAACTTTGGCAGTTCCTGTTTAAATAATTTTAAATTTACACAGCATGTGTAGAAACAAGCCAAAATTTTGAGCTTAATATTTGATATATTTATCTTTTTAGTTGTAAAAATTTTTAATTGATAAATTATTTGTACTGCGTTCAAACCTGTGTGTTAAAATGCTATTCACTAGCAGAAAAAAGGCGTTATGTGTGTTGGAGTATACTTGAACAAACTTAAACAAGACTTTGCAGCGTGCGTTAGTGAGAAAGTTCTCTAAGTTCTCTAAGAACTCTAAGAGCTTGGTTTATGTCCCCCCTCTTCCAGCAAATGTAAACGAGCTCAAACAAAGAATCACTACCGCACTAAAGACAGTTACCCAAGACGTGCTGCATTATGTTTGAGAAGAGCTAGACTACCGACTTGACGTGTGCGGGTAACAGCCGGCGCGCACATTGAACATTTTCGAAATCTTTTATGGTTATTAAATCTTGTTTTGGTCAACATTAAACCTGTTGAATTTCATTTGATTCGACTATGTAGTTTTTATAATATTTACATGTCAAATGATGTCAAATTTTTTAAAACACCCTGTATTGTCACGTTTATCAGTGTGTTCATCGCGATAAGCTACGGTATGGTATCAAAATTGTCATTACTACCGGTACACCAAAACGTGCACAACTACAGTTCGCGAAAGTTTTCCTGGAGACATTCATCACAATCCATACACAATCTTCGAGAAGCTGGAGCAGATTGGTATATGCGTCCCCAAACAAGATTTTTTTATCCATACCACGCATGCTACGATTTCGAAGCTTACTTGGAACGTGAAAATCTACCGAAAAACGGCCAAAACTCGTCTTTGAAACCAGCCACGTCCCAATGAGTGTGGGAATTGCGTGGAACGTCCCTGGTATCGAAGAAGGAAATTGTTTTATCACATTTGGTGACGAAAAGGAATTGATTCAAAATTTAATTAAATATTTGAAAGCAATATCACTTTCTGCTTATCAACCGCTCAAGAAAAAATTTCAACATGTTTTTGAAGCTTTAGAAAACAGCGAAAATGTTAGAAAAGAAAATTTACTCAAAGAATTCGATTCGTACTGTAAAGAGTTGATATAGTGCTTGGGTTTAATTCTGATTTTGTTATTAAAAAGGCAAATGTGTACCTCTCCATCAAAACATCGACGTTGCGGTTTCTGGACATAAAACATTTCCTTGCACCGGTTTTTCATACAAAAAGTTTTTGATTGCGTACGGAAGCGAGCTGGAGAAATTTCATTTTCCCTATTAATTCGTTGACAACCTACAAAAATTAGAAAGCAGTTTGCCGGATCGCGAAGCGTTCTATTTTCGTCTCACAAAAAACAATTGTGAGACGAAAATAGAACGCTTCGCGATCCGGCAAACTGCTTTCTAATTGGTTGAAAAAACGTGGTTGGAAAAGGGTTGGAAAAGTTTGCGCGATATGTTAATTCACTATAATCTTTTGGATTGTATACCGTTCGTGCAAGCGGTTGAAAATTTATTATTTCCTTATAAACATCAGAATCTAGATATTTTTAAAAGGTCGTTTTCAGTGAGTGGAGTCGCAAAATTGCAGATGATGCAAAAAAATCGAAAAAAACAGCTTCTTTTGTTTGTTTCCGAAGAATCACGCGGATTTATACAAAACTTTGAGAAATTAACTTACTGGGTTTTTTGCCGGTATGCTGCAGCGCGGGAAACCCGAATAAGAAGTCACGAAGTTTCAAACCTGGAAACAACAGAAAAAATCCTCGGTCTCGCGCAAATTCTCTATATTTACACGCAATAGCTCAAAACAATCCAACCGGATACTTTTGTAGATACAAAGAATTGGAGCATTATTGACGCGATCCTTGCTCCAAATATGGTTTGATGTCTTATCAGTGGTTGTGTTACATGCAACAAAAAGAACCGAATTTTATTCAAAATTGATTTAATCTAGGTGAACGGTATGTTTTGAAATACAGCTATAAAGTAGTATGGGTATTGCGAGGAAACAAACACGATTTACGAATTTGATGGTTGCCTTTGGTACAGTTGTGATGTCTGCAACACAAACCGAAATCCAGATGGCAGCCTCAAAGAAATGCACCCCATAAAAAATATTCCATTTAGAAAAATTAGAAAAACAACACAGGAAAAAAACAAGCAATTACCGCAAAAAGAATTCGAGTGGTCTCCATCCGTGAGTGTGAGTGGCTAAAAATAAAAAAACAACAAGAAATTGCTTCCTTTTTAAAAACGTTGAAATGTGTACAACCAAAACGCCAACGTTCATTTAAAAAAATTCTGGAAGGTATAAAAAAGAAAGAAATAGGCTATATGGTTTTCTCATTGTCGATATCTGCACTCTGAAAAATTTAAAGCACTATTGCCGAGAGTCCCCCCCCATTATAAAAAACACAAACATTTCAAGAGAAGATATTGGTGCACACATGCAAAAAGTGGCGAAACAGAATGAGTTATTAAAAAAACCAAAAAAGTATTTAATTAGAAGTTATTTTGGAAAAGAGTTTTTGATCAACACGAAAAAGATAGAATTTTATTTGAACCTCGGGCTTGAAATTACAAGAGTTTATGAATTTATCAAATTTTATCCTCAAAAATGTTTTGAAAAATTAGCGGACGAAATTGTCAACTCTAGAAGAGAAGCCGATCTGGATTAATCAAAAGCGGTCATTGCATTAACAAACAAACTAAAAGGGAATTCCTTAAAATCGGCAAGTTTATTGAATTAAGAAAAACACCATAATATAGCCTATCACTCAAAAGACACTTCAATAAGGCAATTAACGACCCCCATTTTATTCACTTCGACGAAATCGTTTCCGATATTTACGAAGTAAAAAGTTTGAAACGCAGCATACGCCATGATTTAGCAATACAAATTGGCTTAAACGTTTACTTAAATTCGAAATTCCACATGTTAAAATTTTTTTACTGTTTTTTAAAAAAATACATACCAGAACATTATTTTGAGCTGCTGGAAAGTGACACTGACTCGATATATTTCGCCATCAGTCGCCGCTCTCTAGACGATTGCGTTCCCGACCATTAAAAGCGAAATATTTCCGAGCCAGACTTCGTTGGTAGCCTGCAGAAGCTTGTCCAGAACACGCAGAGCATTACATTCAACAAAGAACCGCTGGTCAAGTTTGGGAAAAGACGAATGCTGTCAAAAATGTAAACAAATAACCCAAAGAACGTTAGGTTTAATAAAAGTAGAATATTCTGGTACAAAGCAAATTGCACTAACATCAAAAACCTACTTCTGTTTTGGAGAAAAAAACAAGCAAGTGAGCAAAAGTGTCTGCATTCGTCAAAATCCTTCAACTTTTGACAACTATCATGTAGTTTTAGAAAACAATTAACCGCTTTTCATAACCAACCGCGGCTTTCGTTCCCACCAACATAGAATCTTTTCCAACGCACAAACCAAAAAAGGATTAAACAGTTTTTACCCTAGAAGAATTGTTTTGGACAACGGTGTTCACACCAAACCGTTAAAAATTTGAATTTTTGTAAATCTTTCTCGATCAATTATTGTAACCTACCTAAAAAATTTTAATTATTTTTGCTCTTGCATCGCTTTTCAAATTTTCGTAACCTCAAATAAAATATTTGATTTTTAAAATTTTTGTGCATTCTGAATAAAACATTTTAAAATTGTTTCTGCCCTTGTTGAAATTTTTGTAACCTCGCATAAAATATTAGATTTTTTTAATTTTCGTGTATTCTGAATAAAATATTTTCAATTGTTTCTGCCCTTGTTGAAATTTTTGTAACCTCGCATAAAGATTTTTAAAATCTTTTTGACCTTGTTTAAATCTTTTAGTAATAGAACAGTTTTAAGTCATTTTTGCTTTTGTTTAAATTTTCGTAACCTCGCCAAAAACATTTTGAAATTGTTTCTGTCTTCGTTTAAAATTACTGTTTTTTTGAATTTTTATAATAAAACATATTTAAATTATTGTTGCCCTTGTTTAAATTTTCGTAACCTCGCATAAAGATTTTTAAAATTAATCCTGACCTTGTTTGAATCTTTTCGTAATAAAACAGTTTTAAGGCATTTTTGCTTTTGTTTAAATTTTCGTAACCTCGCATAAAGATTTTTAAATTAATCCTGACCTTGTTTAAATCTTTTCGTAATAAAACAGTTTTAAGTCATTTTTGCTTTTGTTTAAATTTTCGTAACCTCGCAAAAACAATTTTAAATTATTTCTGACCTTGTTTAAATCTTTTTGTTAATTTTCGTGCCTCTTGAATAAAACTACTATATTTTGTTTAGAATTATTGTGTTCGCCTTTTTTTAAATTGTACTATCTGTAACATCTGTCTCAACAAAATGAAAAACAACGGCAGTTTAGAAAAGTATCTCTCGAAAAAACTAATTCAGAGTTGACAATCAAGTTGCGCACTTAATTGATTTAAGTTTCTAAACGCGGTTTTTTTGAAAGCTTGTTCCATCGATTAGATTGCAGTTTTGCACTCAGTTCTAAAGATAATAAAAAAACTCCTTTCAAACAACTTTTCAAAAACAAACTTGATTTGTCGACAAAATATTTTCTCCTTTGTATGTTGTTTCTTGTAAATTTTTCAATAAATACTAGTGTAAAAGCTTTTAGAGTTCATTTGCTTGTATGATGGCGTTGTGGTTTCAAAACCCAAGTAGCTTTATAATAGCCGGGCAGTCGGGCCTCGGGAAAGTTTTTTGGGTGTTTTAGTTTGCAGACAGTTTAAAAGAGTTTTGTCCGGAAATAGAACGCGTCGTAAACCATTACGAGGTATGACAAGAGTTATTCGACAAGTACGCGAATCAAATCGACTTTAAGCAAGGCGTTCCAAACCTAGAAGATTTAAAAAAGTGTCAAAACGCGTTTGTCATACTTGACAATTTGATGTTTGCCGATCCAGAATTTTTAAATAAAATCTACAGCGTCTACTCGCATCATTTCCGCTTCAGTGTGCTTATGACAGTCCAGAATTTGTTTCACAAAGGTCTGCTCGAGATAAGTTTGAATTCTCAAATTATTATTCTTTTTAAAAACTGTAGAGACACGAATCAAATCGCGCATTTCATGCGACAAATTTATCCAAAAACATACAAAAACGCTTTGGAAGCTTATAAAGACGCTCTTTCTTAGCAAAGAGGTTATTTGATGATTGACTTACGCTGCAAAACAAACGATAAACAGAGGCTTCGTACAGGAATTTTTCCATCAGATACTCACTATCTTCATCAATGAATTGCCTGCGAAAAAACAGACCAGTGCTGCGTTTGCTTCAAAAAGCCCCGACATCCTTGCAAAAGAGTATTCTAGACAAGGCGTCGCCAGCGTTAATATGATGTATTTGTGATTGTGCATACAACGTTCTGCAAGGAAACGTTAGCTTATCGCCTCATCACAAAAAGAAATTAAGTCAGCATGAAACCAAGCTTTGAAAGTTAACTGACCGTAAGGTAACGTTGAAGAAGAAAAAGCGTCTGGTACAAACCGGTGGATTTCTCCCGCTCTTGCTGTCAGCACTTGCTCCTGTAACAAACGGTGTGCTAAGTAATCTTGAAAAATAAGAAAATTGATTGCGCTGGACCCTGAAGTTTATGAAAAACTCAAACACAAAGCCCCTGACAAAAAAGTGCTTTCCGACCTCGATCGAAAAATGCAAGAAATCCTACAATCAAACCGACCCGACAGCAAAAAAGTAATGCTTTATAACGAAATTACAGCTATTTCTGAAAAAGTCTCAACCGAAAACACCGGTAAAAAAATCATTGTCTGAAAACGCGGTTTTAAAACGATGCAAAAAACGTGCCGTAGTGAAAAAATTACTCAAAGAAACAAAAAGCAAAAAGAACTTAGACTGGGATGCCGACGGTCAAATGGTGTTAGACAATTGAGTGGAACTAAGTTCGAATATCGACGATTTGTTTCAATCTGCGCTGAAGAAACGCAATCCTACTTTACCGGGCGTGCGTGAGTTTGAATCTCTGTTATGGGAGAGTATTTAGATTATTACGACCCGAAAAAAAGCGGCTCTTTCTCGAGATCTCGTCGCTTTTCAAAACAGTCGTAGCAATCGCAAGACACTTATACGCTTCACAAACCAGTGAGAAATGAATTCAAGCGAAGAAAAACAATTGTGCCCGGCGCTCACTTTCAAATGCAAGCGGATCTTGTTGATTTTTTTTTGCTCAAATCGTACAACAACAATTACAAATATATTTTGGTGGTCATTAACCTGTTCTCGAAAAAAGCTTTTATTGCTTATTTGAAAACGAAATCAAATTCGGACATGATCGAAGCTTTTGATCGTGTGATGTCCAAAACCGACATGTTTCGAAAACTGCAGATTGATATGGGCCGGGAATTTCTGAACCGGCCCTTTCAAAGCTGATTAAAACAACATTGCATTGAGCATTTTCACACGCAAAATTTCGACACCAAAGCGACTATAGCAGAACGTTTTCTTCGCACTTTGAAAGAAAGGCTTTGGCGCTATTTTACCTACACCAACACCCGAAGATATGTGGAAGTGCTGCCTGTTCTGGTCAAGTCTTATAATAACACCTACCACAGAGCCATTGGACGTGCTCCGAATTCAGTCAATGCAGAAAACCAAGAAGCAGTCTGGCCCACGCCCTGCGCCGATCTCGAATTAAGAAAACCAAAACCTTTTGCAGGCAATCAAGTCAGACTGTCCATGACACGAATGCACTTTCCAAAAGCTATTTACCCGGATGGACAGACGAACTGTTTTAAGTCGCTCAAATGTTCCAAGACAATCCTCCTTATTACAAAATCAAAGATTGCAAGGAGAGTGGTTGGAAGGAACTTTTTACAAAGAAGAGCTCCAGAAAATCTATAAAAAAGACGATGTGTTTGGAGTTGAACGTATTCTAAAACAACGCAAGCACAAGAAAGTTGTTGAATTTTTGATAAAGTGGTTTGGCTATCCTGCTTTGTTTGATTTTTGGGTCAACGAAAAAGACCTCGTATGCCTGCTTTACCCAACTTTGACATCGTTTTGTTTGCTGCTCAAACTTTGGTCCTTTGTGGTGTCGATCAGCTTATACAATTTAACGCAAAGCAACAACAACAAAGAGCTTTAGGTTAGTCTTCTGAGCAGCTCCGTGGGTTATCTGCTTCCGTCGCCTCTTCTCATCAAACATGTTTCTCACCCTGCCCAGTAATTCTTCTATAGACATTTATCCTGAAAGCAAACTTTCAGATTACTTGGTTCACTTGCCCAAAGAAATCAATTTGTCTCTCTGTATCCCAACAGTTGGTACAACATTGACACCAACTAATGTTACATTTTCTACCAACGCGGTGCTTTAGAATTTGTAGCAGTGCTTCCAGCAGGTTATTATCAGCAGCTCCAATACGTCATGCGTCAGATACTTACGGAAATGAAACAAGAGTTTCAAGCTAGAAACAAAGCACTTGTCAGTGAAAGAGTTTTGACGAAGCCATTTGATTTTCTCTTTAATCTCATTCACAATCCTCAAACACAGCTAACCGCCATGTCCATTCAACACAAAGATGGAGCACCTATGGTAGAACGCAAACGTGAAAGTAACATGCAACCGGATGTGGTGGTGACTCTTTCGGACGAGTTGGTTTCTGTCTTGGATTTTCGAAAGACATGGTATCGGGAAATCGGAGAGTACATTTCGGAAAACGTTGCCAACGTGGACATCGTGAACGCCATCTATGTCTATTGTGATGTTATTGAACACAGAACGGTCGGTCATACTCTCACACCCTTGATTGGTGTCCTTCCTGTAATAGGGAAACCAGGTGCTTATATCTCCAAAAGGTACGACAAAATATAATATCATCCTGTATTAAAGAAAACCTTAGTGATATTCACATCTCGCTTTGTGACGATCAAGCAAAACGGATTCGTTTTCGTAGAGGAAAAGTGATTGTGACATTGCATTTGCGACCGAAAAAACTAAATTCGTTATAAAGACCGGGTGCATTGGAAAAAGAACGTTATTTGATAAAGATGCGTGTCAAATATTGTTGTGATGCGAAAGCATACAAAAGCTATTATTTGTATCAAGTCGGCCATGGCATGCCTTATTTCAGCGATGCTCGAATACAATAAGGCTACGGACTAGGCAATTTGTTTAGTTCCATTGAAAAAAACGATTCACCTTTGGTCAAAAGCGGAGTGAAAGCAGTCGGAAACAAGTTTTGCAAAGCGGTGTTGATTTTGCTTCCGATGTCTTAAGCGGCAAAAATCCAGAACAAGCAGCGATCGACCGAGCAAAAGCGGCTGGTTTGAATCTCTTACGAGCAAAACAAAAAGCAAAACCGAAAAAAGTACAAAAAAAACAAAAATGCAAGAAACATCACGACATTTTCGATTAAACCATGGCGACGTTAGTACACCCAAGCTCGGCAGAATCCACAACGTCTCAACTCGATTTGTTTTCCGTGCTCCCAAGTCAAACCAGTTTAGAAAACGGAAATTTTACCGAATATCATCCTGTGTCTGTGTTGACCTACACAGGTCCTATCGCATTTACTGTTAGTGCTGAAAACTCAAACTACATCGATCGCTACATCGATACTACATGCAAACAGCTTTCTATATGTTCGAGCAAGCGTGACTGCATCAGACGGAGCGGATTTGGCAAAAGACGTGCAAATTGCACCCGAATGTAATTTTTTATATACCCTATGGTTGCAAATCAATGTCTATTTGAACGGTTCGCTTGTGATGCAGTCCAACAATGAGCTTACATTGAAAACTTGCTTAGTTTTGGACAAGAAGCAAAAACTCTACAGCTTTCTGTTCTGTTATGGTACCGCAATACTAGCAGACGTTTCGATAGTTGTGCTGCAGCAAACACAGGCTACACACAGTGCAAAGTTTTGACTGCGGAAAGCAAAGAAATTGATATGATGGGGAAATTATATATTGATTTGGCTTTTTAAAATCATTACTTTTTGAACGGAGTCGAAGTACGCTTGCGTTTGATTCGATCCTAGGATCTTCTTTGCTTGCACGGAAACGCAGACCAAGTACAAAACAAAGTGTCTTTGAAGGAAGTGACCTTGTTTGTACGCAAAGTAAAACCCAATCCGGCCGTACAACTTGCTCATGTCAAAGCCTTGAAACACGGCACTGCAAAATACCCGCTCCGACGTGTGGAAGTCAAGAGCTTTACCGTGCTGACTGGAAATCGAAGCATCAACAAGGAAAACTTGTTTTTGGGGCAATTGCCTACTTGAATGGTGGTCGGTGTGATGGGCAACGACGCTTACAACAGGGTCATCACCAAATCTTCTTTCCATTTCAAGCACAACAGCATCAATTCTTTATTGTGACGGTGTTCAAACCCTGCCAAACCTCTGTAACTGGACTTTGCCAACGACCGCTTTATTCCAAGTTACCTCCGTTTGTTTTCGCAAACCAGTCAGTATTATCGGGACACAGGCAACGGTATTTCGCGAGAACAGTACAAGAACCGTTGTGCATTGTTTGCTTTTGATCTCACACCCCAGATGGATTCGGGTGAAGTCGGTTTCGATTTGATAAAACACGGCAACATACGCATCGAAATTTATTTTGCCAACACTACCGCGCGCACTCTTGTTGTTCTTATCTTTGCCGAACACGACAACTTGCTGGAGATTGATCAAGACCAAAACGTTGCTTTTGACTACGCCGCATGAACAGTTTACAAATCGAACGTTTGCTAAAGAACGACTCCGAAACAAAAATTGTTTTCAAGAAAGTTTGCGCTTTCGATCAACTGGAAAAACCTACTTTCCGGTCTGCCTGCGTCATCAATTCCGATCCGAGCACCAAACCCGGGGAATACTGGATAGCTGTTTACTTCGACAAGCACGAACGAGAAGAATACTTCGACAGCTATGCACTAGTGCCTACGTTTGTTGGTGTCAAGTCTTACATGGATACCTATTCTTTGTCGGATTAGATTTACAGTCGCAAAACCTTGCAAGCTTTATTTTCGAGCGTTTGCGGACACTATTGTGTGTACTTTATATTATTTCGTTGTCGCGGCGTATCTTTGTATGCTGTTGTATCCGATTTTAGGTCAAATCTTTCTAAAAACGATCGTTGTGTTTCTCGTTTTATTCGGGATTTATTATAACGTTGTACAATAAAAAACAAAAAATACGTCAAAGCGTGCTGACAAAATCGACAGCTTTTCGTTTTTTAGACGGTTTCGGAATTGTTTAAAACCTTGAAAAAACTTTCCAATTGTTTTTGGTTGTCTGGAGACAGGTGAAAACTGCTGTCGTTTTGCGTTTTCAGACAGATGTAGTTATTGACCAGGTATAGAAATTGATCTCTTGAAGCCAGTACGTTTTCGACAATACAACGCAGTTGAAATAGATCTACCGCTATTTCTTGCTTGACAATTTCCATTTTCTTCTGAATTTGGCATGCAGAATCGTCCAAGTCGGTAGACCAAAACAACAAAATGACATATTCTTTGGTGTCGGATTTAGGTCAAAAAAGAATGTATGGGAAATTTTCCATCAACATCGGTTTTTGTAGATTTTTTTTATTTTTTTTTATTTTTATTTTTTTAGTATGTTTTCTTATGTTGTTTTTGTGTTCTTTTTGTTTGTTTTTTTACTAATGGTGTAATGTTTTTGTTTTTGTATTTTTCTTACTGAGGTTTTTGTTCGAGAAATGATCTTTTGATCCGCAACAGGATTTCTTTCGGTGGGTTTGTATGCCTGTTGGGCTGGTAGAATATGTTCATGCTTTTACATATTTTTAAGGACTGATCATATTCATCGAGCCGAACTCTGCTATGGTCCCACCATTGCACCGCCCCATAGCAGTGTTTAATTAAGCAAATAACCTAGGTCCTATGTTTTATTTTCTTTCTTTTTCTCTTTCTATTTTTTTAAACAATTTTATAATGAGGTGAAGCAACCTTGATTCTATATTATACAACAAGTCACACCTTTCATCGCTAATTAGCAAGTCACAACGTCAACTCGTTTTGTTGCTTCTTCTTTTTCTAACCCCGTCTTTACAACACAAAAACTTCTCGATATTTTGTTATTTTGTTCATGTGGCGGAGCACAAATAAAAGAAAACTGAACTGAACTGAACACTTCAACTACTTTGGTAAGTTAGTCAATGGAAAACATAACTTTTCCTCGTTTGACACTGACGACAGCTTTCTTTAAAAACGTTGAAGATGGTATAGACAGCCCGGATGCAGCAATTTCCTGAAATTTCGTGAGGTATCTCTCGCAGCGCTATCCATTTCTCTTGCTTGTTAAACGTGTTCGTAATTTGCCCACAACACTTCGTAACAACTTACATAAGGAGGGATATGGACAGGGCATCCGACTTCATTTGCTTGTCTGTGGAGATCGTCTGCTTGACTCATATGCGTTTCCATCTTGTGTGCTTTGACGATTCTGTCTGTTTTTATACCCAGATCAAAAAGAAAAAAAGTTCTTTGCAGGATGTCATAGAGTGCGCTATCTTTTGTATCTGTTATTTAGGCAACTTTTTAATTGCTGACGTGTCGTTTCAATAGGAGGACAACTGCTTAAACCTCGTTACCAACAGCTGAAAGATTACTGACGTGTCCTTGCAATAGAAAGACAGCTGAAAGTTTAAAATAACATCTTCTACAAGATGACGTGTCCTTGCAATAGAAAGACAGCTGAAAGTTTAGAACGACATCTTTGACCAGATAATGTGTCCATGTATTAAAAGAACATCGAAACTGACGACATTGTGTGAGAATCGATCCCTATAAGCTTCGTTGCTTAGCATAAGTTATGTTTAAACGCGACTTCGTCGCTCTAGATGAGAATCAAACTCGCAACTTTGTTGCTCAGCTTAAAGCGAACTTGTAGTTAAACGCGACTACGTCGCTCTGGGTAAGAATGGAACTCGCAGGTAATCACAACTTCGTTGCTCTGCCTGGGAATCAAACTCGTGGTTTTAGTGAGAGCTAGGGTTAGAGCTAAGGTTAGGGTTAGACCTAGGGTTAGGATCCCCCGCCAGATCCAACGCAGATCCGACACTGATCCGACGTTTGATCCGACGCTGATCCGGCGCAATTGACGGCAAATGACTCAACCTAAACTATTGGTGCATATCTCATTTTAATCGGTGCATATCTCATTTTAATCGGTGAATGTCTCATTTGGATCGGCAAACCTATATTTCTTTTTGTTGGTCAAGCAATAAATAGTAATTCATACTTTTTTTATTATTCGATGATAGCACATTTTGTTTCACACACCAATTGTGAAAGATTATTTTATTGTTCTATTCCAGGGTTCAGGAACCTATGGCTCGCAAGCCAGATGTGGCTCTTTTGATAATGGTATCTGGCTCTTTTGTTGACAAGCATCAATCAGCACACATAAAAAAAAAGATCTGCGCACACAAGATTTCAAAACTGAAGATCATTACGGTTTTAAGACAAAATCCGAGAAATCAGAGTCAGATTCAAGGGGAAAACCTTTTTTCTTTTTTTTTTCTTTTTTTAGAGATCACCACGTTTTTGAGACAAAAATCAAGAAATCAGAGTCAGATTAAAGGTGAAAACCTTTTTTATTTTTTTAGAGATCACTACGTATTTGAGACGAAAATTAAGAAATTAGAGTCAGTAGTCAATAATATAAATTTTACTCCACAGAAAAAAAGTTTGCTCACGAACAAATTTCTGCCCACACACATACAGTTAAAAATTAGAGGAACATTGTTGGCTCTCACGGAAATACATTTAAAACTATGTAGCTTTTATGGCTCTCTTACCCAAAAAGGTTCCCTACCCTTGTTCTATTCCAAAAACTTTGCTGAACATTAGTGCAATGTTGTTTTCGTTTGCTTTAATCTTAGAGGTTCTAGAGCTGTTGTAAGGTGGAATGTTCATTGTTCATTAAAAAGTCAATGAATCGCTTTACAAAAAACTCATTTAAAAACATCTTGCTGTGTTAACTTTCGTGAGATCCAGGACTTTTTTGGTTTAGTTTGTAATATAACAATTTACTGAGCCTAGGATTCACTGATAATGAGTTTTCTGTAAGGCGATTAGTGACTTCTTAATGAACAATGAACATTTCACCTTATAACAGCAATAGAATCTCTAAGATTAAAGAAAAAAAATAATAATAACATCGCACTAATGTTCAGCAAAGTCTTTAGAATGGAACAATAAACTTCTTTAAAAACATTGAATAAAGCGAGACAAAAATATTCATTTTGCGTGAAGTCAACGTTGCCACAAATAATAAAAAGTAAATGTTTGAAAGACAGTGCGCAAGGTTATTAAATTGGATTTTTTTATCTTTATGTACAGTCATTTTGTCTTTTAACTTTAAGACGAAAATTCAAAAACACAATGACGTTTCAAAATGAAATTTATATAACTTTTGAATTCCTTAAATTCAAAGCACCAAACCTCAAGATTTACAGGAACACAAAAGATTTGTATCGTGTAATTGTTCTTAAAAAGTTAAAAGAAATTAAGAAAGATCTTGGGCGAGCAGAAAGTAGTTATATCACCAAAAAAGCTATCCTGCAAAATCTAAGCACCATAGAAAAATTATGCTTAAACTCAATGCTTACAGAAAAATTTCAAGCTACTGCCAAGAACATTTTGGTCACTCACAGGAAAAAACTGATTCGCCTTTGGTTAAGAGAACGCCGTAAATCTCCGGATTGTGTAAAAAATTTAAGTAGTAGAAATTTAACAATTGAAGAAGAAGACGCTCTACGGTTTGGTCTTGATAACCATATTTTACCAAAAAAACTACGAACAGATGATATCAAAGCGCAGATAGAAAAACTGTTTTATTTTATCAACAAGGAGAATAAACTTATTGACGACAACTTTAAAGACGAAGTCAAATTTATGTTCAAGAAATTCGTTAATGCCGGTAAGAGAATTTGTGCTCACCCCAAAAACGCAGCTCTTCATAATACCTTAAAAAAAAAACTGGGCGATAACTCCAGAATTAAAGTTTGTAAATTCGATAAAGGGAAAGGGGTAGTCATTTTGGACAGCCATGACTACTACGCAAAACTGGATTGCATAATCAATGATAGCTCAAAATTTCATGAAATTAATCAAGACACCAAAGTTCATCCGATAATTAAAAAAGAAAAATCCATTAATTATTATGTCAACAAATATCTAAAATCATATGGAAGTGAAACAGTAAAAAACCTCATTCCGAAAGGCAGTAGTCCAGGAAAAATGTACGGTCTCATCAAAGTCCACAAAAATAATAACCCAGCAAGACCAGTGATATCGATGATTGGCACCCCAGAATATCAACTTGCCAAATTTCTTGATTCAATAATCAAAAGCTACATACCAGATTCATACATGTTACGTTCTACTGATCACTTTCTTGATGAATTAAATAACTTCCAATTTAAAGCGGACCACAAACTTGTTAGCTTTGACGTTCAATCTCTGTTCACAAATGTTCCTCTGGATGAAACCATTAATATAATTGCCGACTACATTTACTCAAAAGATAACCAGATTAAAGACAATCTACCTTCAATGAAAAAAGAAGTATTTATAAAACTGCCACGTTTGGCCAACCAAGGAATGTTTTTATATAAAGACAAATTATATCAACAACATGATGGTGTCAGTATGGGTTCTCCACTGGCTCCGACTTTAGCCAATTTTTTTCTTGCCCACATAGAAAATAAGCTATTAGGGAAACAATTAGACTTTCATCCAAAATTGTATTCTAGATACGTTGATGACATATTTGCTGTATTTGATAATTCTGATCACTGCACTAAATTTCTCGATTTGCTTAATTCTCAACATAATAATATTAAATTCACAGTGGAGCTCCCTTCTGACACCATACCATTTCTTGACGTTGAAATTAGGCTCAATGAAACAGGGATTGATACTTGGGTATACAGAAAACCTACAAACACCAATCTAATTTTGAATTTTAACGCGCTGTGTCCCACTAAATGGAAGTCTGGATTAATTCTATGTTTTTTAAATCGAGCCAAGCGTATTTGTTCCTCCGATTTTTTGTTTGATAAAGAAGTTAGTATGTTAAAAAAGATGTTTTTGAATAATGGTTATCCTTCATCGTTTTTTGATAAAATTCTTGCGAGCTTTCAATCTTCTAGCAAATTTTCTCAAAACATTAGCTTTGAAAATAGTTTTTGTATTCCGTATTTGGGTAAGGAATCACATCACTTTGCAAATCGTCTTTCTGCATTAATAAAAAACAAGTACAACTTAAAAATATCTCCTATCTATAAAACTTTTAAAGTGGTCAATTATTTTCAGTTAAAATCCAAAACTCCTGTGGCTCTTTGTTCAAATGTTGTCTATAAATTCTCGTGTTCGTGCGATACGAACAAGACATACATCGGTATGTCGTCCAGACATTTGATCACTAGAGTTCGGGAGCATCTGAATTTCAAAAGTCTACAGGATAGTGCAGTTAAAGATCATATTTTGTCGTGTGAAAAGTGTTCTAATAATCGGTCTGATGAAAACAATTTTGTAATAATACGTAAATGCAAATCAGAATTTTGTTCTAAGATTCATGAAGCTCTACTCATAAAAAAGTTAAGTCCAAAATTAAATCGACAAATGTTCGCAAACGGAGCTTCATATTTATTGAATATATTTTGATTGTAATATTTTTTCTTTTTTTCTTCAATGACATCATAATCTGAAATTTAATTTGTATCAATTTAGTTTCTCTCTCGTTTTGATTTAAAATTTAGCCTGTTAGTCAAAAGTACAACCTTTTTTAAAAAATATACATTGTTTTTTGCTGTTGTTAATTTTTAATTTTTTTATGTGTGTGTGTAAATTTAAAGTTAATTAATATTACTAATTGTAGAAACCTGATGAGGGCTGAAGTAAGCCGAAAACGTTCGTTTTTTTTTTAAATAATAATTTTTAATGTTTATTTAATAAATGCTGAAAATGCTGAATCCATTATAGTCCATAAATGCTGAATCCATTATGGCTGCTATTTTCAATTGTTGTCTGGTTGAAAAAAACAACCTCTTTGCCGAAACTTTATATAACTTTTTATGTGAAATGGAATTCCATTTTAGTATCTATTCAAGAAACGTTTTTATAACTATTTTTAAGGATAATTTCCAAAAATTTTGTTATTGCCGTTCCTTAAATTTGTTTGCATTACGTAATCTCATAAATATAAATCTGTAATAAGTGATGGAAAAAAACGAACCAAATATTTTGTTCAGCTAAAAATAGACAAATACGGCAAAGAAAAACTAAATTTTCACGAGAAAAATATCTAAAATTTTATCTTTATATGTGACTAGCTTTGCGACAAAACCTGGATTTTTGTGAAGAACTAATCATGTATTTGCTTTGTAGAAGAAATCGAGGAACTTCGTCAGCAACTTAATGCAACACAATCAGGTAACTAATTTCAATAACCACTGTTCATTGTAAAATTACTCAGATGCGCCTTACAAATTCTAATCCGAAATTTTTGTAATTAATTTTTTTGAAAATAAATTTGTTAATATAATATTAAAAATTAATCAAACCCGTTAAAATTCTTTTAACGGAAATCTATTACTCTTTTCAGCAAAGTCAAATTGAAAATTTTATTTAAATAGTCAAATTGCAATTCATAAATCCATTAATAAAATTAGTCAAAGTTTAATTGGCCAAATATTTAGTATTGAATTTAAAAATTAAAACCAATAAATTCATGACAAAAAATCGATTTCGATCTATAAAGATCATCATCAGTTTCTGCAGAAAATAAAAACTTTAAAAGTTTTAAAAACTAAAAAAACTACTCATTCTTATCACTTTTTTTTAATTTTTAAATTTTTTAAAATTTTGATATTTTACAGAAACTGATGATGACCTTTATAGGTCAAAATCAATTTTTTTAATGTATTAGTTCGTTTTAGTTTTTAATTTCAATACTAAATATTTGGCCCATTGAACTTTGAGTGATTTTATTAATGAATTTATATATTACAAATTATTAAAATCCGTCAGCTTTTGAATTTAACATGAAGGCCTGAATTGTTAATTGACCAACTTTTTGAAAAAAGATAGACTTTGAAATATCGCACTGGGAAATTTTTTGCCATTTGTTAAAAGCAATTTTTAGATAAAATTTTATCCGATTGTAATTTTTGAAAAGCAAAAACTAAAAAAACTATAGAATCGTATACACAAAAATCATGGCTTACTCTATTGAAAGCGATTACATTGTTTTGTTTTGTACATAGATTGTTCAATACTCTGGTTATAAATTTTTTTGTTTACGTTATCACCATTGGATTGTAATGATTTTCTTAAATTCTAAGAAAACTCGAGACTGTTCAAGGAATTAGGAGACGGATGGTGACAATATTTAACGGATATCAATATAAAATTACTCCTCACGAACAATCATGGGAAAATGGTCGATCGATTTGTCAACGTTGGGGAGGAGATCTTGTTGTTTATGGAGTTCAAAACATGGAATCGAGAAGGTAATTGATTCTTATAAATTAAATTTTAAAACAAATTTTGCACTTATTTTTAATTTTAATCTCAGATTAATCTTACGAGCTCTTTCCGCTACTGCTAGTGTTTTTTGGATTGAGTTAAATGATACAGACGTTGAAGGATCCTGGTACTGGGTGAATGGAGAAATAACGGTTCCGTCTGCTGTCTTGTGGGCTCCTGATCAACCTGATAATAATGGAAATGATGAAGATTGTGGTTCAATTGTTACAGACAATATGTATGGATTTGGAATTAATGATGGTTCATGCAGAAATCCGCATCAAGCTTTATGTGAAAAACAGTTTAATGCATAAATTTTAAAATTGTACAAACTTCTACTACACTTAATACAATCGTTTAATGATGATTTAAATATTTCTTCAGCCGTTTTCATTGAATTGTTGCCTATTTTTTATTTTTCATCAATTTAGTGAAGGAACGGCAAACAAGCACAATTTAAAGTTAAGATTTTTAAGCCTAAGCCAAGCCAAATATTTTAAACTGTCAGGGCAACTTCTTGCACATATCTACAGTAAATATTAGAGTAAAATTAAATTTTTTATTTGTCTTAATATTTTTCATAATAGAATTGCTTTTAAAATTTTAACGATTGAGCAAACGTAATTTAAAGTGCCGTAAAAAGAGAGTGTTTAAAATAAAACACTTAACTCTATGTATCATTCTGTTCTGTAACAAAACATAATTTTTTGTTTTCAACTTAGACTATCTTTTTTTAACAACATATCTGTTTTGAAAAAATTCCAACGCTAATTAACTTTTGATAGATCATGGAAGATAATTCACCTTACGACAAAATTAATTTTTCATATATAAGCATTTTTTCATCTTTTTTTAATTTGTTATTCTTGGTTGCAACTTACTTAAGAATTTAGAAATTTTAGAAAGAAGCATGATTATTACTTCAGCACGATTGTCTTGTTTCGTTATTGTTAAGTTTTAATTTTTACAAGGGTTTGCCTTTGGTTTTGTGATTTGTGATGATATAGAACATGGGATCTCAACCTTTTTCTTCCTTTGGATCCCTTTTGGTCAATTTCGGTCAAAACATTTTTCAGTGGACCCCTACACAAAAATTGTGCCTTAAAAAAAGGTCACTAAAAAAAGAATCAAAAGGTCAAAAAAAGCGTCAGTAAAAAAAGATGTTAAAAAATTGTGTATCCATTTTACGTTAGCTTATACAATTTATTCGAGGACTAAAATAAAGTCGTTGCACCAAGAAAGTTTTAAAATTTCTTCACTAAAATTTTTATTTATTTTCGACTGAATATTCGGCCTAATTTTTGTCCATTTTTGTGCTGAAGAGTGTGAAGACAAAAAAAGGTTTTCAGCTTTGCTTGCAGTGAAATTTACGACTTGCACGTTGAGCTGTTTTTGGTTTTTGACAGAAATTAAAGGCACGATTTTTGTACAGAAGTGTAAAGACCAAAAAAGATTATCGTAACAAAAAAGTTGTAAAATTTCGCCACAACACAAAGGAAAAAAATCTCTCCGTATAATTTCACAACTCTGGGTCAACCTTTATTTGTCTTATGGGGCAGGTTTTCTTTCGAGTTGACCAAGTTGTCTTATGCTACCCCTAAAATTTTCTGTCAACCCCATTTGAGAACCCCTGATTTAGAACAAAAAATTCAGTTCCACCATAAAAACTAGAAATAAAGAATTTATCTTATTTTAATGTACATGATTTACTATTTCTCAATTATAAAAAATTATTTCAGAAAAAAAAACAACACAAAGAATAAGACACGTTCTGTAACATGCAATTAAAGTTGAAACAAATTAGAACAACAGCCCACATACATTGATTGGAAAAAACTACTAGGTAAAAAAAGAAGTAGGTTACATTACAAAGTAGAAAAGTATTTTGCAACTTTAAATTTCTATTAGAGTTAGACTAATACTGTATATTATAATATACTAAAATGATTTTTGTCAAACTAGCGACTATGAACTAAAATAATCTTAATTAATTAGGTTTTTGTCCACAACTAGGTTTCATGGCACCTTGATTATTACATGTCGCAACAACATTGTATTTTGTTTCTACTATGCTGTTATTTGATAACGTTTTGGTGGTTTGATTTTATACAGTAATAGATTAACATGTAAGTTTGTGTTTTTAATTCGTGTATGTTTAGACTATATCATTTTTTTGAATATAAAATTTTCATTCTAGGCAATGTTGCGTGTTATTATTTTGTAACAATTCCATATGCTGAAAAAGCATTGATACTGTAGTACTAATGGATATTAAAAGTCTCAGTCTAAAAATCTTAAGCACTTGACTAAAATTGACGATGCAAAAAGTGATGCAAATTGTTCACTACATATATCGACAAATTAGCAGAAGTAAATTCTGACGATAAATTGAATCTTTTCATTAATCTCGTCGATACTTATGTTCGCAAGCTATTCTCGAAGAAACTTGTTTTAGATACGTTCAAATTATTTCAATTGCATTAAAACGAAAAAAACTAACTAGAAAAATTATAAGTTTGTTACAATTAAGTATAAAGCCACAACAAAATTAAAGATTTAAATTTGCTCCTGATTAAAGTGGCTTCTCAAATCGAAGAAATGATTTACACGTGGCTATATAAAAAGTATCTAGTGATTCAAGTTCAGTGTTACCGAAAGAAAAGAACGTCGTTTTATTCACTTACAAAAACCTCTTCCGTTTGTTAAAATATAGAAATGGAATCTAAATAATTTACTAGGATATAATTGTTTGATTTAAAATATGAAAATGTTAGCAGTACGATCAGGCCGTATATTTTTTCACTTTATGACAAAAGAACAAAAAAAAGTCGATTTTGCAACTACTTCCCAGCAAGAACTATCACTTCCGTCTCCTACTTGACTTAATAAATTGATTTGATTTTTTTTTCAATTCCATTACAAGGTTGATTTCGCACATGGGCGACGGAAGCGGGGTGGGGGCAGGAAGGGCAGCCCTTCGCAAGACCGATGTATTGTGTTAGATTAGTCTTTACAATCATACAAGCTCGACCAAAGTTAAATCTAGCAATGTTTATAACATATTGATTTGACAAACGCTTTTTTCGACGACAGCGTTTAAACGTGTCAGAACTTTCGCTGCCAGGTAAGATATACCGCATTTATTCGATTATAAGACGATTAGCTTATAAGACGGGTCCTATCTTTACCTGGGAGATTGCTGATATTCTGTTTAGACTTGTTTATAAGACGAAAGAAAGAAAGCAGGTAACGAGAGAAACACATTTCAGTATTAAAGTATGTTTATGCTAACTTTTAAATCACATTTCTTCTAAGTATTAAAACAGTTTACGCAAACTGCACTTTAATAGAACACAGCAAATCAGTATACAAGTTATGAAATTCAAAAGCCTTCAATTTATTCGTTGTCGCTGTCTCCAAACAGTTCGTAAAAGTGCTCCTCGGACAATTCATCATCGTAGAGATCACATTCCTCTGTGTTCTCCTCCTGCTCTACGTCATCTCTGCCGCTGATAAACTCACTGAAAAGTTCATCATCCCCACTGCCGTTAATGGAATTCGAAATTCCACATTTGAGGAATGATCTGATCACCATATCCGACGGAATCTCGTTCAAAGAGTCCACAATCCACTGACAAACTGTTGCTAATTTCGGTCGTTTAAGGTTTCCCGCCTTTGTCAGCTGTTTTTCACCGTTGGCCATCCATTCATTCCATTTCCGCCTCATATGCACCTTAAACAGTTTGTTGAGACAAACATCTAGTGGCTGGAGAACTGAGGTGCATCCGTTTGGTATCACACACTGGTACGTTTTGATTTTCTTCAGTTCACTTTTTATGGAGTCCAATAAATGTGCACGAAACATATCCCACACAAGCATGGACTTTCCATTCAGCAGTGCACCTGGTCTCTTGAATTACGCATTTCTTAACCATACAAAAAGTACTCTTTCATCAACCCAGCCCTTTTGTTAAACAAGCACAATGATATCCTTAGGAAGCTTTTCCTTAGGCATTTTCTTTCTCTTAAACACCATTGCCGGTTTCAACTTGGTACCATCGGCAGGACATGACAAGATAACCGTAAAGTGTTGTTTCTCCGTTCCAGAGGTCTTGATAGACACAGTACTAGCCCTCTTCACATCAACCGTTCTGTTGCCTGGCACATCAAAGAACATCGGCGTCTCGTCCATGTTTCCGATAGCTCTCAGGTGGAATTGCTGACTCTTTCTTGAAGTCTATCTCGAACTTGTAAAAGTTCATCATCTTGTCTTCTACATCTTTGGGCAGCTTCTTAGCAATGTGCGTGCACTGTTGGATGCATAGATCATGTCGATTCATGAAGCGCGTGGACCATCCGTTTGACGCCTTAAAGTCAGCATGCCCCAGCTCCTTGGCAATCTGCAACGCTCGGACTCGGATGGATGGTCGGGTGACGATGCAACCATAGCCCGAAAATCCAAAATCCATTCTTTAAAGGGCTGTTATCCCATATTTAACCTTATTCTCCTCAACGGCCTTTGCAAAAACGTTTGTAATTACTTTATTTTTTTAGATAAAGTTCTAAAATTTTTTAAACTTTTTTTAGTTTGAATTGTTGAATAAGACGGTACTATTTTTAGGTGCCCTCGAACAAAGGTTAATGGGTCAAATAGCCGTTTTACAGCAAATTTGTGAATTTTTGCTTGTTTTTGCAAGCAGAGCGTGGAATTTCAATTTCACGCTTTTATAAATGACATGAATTTTACCCATTTATTGGTTTTGCGTGACGAACCAAATTACGTCGTTTGCCAGATGTCGATATGCCTGCGGCGATGCAGAACTTATTTCATGTAAATCGCATTTTCGTTTTTTGAGCTTTTGGCGATTGCTTGGAACCACTTTATACATACACATTCTTTTGTATAAAACAATTATTGTTGGACTAAAATAAAGTTTGCTTGAATATCAATCGAGTGGACGAAATTCAATCTTTACGCTAAGCATTTTTTATAAAACTTTTTTATAAATATTTATTCTCGTGAAAAAAAATTAAATTAACTACTGTACATATTAACCCTTATGTTGACGCCTTTAGACAATTAGAAAACATCTGACTTTTTATAATTGCATTTCATTTTGTATTTAAAATAACAGGTCATTTCTGTGTTGAAATTTTTTACAATAAAAACTTCGGCGTATTTTTTATGTATAAGTTTACTTGTTTGAAAAGTTTTGTTAAAAGTTTAAAGCTTTTGGATGTGGGTTTTGCAAACGAAAAACAAAGAATAAAAACAAGACGTTTGATACGATTGAATTTCAATAAAACAAGGGTTTCCAACTGGTATAAATTCATGACGGTTGTCAAGTCTTAAATTTACACATATGATTTCTTTCCTCCAAAAAACTTTTAAGCCTAAGTTTAAAAAACGTCCGTACTTATTGCAAACCGTTTGATAAATTTATTTCAAAAGTTAAATAAAGACCAAAAAAGCTCCACCCCGGAAATTCGAAAACAACTTTTTATGTAGACGTCAAGTAAAGACCATTTTTGGTCTTCATTTGCCTTTCGGAATAAGTTTTATGTTTAAACTCAATATGTCATTTTTAAAAAAGTTTGATATAACTCGTAATCTAATATGATTATTTTATTATGTTCCGAGGTCTTTGTAAGTTTAAAATGACCCACTAGTTGAAAACCTCTGAATAAAATCAATTTAGATTCTTACTTACGGATGATGTGGGCTGTTTACAAGGGTTCTTTTACGAAAAACCAGAAAAAGATTCTGGCCCTAATTTTATGTGCACAGAGCTTATATTCTATATTAGAAGTACTTTTAATTCTTGATTACATAACTTTTTCTTTTCCTGCTTGCTTCAACTCCAATTTTGAAAATCTCCGGAAAAACGCTCTTCGTCGCGATTCGAAAGACAAAGAAAGATTGCGTCCTTTGGGAAAAATTTGAGGCACTTTCCCCCGTCTGCAACGAGCCAATTGATGGTTTCGACGCAAAAAGTCAACCGCGAATCAAGTCCTTCTGTTAATACAAATCATCGACGATTTTTACGAGGTTAAGAAGAAGGCCAGAGCTGTTTGTCAATTTGACAACTTTATTTGACACTGTTACTTCATACAAACTTGGCTTTAACTATAAGCTGCTGAGATTTCTGCTGGATAAGAACATGGTTTGAATGATTATAAAGCTAGTTCGCAATAAACGTTTCACTCTAACGGCAACAGTGGGCAGAATAGTGTTGGGTGTGAGAGAAACAGTGTTCCTCCAAAATCACTCACAACTAATCTTTTTTTTTACATCTAGAAGTGTAATCTGCTTTCCACAATTTCCAGATAAAGAAAAAAATGTGAGCTAAAAATTTACAATGATCAACATTCACCATTGTGTTTAGTTCCAATTTATCTTGAGGTAAAAATAGACAAATTACTCGAGTTTTGTCACCATCGTTTGGCATTACGCAAAACATTTTCTTCGCGTGTCCCGCTGCTGAGGTAACCTGCGGCCTTAGGGCGGGTGCTGGTGCCAAAGCATTCGATACAACTCTCATTTTTAGTCTAATCAACAGCCGAGTACTGGAATCTCGTTTGTTCTCGCAGCGCACGTACTTGGTTTATATATATAGTGTCTTGAATGAGGCTTTGCGCGATGCCTCCGTCCCTCTCCAATGGACCACTTACCAGTTTCTTTTAACATCCAGCAATGTGAGCTTTGACAACTAGGAGCGACACACATTTTGACTAAAGGTGGTACTCTAGACCTGTCTTCGCTACTTTTTTGAATCTGTGGCACACTTTGAAAGATTTCAAAAATTTGTAAAACACCAAGACCAGATGAAGAGCTAAATTTTAAACGCTTTCCGTTGCCTGAAGTTTTATTTGGCTGTCATAAAAAGCCTAACAATTTCAATCTAAACTCTAAAAATAAACTGATGACTTTTTTCATCTGAAGTTACCATTTAGCGCAAATCGTGCACAATCAAGCCTGGAAGAAAATTGATCAAAAAAAATGATCAATTTATTTGTTGAAAATTTTTATGTTCACTAAATAAAGCTTCATATGAAGAAAAGCGTTCAAAATTTAGTAAAGGCCAAAAAAATGTCTTGACATTACACAATGAAATTTACTGTACAATGAATTTTTTAAGTTTGTTGGTTGCTACTTCAAAGAAACATAACTTTTTCTCTATATCAAAGAGTATGTTTGTCGTTTATCTGCAGCACACCAGTTGCAGAGCACTGCTCTAGATCCTGACTATAATTTATTCATCGCTTATCAAATGCTTGCAGATAAATGCGAGAGGCTAAACGCTTCTTTGTGCCTGTTGCGCAAAAACTTGAACAATCTTGCCGAATTAGGCATTTGTTCTGCCCAGTACATGAATTATAGATCGAAAACAGAGTACTGTGAGAGTACATCTCGGCCTCGTGCTTGCAATACCAGCGCCTTGCCTTATCCAGTCGTTTGAAATAGCGTGCCCAGAACAGTTTGAGTTATGCTTTAACGCCTACAGACGGGTTTAAGACAACTGGCCGCAGCCGACTGGCCGCAGCCTAACTAACGAGTCGGCTACGTCTAGTTGGGCTGCGCCCAGTCGGTTGCAGTCAGTTGGCCCATTTCACTAGTGGATTGTAGTTGCACGTTTTCATTTGTGCATAGACAAATGGGTCTCGTTCCTTTCTCTTATTGCAAATGTAGTGCCATTGCACAAACCGGTGCACAAATTGCACACACAAGTTTGCAGAATATTTTCGGATAAAAAAACGTTGTTGTTAACTTAAAATAATATAGTGGTAATTTTTAGTAGAATTAGAGTATAATTATGCTAACTTTTTTTTAAAAAATACACATTTTTTATTATTATTTGTAATTAAGTGCTTTAAATATGCCTACATTGCTATTGGCAAACCTGGGAAAACAATTGACATAATAGACGTTCATATTAGATATTTCAGTTGCTTTTCAGGCACATTATTAAATAAATTGGTATTAATAGATTTTGATAGCAAATTTAAGATATAATATGTCAAAAGAGCAATATACTGCTGAAGAAGCTGTAGATTAGGTTTTGTGAGACTTAAATGATGAAACTGAAACTGAAGAATATGAATTTATTGAAAGTAATAGTGAAAAAAATTCTCCATTGATATTGTTATCTGAAGTTGGAGTTGAAATAGAAGACGTTTCAGACGCCGAAGATAACGAAACGCATTCTGTCATTGGAAGAAACGCATCAAAGCAGAGCAAAAAACTAGTTAACTCGTTAAGTGTCGAATGAAATTTTTGCTGTCCAAGTTACAGCGCGTATTTAATTTCTCATCTCGCTTTTTTCTCGTTTCAATTACCGTATATACCCGTGTGTTAGCCGCTCCCGTGTATAAGCCGCATCCTCTTTGAATGTTTAAAACGTCCCCTCTCAATAGTGACCCCTTTATAAGACGCATTTTAATTTGACAATTAATGATTACATAAATGTAAACATTCAACATCAAAAGACGCTATTTTGATTTACAACAAACTAATCTTATACCACAAATCAAATAAAATTTAAAGAATTTAGACATACCGGTATTAGCACACTTTTTTACAAAATTGAGAGATTAAATTATCAATACATAAGTAAGTCCATAAAAATTCAAGACAGTCAAAAGCCGTTTTTACGTCATAGTTGGTTAGTTTACACAAAAGCATGATTAACTTCTGAAACTTACGATTGTTACGGAGCTGTTTACGTATACATGTGTAATTTGTAGAAAGTCAAATTTTTCTAGAAAGTTTTAATAATTCTGAACACCCGTGTATTAGCCGCATTCCGATTTTTGGACTACATTTAAGATCAAAAAGGTGAGACTAATACACGGGTATATACGGGTAATTACAATTGTTATTTTAAGCTTCGCAGTAAAGTCCCCGACGTCGAATCAGCTTGTTGCGTATATCCGTATTTTTTTATGACAGCGCTTTGAAAAAAAATCACTCTACACTAATTTACTAATCACAATAAAAATAGGGCAGAGTAATTTTAATTTGAAAAATAGGAATCCAGAAAGAAGAGATGCAAGCAGTGTTCCTTCTAAGAAAACTGAATACTGCGCAAATACTTTTTTTAGCGAGCATAAATAACAGTGGTCTGCATGAAAATTTTTTTCTGTTAAATGTCGACGTAATCTACTTAATTTGGGTGCGCTGATTTTAAAACTGTCATCCGTTTTTGCATATCACATCTTTTAAAGTTATAGTCAAAAAAGACATTTTTTGCTTTGCATTTTACTACCTACTTCGTTGCCGTAACGGTATCATTTCACAAAACAAAATTCGACATAATTTGTAATCATAATGGGTATTTATCTCAAAACATTATCTCTGAATGTTAACCTTTTAGCAGGAAGTGGTAAACAAGTTTCTGTTTTCCAAAATTTTTTTAACGAGTAGTGGTAAATAGGTCGCCAAAAAAAATGCTTGTTTTTGGAAAGCAGAATAATCATATTTTAAAATAAAAACTCCAAATAATCAATTGGCTTCAAAAAAATATGTGTTTACCTTTGTAAAAATTCTTGGTTACCTTAACTGGTGAAATGAAGAGCATGTTTTATTTTTTTTATAAATAAGATATAAATATAAGATATTTAAAAGTAAACTTAAGGTTTTTAGAAAGAATAAATGTTTATGAAATTGATTGATTTTTTTAATGAAATGTTTCTAGTGTCTGTTTAGTGGCTGCAGCATTATGTCAAAGACTTTGTTTGGGAATCCTAAAGGACCAGTTGAACGAGGTGACCCGAATACCGGCGCTGAAACAAAGCTGTGTCTAATTTTATTTTATTCCGGCTCAAGAAGTAGTTTGCTATGAGCCTGAAGCTTTTATACAGTTGGCTTGAACCAAATTCGGATTGATTCGTTGAAGACTCTTCTCCACAAACAAAAAGAGACCACTTTCTCTCACTAAAACGAATGTATTATACAATTCACGACTCGCAACTGACGAAAATTCTTTTCCACACTCTGCCACTGCTAAGCGAAAATCAGCGTTACAACTTAATTCGTCCAATACAAATAATTCTACCTCCGTAGAACCAATCTCCAAACACTGGCGCAAAAACAATTACAGCACTTGCCAATCCACGAAATACAATCAAAGGGTCCTTTGTCCACGCTCTGCGGCCAAATTACCGCTCTCTGAAATTACTTTTACTCGAGTCGTCTCTCAAATCATCTTTCTCTCTATGCGATATATATAGAAAAAGGTCACATGACAACGTATCGACTAGACAACGCTGGACTCAACTCGAATCCTCTGGGGAAAACGCTACGCTCGAATGCGCCAAAATTAAAACGTTTTTTCCATAGTATACGAGAACGTTCGATAACAAGTTCATACTCGGTCATGCGTTAAAGGAAAATATTCTGGCGAAGCGCATTGCGTCATTACTGTCTGGCGAAAGAAAGAAAAAGAAGATGTGTTCGAACAATTGTAAGCGATTTTTACGTCATAATAAAACTTTAAATTGCTTTAGAACGAAAAACAAACTATATCACCATGACTCAAAATTATTACGAATGAAGTGTGACACATTACTACCACCACCCCTGTAATATATTTCCCACGGCCTAATAACAGATACATTTCCCAATATTAAAATCAAAAAGTACATTTTTTACTAACTACAAAAAATAAAAAGTAATTGTTTGTTTAGCCTAGAATGCCAATGAGTTTAGATAGAAAAATAACCTCAGTTAGTTGCTGCTACGTATGTGGTACAATAAAAAGCTTTCCTTTTGGTGTTCCAGTGGTATGGAGGGAACAAGAAAACTATCGCAATGACTGTTATTTTTGTATGGTAAAGCACTAAGAATTTAACAAAAAAAATTTTTTTAAATCCAAAATCAAGTTTTGTAATCTAAAGTCAGCTATTAGGCCTGTGTCACACTGTGATAAAATCCCTGTGCCAAATCCTTCAGCGGAGATGCAAAGCTTTTCAAAATCCAGATCTTAAAGAATTGCAAGTGACGGAGAGCACTATCAAAAAGAAATAAGCAATGACTCTTCCAAGCTGTTTTCAAGCTCAGCTGAATGGTTTCACGAGAGAGTTAAATCTTTCAAAACAAGCTGCACAGATTTTAAGGTCGAGATTAAAGGAATAAAACCTTCTTGAAAAGGATAAAACTTTTGCATGGTGCTGTCATAGAAAGAAGGAATTTACAGGATTTTTTCTTAAAGAAGATACTCTGGTTTATTGTATGGATGTTCAAGGCTTGATTGAAGCATTTCTGATGTCATATCCAGGAGAAAAATGGAGACTGTTTATAGACTTATCAAAGATAAGCTTGAAAGCTTATGCTTTTGTACAATGGGCTATAAGTGCCATTTATACCTGTTGCACATTCTACTGAAATGTCTGAAACATATGAAAACAAAGAAATGCTATTAAAACTGATAAAGTACTCTTAGCATAATTGGATGATATCAGCTGATTTAAAAGTTGTAGCTCTCATACTTTGACTTCAAAGTGGCTGCACTAAATTTCCCTGTTTCTTTTCTCTTTAGGACAGCAGGGCGGATGCTTTTCACTTTACACAAATACTGTGGCCACCTAGAGATAAGTTTCTGCCACGTCAAAACCATGAAGGCACATCCTCTTGGTGGTTATATTTTAAGGTTGGTGTAAAACATTTCTTGTGATAAGCTAAATCAGAACCACTTTGGAAAAAACTTAATCACTTGCTATCTGGCCCAAGCTTTTGCATTTTTTTCTATGGGTTAGATTGCATTGGTTGACTTGAGAGCAGGGCTGGGGAACCCACCTAACTTAGGTTAGGCTCCGGCTTCGGAGGCAATGCTTGACTCTAGCTCAGATCCATTCTTTTTTAGGCTCCGGCCGGACCCAATGCTTGACTCTAGCTCAGATCCAGCTCCAGCTCCGGCTCCAGCTCCAGCTCCAACTTGATAATACATATATAAATATTGGCCAATAAGGAATAATTAGATGATATATCGATCAATCAAAAATATATCAAAAATTTACCAACTTGCACTATCCATGGGCTTAATATTACCCAAAGGTTCAATGATTAGTGTTATCCAAGGGTCCTATCGATTATGTATCTTAAACAAAAGATGACTCGATATATACAGCAAATTCACATACAAAACAAGTCGTCCAAACACAATCATCACCGCAGATGTCAATGCTCACTAACAATTATGGTACGTACCGACCAAAAACCATAGAGGAGAACTGATTAAATAATTGAAATCACATTACATTTAACACAAATGCTCAACACGTGGACCGCGTAGTGGACGTGTTGAGCAATCAAACACAATAGCCCACTTCATCAGACATCACTGCTTCCGCAGACTTCCGTGATTGCACTAGCTGGAAGACCATCCCCTCCCACACATCAGATCATTTATTGTTACTCTCCGCCCTCAGTATACATCACAGGACTAAAGCATCAGCAACATTGGCACAAACTATCAATTCATATCATTTTTATCACCCACTACCAAAGCACTAGAAAAAGCGCTATTATCATAAATAATAAAAAAACTTTTCATAAAGGACAACAAGCATGCACTCAATACAATAAAACTCAAAATTTAAATAAATCAACATCTGGAGAACCACAAGGTGGAATTCGGTCTCCAACATTATTTAACATTTACATTTCTGAAATTACCCTCCCCCCAAACGACGTAGAAATCTCAGCATATGCCGATGACATAACAATTACAGCATCTCACACCAATAACCATTAAGGCCCAACACTAATTCAACATTATTTCTACAAAGTATTACACTTTTTACACCATACCCAGCTGAATATGGCACAACGCTATCATTTAATTTAAACAATCAAACACTACCAACAACAAAACATCCAAAAAACTCTTGGAATTACTTTTGACCCGAAACTAACATTTTCACAATACATAAATTTCACCGTCATTAAAGCAAAACAAACCCTTAGCATTTTCAAAGCACTTAATTCAAACAAATAGGGTAAACAAGACGAACTAATCGTCTCTACATGTAAAGCTATTATTCGCCCATAATAGGATATGCAAACACCATATGGAGCCCTATCATATCAAACAAAAACATCAAAAAACTGCAAACCATTCAGAACACAGCTTTATTTATTGCTACCGGCTGCACACGAGACACAAAGATTCAAGGCCTGCAAGACAAAACCAGCGTCCTACCAATGGGTATCCATCTCAAACTCCATGTTACTCATCTTAAACAAATGACTCAAACACAAATACACCCTTTGTATTATCTTAACGCACATTTAGATCCACAAATTAATTAAGTGACTTTTAAATGTAAAAAAATATATTGTTAGGAGTATAAGCCAGCAAAAATTTAAAACTAAACTAAACCGGATTAAACCACTTCCACCGTAGCAAAAGTTAACATTGCAATCTACAGAGCATTTCAATATGCAGCACTTAAAAGTTTATAGCAGATTGTAGGGTGGTTTTTTTAATAATTAATGCCACACCCGGTTTGGTTTTTAAAATTTAGCATTGCAAATTCTGACTTTAAAATCATCAATCTATTTTGTGCTTTTTTGAAGAAAACAATGCTTGAAATTGTTGATTTGCAGAAGTAAGTGAAAGGGAAAAAGTAAGCAATGCTACAGACTTTCCCGTACGAGTCATGAGAATTCAACACAGAGAACTCGGTGAACTAAAATTAGACGCTTTATTTCTGATTATAAATCAGGCGAATGTAAATTTCTTTGTATTCGCTCGTTTGCAAGATTTTTACTATAGCCAATGTCACTAAAAATTTCCACATTGTTTGAAGAGGTATGGTGAAATTACATACGAGCTGGCCATAGATTGTTTTGAGAAAAAAATGTTTATTCGCCTTTTGATATTTATTTTTGCTTTTTATAAACATCATCGCAGAGCATGTGACCAACAGGCCTTTAGCCATCGACAAGAAAATGATAATACAATTAAAAACTAATTTTTATTTGTTTAATTTCTTGTTATTGCTTGGTCATCGTTTAACTTTACAAACTTACGAATACAAGCAACATCTATATTTGTTTGAGTAAAAATCAAAATCAATCCTGGGCTTCGAATTTTTGCAGACCATTAGCAGTAACTTTAAGGTTGCATATTGTATCATTTCCCAGAATTTATCCCAAGTGTTATAATCACAATTTAGCTCCATGTCTTTTTTTTGGATATTTTCTTTATTTTCTTGATAATCTTTAAATAAAATCGGAAGAGATTTTTTGTAAATGCCATCACTGGGGTTATGTTCAAAATCAAAAAACTAACGTTAAAATTTGTCAATCGACTTTTATAAGTGGTTATTTGCCTCACTCGGAATAGGATTGCAAATGCCGATCAACATACTCATTTTACTGAATATTTTAAAACACGGGTCCAACCGATAAATTTTTGGTTTTGTTTTCCAGAGTTTAACCTTTGCTAACGCTATCAATGTTTCCGCATAGTCGACTCTATACCCTGCAATTGATTGTTTAAATGCAAAGACATATCTATAAACATTGCTAATCACTTCCGAAACGTCATATCAGGAACATTTACTTTAACTTCTTCTTTTGTTGGGTTTCAGAAAATTAAATGAACTCGGGCATCAAATGCACCAGCTGAATCAAAATCTTTCCTTTGGAGAAAGAAAGCACACAAGTAACGGCAGATTTTCATACTTATAAGTTTGTTTTCTTAGCTCAGTAATCGAAACAGTCAAGTATTAAAAGTAGTTCACTACTTTAATTGAAGCATCTAGTTTTTACTTCAGCTATTTGCACATCGTTCTTGAGGCTAACGCTTCTCTATGTATGATATAGTTTTGACAGAATTAATAAGAACTGCATTACTGGGTATTTAACAGCACTATTATTAAAATTGCTGTCAAAATTAGTTAATGCCAAACAAATTATTTTCAAGTGATAACTAACTAACTGAAAACTATGACTGATTTTCCACCTGGGACTCTGTCATTACCCAATCATGGGAAATTACCCACAGATTAAGAACGCATGTTTTGTAACAAACCGGAAATCACAATAATTTTTTTTGACTTGTAGAACGTACACCAAGGGAAATGTACAGTTTTACGTGATAATTGAGTACAAACTATCGAACGAAATATCACTCTGAGGTGGTTAACAAGTGGATTACTTCAATTTGCTTTAAGGTTGTTAATAAAAAAATGTTTTTTCCCGTTGTCAAAATTTTACTCATTAGATGTGACAATGATAGCTTTTTCAGTGATTAGCTTTCCCTGTTAATGTTTTAATCATTCTTATTTAAGAATGCCGTGGTTTTAATGATTTGCGTTGATGTAGTGTTTGAATAGTTTTCAAAAATACTGAAAAAATTTTTTTTGAATCAATTAAAGTTGAATTTCGATGAGAATTTATTAGCAAAGATACTTCTGGCCGCTGACATATTCGAAATATGACAAAATGGGCGTAAAGCAATAAATCTTTCATTTTTTTTGTTTGATATTGCCAAAAAATTCAAAGTTAAAAACGCAATAAGAACTATTACTTTTTTTAAATTTGAGTTTTGTTTTTTAACAAAGTTACTCAAATCAAATTAAATCAATGCACGAAATGAAAAGTTGATATTTTTTATCTTGTTGTTATAAAAAAAAATAAGCAAGTTTGTTAAATTTATAATGACATCTAATGTTGAAGCAAACAGTCATTACTTGACAATTGATTTTTCTGGTAAGTTTGTTTTAACTTTCTGCTTTACTTGATTAGTGTGTTTCTACAGTATAGTTAATTGTTACAAAACAATTAGAAAACATATAAAAAATAATAATAAAACTTAGGAAAATAAAGTAATTTTGTGCATAAGTTTTCAAAAAAATATTTTGAAGCAAGTATTCTAAATATTTTTAATTGATTGTAAGTTTGAAAATATTTTTTAATAAAGTTACACCAAACAATTTTGCTTACAAGGCTTTAAATCGATAGCACAAAATTGCTTTCCAATTACTGACATGATATCATTCTTGTTTTAGGGGAATGTTAAAAAGTGTCCTACGTTTTGAAAACAAAGGATATTTTTTTTAATAATTTTTTTTTAATTTACAATATATAAATAGCTTTGAAAATATCAGAAACGTAAATAACATCGAAGGAACGCGTCTCATTATTTCAATCATTTGTGTATTTTAATTTGATCGATCTTGTCGTGGTATGGAGAGGCATCCACGTCGGGCCACACACAGACATGACTGGGATGAGGTTTTACTTTTTCTTACCCCAAGCTGCTGTACTCTCGAAACAGATGCTGGCAGCAATGGTGTTGAACCAACACCGAATTTCTTTATTCAAAACCGTCAGATTGCAAAAGACTTGTATTTCAAAAATAAATTTTTACATAGTTTTATCTAGTTTGTGCTACAATTTAGGAGGCTTACGACAGCTTTTAGGTTGGCATAAAGTAAAAATTTTATATTATGAAATTTACTCGAGAAAAATGCCGTTTTCAGCTGTCAGTTTGAAAATTTGTTGAACGTAAGTCGGGGTTTTACTTTTCAAATGCATTCAGTATGCTATGCTGTTTTTTACAAATTGAAAGCGAGAGGGAGCAAATCCTGGAGATCTCTACTTTTTAATTCTATTTGAATAATTCCTGAACAGCATCTTAGAGTACTGGTTAAATATGCAGTCTACTAACAAACTTCTTATTGAAGACGCTGTCTACCATCTTGTTAAAAAGCCTGTTGACTAATTTCTGGTTAAGAATTCAGTTAATTGTGCAAAATAAATGTTCTGTTTAACTTCGTTTTTTTTGTATGATTTAACAAAATCAGATAGTAGACCGCATAAGGATTGTAGACTGCACATTCAACCAGATGGTAGACCGCATACGCCAGATAGACTGCATATTTAACCAGTACCGCATCTTAGTAATAAAACGTAAAGCAGAGCTAGTACAGCTAACAAAGGGTCACGAACTTATTAACTAATTGCTACAGTTGCCTGATACGAAAAAGCTAAAAGCGTCTTGAATAATAAAAAACGTAACGATCGTAGAGGGCTAGATTAATAATAAGAGTCAGATCTGTATTGTCTTGAACTGTCCCAACTCACAATAAGGCAGAGATTATCAAACAATACAATAACAATCAGAAGGCACTTTACTTAATGATCAACTGATGATACGTATAATTAGCTAATACACACATGGTGGGTGTGTGAACAGAACAATAGGCAACAGATAAAACGGTTTAAAACTTACGACTAGTGCTAAAGCAAATAGCAAACAATATTAAAAAACTTTAATACTATTTTATTGCTTTTCAAACTTCGATTCCAAACAGGTTATAAAAAAATCGCGTGAAAATGCATGTATGATTAAAAATAGAACAACATAAATTTTTGAAAAAAGTTATCGAAAAATTTTGAATGATTGCAAATTTTGCGATTTTAGGAAGATTGGGACTTTTTTTTTATAGAATTTTTTTGTGTAAAAAAATTAATCTAAACTAATTTTGAAGTTTTATATACAAGTTTTACAATTTATTTCAGAAAACAAGCAATCAACTTTGAAATCAAAAAAAAAACTCTTTTTGTAGTTTTTATCTTCATCATTATTATTACAGCTTTTGTTTTGGCTGTGCTATCAATCTCAAAGGTAAAGCGTAGTTTTTTTATTTTTTTACAATGTAGCTGTAAAAAGCTTTTTTTAATAAACTAAAAGTTAATGGAAACTTCTTTTAACCATTAATTTTATGGTAAGTAAAAATCATTACAAAAAAATGAATTAGTGACTCCGTATTCACTTTAATAATTAATTTTAATCATTTAGATTTTTTTAATGGAAAAGAATACATCTGCTCAAAAACAACTGCATGTGTCTCCATTAAACCAAACGTACTTGTGGCAAATCAATTCAGTTGAAAGTTTTCTTACCAAGCAAATCAAACAATTAAATGAAAAGTTGAACTTGACACAAAGTCTACTGATAAACAAAAGTAATGATCTTCAAAGTTTTGAAGTTTTGAAGTTTAAATAAGATGCAGAACACTCTTTCAATTTTAATTTAAAATTAGTGTAAAAACTATTACCAAAAATACTTACCAAAAATTCTTTTTTGCTCTACTGCTAAAAAACTTAACTTTTACATGCAACAAATCAAAAAACTGATTGTGAGGCGATTAAGTTAACTTGAGTAATTTTCGAAACTATCAAAATCAAATACCATAGCTATATAGCCTGAATGTAGTGGCGCCTTTGAACAAACCGCAGACTATGTTCTAACAGCGTTCCCTATACATCAGGCACCACATAGAGCACGAGGTCTGATGGTTTTGGATGACAAAACCCGATGTTGGCTTAATAGCATCACTGCCAGCATCTGATTCAGGCAGTACAGAAGCCTGGGGTAGTAAAAGGATAAAACCTCGGCCCCAGTCCTGTTTGTGTCTGACCTGGAGTGGATACCTCTCCAAACGACGACGACGACGGCTACGAAAACCGAATATTAACTAATAACAATTTTAACCTGAAAAGTCAGTTGAAAAAAACTTAGCTGCAATAAGCAGACACAGAATTACGATTAATAAAATTTTTGCGATACAATGTGTTTGCTTGGTTAAATTAAACTTTAAATCAGCGCTTCTCAACTTTACAGCGCGCCGTAAGACTTTATACGCTGGGCTGTGCACATTTTACTACGCCATTTCAATTTGGTCCGCGTTAGTATTTCATTTTAATTAATTTTTTTCATCAGTTAAAACTAACGCAAGCACTGCAAGGTTATATATCTGTATAGCCTTATTAAAATAAAGATTTTTTAAAACTTTTACTTTAATTTTACATTTTTTTTATACCGTACATTAAAATGAAGTAAAGACGCATTGCCGGGCCGCAAAAGTTGTTTCCAATTTTACGGTGCGACATGTTGAAAAGCTTGAGAAATACTTTCTGTAAATCTACAAACCTACCATAATTTTTTCTACTTTGATCAAAAGCTATAATATATATTGTTTTGTTGCTTTTTTGCTTTTGGCTCTGCTTATATTTCAACTTATTTTTATCTTTCTATTTTTAATATTTATTGCGCCGTATAGTTCAAATTAAAGAAAATTGATTGGTTATATGAAAATTTGAGCTTGATTACAAATAACAGGAAGCTGTTAATAAAACTTATTTTGTCCCACAGTACCACTTATACAAGAAGTTTATTACTTACCGTAAATTGTTTTTTATTGTAATGAATTGAATAAGATATATTTTATGAAATATTGAGCGTTAATATTGAATTGTTTCCTTTTTACGGAGTCTGTTAAAAGTTTTTTAAACATTTTTATAAAAACAAACTTTGATTAGTTTATCAGAATCGCCTAATTACAAAACAAAGAATTTGATTGAATTTAGTAATTGTATATTTTAAAATTTATACTTTTATTAAATTTAAAGTAATTTATAAACGCTAAGAAAACCTTAAAGAGTAAAACTGGTTAAAAAGAAAATCACTCACAATTGTTTAAAAGTTTACATATAGAGAAAAACATATTAAAAACAAAACAAAAGATGTCCTGAATCTCACGAAGATAACTACCGCAAATTTTTTTTTAAATCAAAGTTTATTAAAAATTTAACTAAAACAATCGATATCGGTTTAAAACCATTGTCAGTTGATAAAAACATTAAATATTATGGTGTTTCTAAAGTTTTATGTAAAACTCAAAAAAATCTTTGACTCAAGAAATAAGAGACACTGGAAAAAACTTGATACATTCAAAGTCACACTGGTTAAAAAAACACCGTCACCAAAATAAAGCAATCAAGAAAACAAGACAAAATCAACGTCACGTGAGCCAATCTTTTATGGTGAGCAACTATTGCGCAATTGAAAAAAATCACTTTAGGTTTCTGTACGACAGTATATTTCATTTTATTTTATCTTTACATTTATATTTATCCTGCTGACTCACAAGAAAGCGTCGGAAACGCTATAAGGGAAGCAACATATGCAAATGAAACTTTCTCCATGTTGAAGAGAAATAAAAGTATTTTAATATACAATTAAAAATTTTAAGCAGAAAGCTTTTGCAATATGCATTTCTTCATAAAGTGGCTCAACTTACCCAATCTTCCCCTACATAAGGCAAGAACTTACCCCGACCTGCTTCCGGAGATGCCTAGATATTGCTGTCCACTTGAAATTTTTATTTTGGCTTTTTAATTTTATAGAAGTATGATTAAAATTTAGAACTGCTTGCCAAGATCGCCAAGCAGGGAAAAGTGCCGTAAAGTGTCTTTCCTAAGGACAAAACAGAATGGCGCGAGTATGGTCGATCACAATCACAGCGTTCTAACCACTCGATCACGCTGCCGACTTGCTGCCACTATAAATGTTAATTGTAGGTTTGAGTCGGGAAATCCATTTACTTTCAAAAAAATCTAGATTATGAGTATCGTTGGGTTCTTGGAAAAAATGACATTATAATTTCTTATTTCGTAATGAGTAAAAAGAGCAGCATTATTCTCGTTAAAGTTTATCTTATTTTGTATTTATTTCAAGCATTATTCTAAAACGAGAATGTCCTGAGCGTCTCACCAAAAATTTGCTTCTAGTTTGTCCAACATATATTTCGCTACACAATTTGCATTGGTAGCATATACATATACCGCAATTAAAATATTTTAGATTTTCTTTAAGAGGTATTATTTTGCTTTCATTGATTAAACATATGATTTGTCAATTTAATCATAGTTTTTTGTTTTAATTTAATTTAATCATAGTTTTGTGTTATCAATATTTACCGCATAACGCGCACTTCCTAATGGGAAAGAATTGCCACGTACAGTCTTGTTGCTTGGCAAATGCGCCTTTTGTGGTAATCAGTAAGCGTGGAATAAAGGAATTAGCCTAGGTTTAATATTTTTGTGTTTTTTATTTAATTTTAAAATACCAGCATAAGGAATGGATCATATAAGTGTTTTTCGTAGTTGGTTATCAACGGTATCATTACTAAGACGAATTAGAAGGTTGAAACCCATGTATCCACCGTTTAGCTTTATTAATAATTCTAAAAACCATGTTTTTGTAAAAATTTTATTTTCTTCCAATCAATTAAGGTTTTATATATATATTCAACCATTCTCATTGAGTTTCTATAGAAGTACAGTGTCACTAAAATTAATGGATTTAAAAACGTGTTCCGGATAAAAAAATTTTCGTTATTAAAACTTATTTGTAGCGGTTGGTTTTATAAAATCATATTATCATAATATATATGATAATATTTACCTGAAATAAACATCAAATTCTGTGTTAAAATGACTTTTTAAAACCCAGCGTTTAGGCAGCTATTATTTTTATAAAGACATAATATAATGCTAATGACGCTTTCTTGCAAGTCAGGAAGGTATACATAAAGATAAAAAATGGTTTTGACACATTTTCATGCTGTATTTGTTATAACGTAGTTTGATAGGTACCCAATGGTCCACTGGTCAAATTGGAAGATAACTAAAATATTGATTTTGTTTCGAATTAGATTTATTTTTGCTTTTTTTAGTTGTTCAAGATTGAACTAATATGTTTTTTTTCTTATGCTTATATATCATTTGGATGGCTGGATAAGCGGGGAAGTTGGATGTTCCATATCTAAAAATTTTAATTTGCCATCAGATTTTGAGATAGCAATAGATTTAAAATGAAAGACCTGGATTATTAAATAGTCAGTCAAAACATTTATAATTAATTTCTTGTGGCATTCTTTGCCGTTTGAGAGCCAAACAATGTCATCGATAAAACGTTGAAACATAATAGTTTTATTAAGAATATTTGCCATAGTTAATATAATGAATTAGCCAACAGTATGGTAATATTAGCCAAAAAAATCAATTGATTATTATCAGTAATAGTACTTTTTTTTTGAGTAAGAAATTAAATTTCATGTTGCACTTTTACATTGTTTAAAAAAACAACGCGAAGTTTTACTAAATCTCAATAATCCTAAATTCTATAAAATTGCACCAGGTATTTTTTTATAACCAGAGCTGCCATAAAGTTGACAAACTTTCATGCCTGTTGCATGTTTTAGCATGTTATTACCAATGGTACAAAGCTTATGCAGTTTTATTATATTTTTCTCTGTAATTTTGCCTATATTATCTAAATAATTTTTAATATTTCTTATTATTAAGTGTGGCAATTTTTTTAATTCATTACACATAATAACATTGTAATCTTAAAAATTACCGATGACGATTTTCCTGCCTTTATCTGATTTGCATAAGACACTTTTATTATCGACCTCTAATTGAGAAAGTTCTGTAAAAGTTATACGTAATACTTTTGTTAAGTTGTTAAGTTTATAATAACATTCTTTTGCTGTAGGACCGAATTTGCGTAAATTACTTGAAACAATTCATGATACGTCATGATAGTATTATCTAGAACAGTGGTTTCCAACCTTTTTTAATGACAGATCTCTTTTAAAAAATTGTCAAGTTTGAAGGAATTCTATTAAGACTGACCCTGACTAATAATATTGCAAAGTTTTTGAAATTCTGATTTCCAGTGCCCAAGTGGACTCCCTGCACTCTTCCATTGACCTCTGGTTGGAAACCAGATTGATCTAGAAGGTTTTTATCTGGTTCATCAGTTTTAGGGATTGTAAGTTTTTGCAGAATATCTTTTTCGTATAAAGCAAATGTTTCTTTCCGGAAGACTTTTCAGATGTTAGTGCAGGCACTGTTCAGCCAGGTCACTGTCTCATCATCAACTGATTCCGACCAAGCCCTCTTGCTTGCAGTTTTTTTCCTCCTCGCTACATTCACAGGCTGTTATGGGAACCATACCGCATCTGTACATTGTCGAACGAAATGAACCAACGCTAGTGCGGAGGCGATAAAACCTGACCCAGGATGGTCTGGTAGATACATTCTCAATGATTCAGGATTGACGTCGGGATGAAAGTACGTTGGCGGGAGGTGTTACTTTGCCATTATGTATTCCATTTAGTTTCCTCCTAGCATGTCACACTGGTGTCCGACTTAAAAAAGTCCTTTAAAAGTTTCAGTGCAACAGGCACAAAATAGTGTCTGGATTTGAGCTGTTGGTGTCCTCTATAAAGGGGGGACAAGAGTCTTTCGTTAAGCATGGGTTCAGGTTTTTGTGCTCGGCAAGCCAGAGATAGCATGCCTCGTTTGCTGCGAAGTTCAATTGAAAGAAACCTGCTAAGACAAATAATAATGGTGTAGGGCGCAGGCATCCAGACACAATGTGCCAAGCGTGATTGATAGGCTTGTTAATGAGCCGAGTGTGGGTTTTGCTGCACCAGACAGACAAGCAGTGCTCTGCAGCATAGTGCAACGGGGCCATAGTGGCTGCGTGCAGTGTTTTTGCGCCAGCACCCCAAGTTGATCCCGCCACTCGCCTCAAAAGTCCGACACGTGTTGTTAGTTTTTTGCGCATTGACTCAAGGTGTCAGCAAAACGTGAGCACCTTATCCAAATTTATGCCAAGGTACGTAAGTTCGGCACAGTAAGGTAGGGCTCGTCCTTTGACGCTAATGGAAAGTTCGCATCTTGCCTTTTTGTTATTTAGGTGGAAGGCGGCCGACACGGTTTGCTGTACTAAGCTTCAATTTTCATTTCTGGAGGTACGAGGATATAGTTGCCATGCTCTGACTTAAAGTCTCCTCTAATATCTTCCAGTTAGATGCTGCATGCATGATTGCAAAGTCATCAGCTTAGGCCAATTTCCGGGCAATTTTACTAGCAGATAATGAATGTAGATATTAGATAAGAGGGAACCTAGCACTGATCTTGTAGGATGCCATTCTTGAGGCGACGTAATCTGCTTTGTGATCCAGTACCAGTGGTAAAGGTAAAACTGTGATTTTTCCTTGATCAGCGAGACCATGTGCCTGTCCAGCAGAAGACGCAAAAGCTTGCAGGTGAAACTGTGGTGCCATACGGTATCGTAGGTTGCTGTGAGGTTGATTAAACACAACACCAGCCTTCTTTATAGCCGAGTAGCTATCCACAATTTTTTGAGTAAGGAGAGTGACTTGAACTACGGTCGATCTTCCGCGTTGAAACCCATCCTGACCTCAAGGTAGCTGTGGGTCTATAATTGGTTCGACGCGAGTGTAGATTAATCTCTCCAAGATCTTTCCAAGATCTAGATCGTAAATTAATCTCTCCAAGAACACAGTAAAGAGATTTGTCTATAACTCCTCGGGTCCCCTAATGATATCATCGGCTTTGAAATTGCAATCATTCTCACACATCGTCAGATTTTCGGAAGCTTGAGTCAGCACGAAGGAAGATAGAAAGTAATTCAACCAAGACTTCAGGAAAGCACCAGCATGGAGTATTATCTCTGGAAAAATGTAGTCAGGTCCCGGAGCTTTTCCTGGTTTTAATTGCTGGAGGGCACTGGTAAATTCCTCTGAAGTGAAATCTCTAAAGATACTTTCACCACTAGGTGTTGGTATCCTCCAGAGGTCAGATACTTCTTTGCCACGAGTCGGGGTGACTCGCGATCTTTCGTCTGAAACACCTCATTCCTCATTAGTTATGATTCAATTGAGTTTGCTGAAATGGGGCAAGGACGGCGGGTGTTTCTAAACCTTCCAGTTAAGTTGTTGATGGTATTCCTTGCCAGCCGACTAGACTGCGTGTAGTCGATAGTATTGACAGGCTCTGGTGACCACTCTCTACGCTTTTTTTTATCAATTTGGGCAAGCAAATCCTATGCAGCCCTGTTTAATTCTACACCCGCAAGTGCCTTGAAAAATGCCTGCCCAATTGTTTCTGCGGCCACGTGGAATAGATCTCTTTTCTTTTTCAAAGATGGATAGCAAAAGCTTTCATATATGCCTCATCCACATATCTGGAATCTGGAGATGGTAAGTCTTTAGCTAGTGTAATAATGATGAGGCATACAGTTACCAGTCAGCCTTGCTGAAGTTACATCGTTTATATGGTGCATGTTAGGATTAGAGAGTTTGATTTTAAAACTAACCTTAACACAATATTACAAGCAACTTATTTAAACAGAATTTATTTAATTAATTACAAAAACACATCTCTGTCTTAGAGTAGCGCTATCACGTTATGCATTATTTCGTTACCTGTCTACCAAATCGTACAGCCACGTTACTATATATAGTGAGCATGACTGAATGTACAAATCACCGACCGTGGGACATAGAAATGCCTTCACACAAAATTTCACACGATGAATATTATGAGAAGCGGGGTACGACCGATAAAACAAAGCATAAGCCGAGCATGCTGCAACAACGCATTCGGCGTACACGAATCACGACAGTGCACTTGGAAACAAAATTACAAGTTTAGCTGCCGTGATCCGCGCAGGTCAATGTTGTGACTAAGGGAATTTCTCAAGAATAGGTCTATCCAAAGACCAACTCTCATGAACAACAGTTGCAAAAGCCAGATAAGGGTATTTCCTGTGTGCCAACGGCTAGAGAAGAAGCTAGGAGTATCCTTAAGATTGCGAAAAGGGCAAGGTTGTCTTGAGCTCCTTAGTTAGCCAGATATTGGGATGATGGACCTGTATCCCCAGTCTGCATGACAGCAGTTGAAGTCACCAGAATAGAGACAGCCATGTTGAAACACGGGAATGGTTGTTGGTGTTAATCGCGAGTTAGGTGGTTTGTACGAGTAGATGTTGACAATTTTGCAGCCGTCGACATCCACACATAGCCATTCAGTTGCCGATCCTTTAAGAAATTGATCAGCAAAGGTCCATTTAAGTCGCTCATGGACAAACGTAGCCAAGCCCTGTATCCTGCTTGAGCCCAATCGGATAAGATTAATTTTGTTATCACAAGTCAATCTGGATTGATGCAGTGAGTCTCTTGAAGGAGGATAACAAAGGCGTTGTACCTATTGGCCAGGTGGTTAAAAATGCAGATTTTATTTTCATTCAAGCCCTCTATATTGAGCTGTAATGTATTAGGCAAAAGTGATTGTTTGCCGTTTGGCCCGCAATTGACTTCAGGTCTTCTCTTTTGCTTACGAAGCCGAAGGTATATTCTTTTACTACTCGGAAGCTCTCCAATATCGTCATTGTTTGCCTGAAGAAGTTAATCACTTCGATTACCAGGAATCACCGCAAAGAGATCAATGAGAATGACATGCGGAATATAATATTGATCTGAAATGTCAGAATTACTGAACACATTATGCCATTAAACTGTACGTAAATGTAAAAGTAAGTTATACCGATTCGTTGTCTTCCATGATTTTTTTAAATTTGATTTTGGTGCAAAATTAATGACAAAACTTTTTTTGATCATCTACAGTATGAGATTGATGCTAGATTTATGTAAGATTATATTTTCAGCTTGTTTGGAAAAGGTTAATTCTTAAATTTTCTTTTTTTGTTTCCTGTACCGGTCTTAATATTTTTTATTTTTATATGTTTCTTGAATTTGAAACAAAATTTTTAATTTTTTCCCATTGCTTGTTTCTAATTCAGTTAAACTTATTGATATATTCTTGCTTATGTCTAAGTTCATAATCTTTTATATGGTTTCTGTTTCGTCGTGGAACTATAAAGCATCTCTGTGAAACTTTTCTTGAATTACTTCTGCAGATTTATAAATATTTGTTTTTTGTTGATTAAGCAATAAATCGTAATCGATACTTTTTTTATCATCAAGGATTTTATTGCCGTTCCTTAAATTCGCTTGAACTATATAATCTCATAAATATAAATCTTTAATAAGTGATGAAAAAAACGAACCAAATCTTTTCTTAAGCTAAAAATAGACAAATACAGCAAAGAAAAACTAAATTTTCACCGGAAAAATATCTAAGATATTTTCTTTATATATGACTAACTCTGAGACAAAACCTGGGTAAGCAAACGGTTCCTGATTGGAGTTTAGAACTCAAAACCATGGTTGGGTAGGTGATCTTGGGTTCGGCGTGCGTAATGCACGATGCCACAAATGGTATTCTTGTGCCATCTGTCTTATAACTCCAAAAATATTCTAAAGTAAATTAAAACAATTAAGATAAAATAATTTGTTGAAACCGTTGCAAAACCACTGACTGAAAATTAGTGTTTTCCACATAAAAACTTCGACATTGAATAAACATTTAATCTAAAATAGAAGAACCCTGAAATCGTAGATAGTTATTTTTAGTTTTAATTAACTGATTTTTAATTTTTTTTCGTGTGATAATGACAGAAATTTCATAGTTATTTTGAGCCAAGTAATACGTAAAACTTTTTCAATCTGTAGAGATCCAATTTGAAATATTTGGTTAAACTTCTACTGATGCAACTTAATTTTTTTGAGTCTGAAAAAATAATGAATTTAAACTTTGGAGCACCAGAAAAATTGTGTGAAAACTACCTTTGACAATTTTAGTTTATGCAGGATGCATATAGTTTGATTTTTGTGAAGAACTAATTACGTGTTTGCTTTGTAGAAGAAATCGAGGAACTTCGTCGGCAACTTAACGCAACACAATCGGGTAACTAAATTCATCAACCATAGTTCACTGTAAAATTACTCAGATGCACCTTATTCAAACTATCAATAATTGGAAGTTTTTTAAATTTGTTTGTTTTGAAAATAAATTTGTTAATATAATATTAGAAATTAATGAAATCTGTTAAAAAAATTTTAACAGTAATCTATTTACCCTTTACAGCAAAGTCAAATTGACAATTTTATTTAACTGGTATAATTGCAATAAGTTTACATGTATTCATTAGTAAAATCAGTCAAAGTTTAATTGGCCAAATATTTAGTATTGAAATTAAAAACTAAAACCAACTAATTTATGACAAATAATTGATTTTGACCTGAAACGGTCATTATCAGTTTCTGTAAAAAATGAAAATTTTTAAAAAAATACTAATTTTTATCGTTTTTAAATCTTTTAAGATTTTTTAAATTTTGATTTTTTGCAAAAACTAATGATGATTTTTATAGGTCGAAATCGATTATTTGTCATGAATTAGTTCGTTTTAGTTTTGATTTCAATATTAAATATTGGACCAATTAAATTTGACTGATTTTGTTAATGAATTTATGTATTGCAAATTAATAAATCCGTCAGTTTTTTAATTTAACATGAAGGCCTAAATCGTTAATTGATCAACTTTTTGAAAAAAGATAGACTTTGAAATATCGCACTGGGAAATTTTTTTGCATTTTTTAAAACATTTTAATACTTCTGTCTTTAAATAAAATTTTATCCGATTGTAATTTTTGAAAAGCAAAAACTAAAAAAACTATAGAATCGTATACACAAAAATCATGGCTTACTCTATTGAAAGCGATTACATTGTTTTGTTTTGTACATAGATTGTTCAATACTCTGGTTATAAATTTTTTTGTTTACGTTATCACCATTGAGATTGTAATGATTTTCTTAAATTCTAAGAAAACTCGAGACTGTTCAAGGAATTAGGAGACGGATGGGTGACAATATTTAACGGATATCAATATAAAATTACTCCTCACGAACAATCATGGGAAAATGGTCGATCGATTTGTCAACATTGGGGAGGAGATCTTGTTGTTTATGGAGTTCAAAACATGGAATCGAGAAGGTAATTGATTCTTATAAATTAAATTTTAAAACAAATTTTGCACTTATTTTTAATTTTAATCTTAGATTAATCTTACGAGCTCTTTCCGCTACTGCTAGTGTTTTTTGGATTGGGTTAAATGATACAGACGTTGAAGGATCCTGGTACTGGGTGAATGGAGAAATAACGGTTCCGTCTGCTGTCTTGTGGGCTCCTGATCAACCTGATAATAATGGAAATGATGAAGATTGTGGTTCAATTGTTACAGACAATATGTATGGATTTGGAACTAATGATGGTTCATGCAAAAATCCGCATCAAGCTTTATGTGAAAAACAGTTTAATGCATAAATTTTAAAATTGTACAAACTTCTACCACACTTAATACAATCGTTTAATGATGATTTAAATATTTCTTAAGCCATTTTGATTAAATTGTTGCCTATTTTTTATTTTTCATCAATTTAGTGAAGGAACGGCAAACAAGCACAATTTAAAGTTAAGATTTTTAAGACTAAGCCAAACCAAATATTTTAAACTCTCAGGACAACTTTTTGCACATACCTACAGTAAATATTAGAGTAAAATTAAATTTTTTATTTGTCTTAATATTTTTCATAATAGCATTGCATTTAAAATTTTAACGATTGAGCAAACGTAATTTAAAGTGCCGTAAAAAGAGAGTGTTCAAAATAAAACACTTAACTCTATGTATCATTCTGTTCTGTAACAAAATATTTTTTTTTTACTTCGTTTATCTTTTTTTAACAACATATCTGTTTTGAAAAAACTCCAACGCTAATTAACTTTCGATTGATCATGGATCACAATTCACCCTACAACAAAATTAATTTTTCATATATAAGCATTTTTTCATCTTTTTTTTAATTTGTTATTTCTGGTTGCAACTTACTTAAGAATTTAGAAATTTTAGAAAGAAACATGACCATTACTTGATCAGCACAATTGCCTTGTTTCGTTATTGTTAAGTTGTAATTTTCACAAGCGTTTTCCTTTGAGTTTATGATTCGAGATAACTATAGAACATGGGATCTCAACCTTTTTCTTCCCTTGGATCCCTTTTGGTCAATTTCGGTTAAAACAATTTTCGGTGGAACCCTACACAAAAATTGTGCCTTAAAAAAAGGTCACTAAAAAAAGAATCAAAAGGTCAAAAAAAGCGTCAGTAAAAAAAGGTCTTGAAAAAATTTTGTCTCAATCTTACGCTACTCCTACATAATTTATTCGAAGACCAAAAAAGCGTCGTTGCACCAAGAAAGTTTTAAAATTTTGTCATAAAATTTTTTGTTTTCGACTGAATACTAGGCCTAATTTTTGTCCATTTTTATGCCCAAAAATGTAAAGACAAAAAAAGGTTTTTAGCTTTGCTTGTGGTGAAATTTACGACTTGCACAATGAGTTTTTTTGGTTTTTGACAGAAATTAAAGGCACGATTTTTGTATAGCATTGTGAAGACCAAAAAAGATTATCGTAACAAAAAAGTTGTAAAATTTCGCCACAACACAAAGGAAAAAATCTCTCCGTATAATTGCACAACTCTGGGTCAACCTTTATTTGTCTTATGGGGCAGGTTTTCTTTCGAGTTGACTGAGTTGTCTTGTGCAACCCCTAAAATTTTCTGTGGACCCCCGTTGACAACCTCTGATTTAGAACAAAAAATTCAGCCCACCGTAAAAACTAGAAATAAAGAATTTATCTTATTTTAATGTACATGATTTATTATTTCTTAATTTTAAAAATCATTACAGAAAAATAAACAACAACAGAACAAAACACGTTCTGCAACATGCAATTAAAGTTGAAACAAATTCGAACAACAGCCCACATGCATAAAACTACTACCTAAAGAAAGAAGTAGGTTACATTAAAAAGTAGAAAAGTATTTTGCAACCTTAAATTTCTATTACATTTAGACTAATATATTATAATATACTAAAATGATTTTTGTCAAACTAGCAATTATGAACTAAAATAATCTTAATTAATTAGGTTTTTGTCCACAACTAGGTTTCATGGCACCTTGATTATTACATGTCGCAACAACATTGTATTTTGTTTCTGCTATGCTGTTATTTGATTACGTTTTGGTGGTTTGATTTTATACAGTAATAGATTAACATGTAAGTTTGTGTTTTTAATTCGTTTATATTTAAACAATATCATTTTTTTTCGAATATTAAACTTTTATTCTTGCCAATGTTGCTTGTTATCACTTTGTAACAATTCTATATGTTAAAAAAAGCATTGATAGTGTAGTACTAATGGATATTAAAAGTTTCCGTCTAAAAATCCTCAACACTTACACTAAAATTGACGATGCCAAAAGACAATTAATTCACTAATGCAAATCGTTTACTATATATGTCGACAAATTAAGAGAAGTAAATGCTGACGGTAAATTGAATCTTTTATCTCGTCGGTACTTCTGCTTGCAAGCTAATCTCGGAGATGTACTTGTTTTGGATACGTTCAATTTCTTTTAATAGCATTAAAACGAAACAAACTCTTAACTTTTTTATCTCAAAAGATCATAAAGTTTGCTTCAATTCAATATAAAGACATAACAAAATTAAAGATTTAAATTTGCTCCTGATTAGAGTGGCTTCTCAAATCAAAGAAACGATTTACACATGGTTATATAAACTAAACATGGACAAATTGATTTTAAATCAAAATATTTACTTTGAATGCTGTTTAAGTTTCGATTTGTGCTACGGCTTACAGTAAAACAGATGATAATCGGTCATACGGGCAAACTAAGCTTTGATAAATAAAATACTTCGAACATTTTTTTAATATTTTTTATCACTTTATTTTAAACTACTAAACATGGACAACGTGATTTTAAATTAAAACATTCACTTTAAATGCAGTTTTCGTTATGATTTGTGCGACGGCTTACAGTAAAACAGCTGATAATAATCGGTCATACGGGCAAGCTAAGCTTTGATAAATAAAATACTTCAAGTATCTATTTTATATCTTTTATTAGGTTAATTTAAATTAGTAAACATAGACAACGTGATTTTAAATCAAAATATTCACTTTAAACGCAGTTTAAGTTTTGATTTGTCCAACGGCTTACAATAAAACAGATGATAATCCGTCATACGGGCAAATTAAGCTTTGATAAATAAAATAAAAAGCTTTTTGTCGGTACAAAACTTTAAAATAGCTTTTAAAAGCAAATGATTCATTTCAAGCTCTTTTGTTAATTGAGTAGCCTTAAAAAAGGCTGTTTTGAAAACTCGAACGTTTTTGTCTAGCTCTTTTCAGGAGGTTTCGCTAGAATGAATTGCAGAACTGAACGTAGTATTTCAAAAGTTTTAAGACTGATCCTGATTGGCTAAAAATTAAGGTTAGTAACAGTTATCATAATAATTAAAAGTATTTAATAAATAAAACCACGTTTCGTCAGCGTAAACAATTTTTGGCAAAAAAAAGGAACAAAATTATGCAAGTTTTGTTCTAAAATTTGGAACTAAAAGGAAAATTTTTTTACAATTATACTAACAATTTATGTTTGTAAACAAACTTTTTCGGTCTACACAAATTAGGTTTTCGAAGAGTGATGAAAATTGATTCTAAGACTGATAAATGGAAATCGGATCGTGCTTTTGAGAGAATAAAAAATTGATTGTTCTTATAGTGAGATACACATTTTTGGTTATGTAACAGATGGTTTCCAATCACTGAGTCACTGTGCGGTATTGAATTCGCTAGTTTTCCTGGGCGTTCTGGTTGTTTACGTTCTTGACTGGTTCTGTTTCGAATAGACTTCGGCACATGCTGGCGGATTCTGTTCTGCAAATGTTGAGACATTTGACCCACGTACCGATTATCGCATTGGTACACGTATTCATATACGACGTTACTTTGTTGAAAAGTGGGAAAAACGTCTTTATGTATAGCAGGTAAAATTCGTCTGGTGGAAAAGACCACTCGTGGTTGAACCGCTCCAAAACAATTATTAATAGATAATTTTCTTTTTCTTTCAAATGTCAGGGAATTTTCGCCAATCCAAGGCAATTTTAAATAGACAGGACATTTTAACGAATTAAACAAATTAGGACTAATTAAACAAAAACAAATTTGCCAAAACATTTTAATACCATTAATTGGCTTCGTCGTCAACGCTTTGGTTAGTCTAATTCTTCTGGTAAAACTTTTTGTAATTTATCTAGTTACAATCTTTCGGAAACTGAAAAATTTGTTTTGGCCCATGGTCTAGAGTTTTGCTTTCCGCCAACTAATATTAAACGTGAAGAAGTATTCGCAGAATTTGAAATTTTATTTGCTCAATTATTACATCATAAACCAAAGAGTATTGATAAACTAAGTCTTCTTAAAGCTAAACTTAATGAATCAGCACACAGTTTTTGTTGTTGTCCTATTGATGTGACTAAATTCCCCTTTGATTCTAACTGTCTTCAAGCGATTAAGTCTCTTCGTTCTAATAAACACATTTTAATTACTAAGCCTGACAAAAGCTCTGGAGTAGTCATTCTTAATAGATCTAAATATGACAAAAAATTGTAGCTATTCTTTCTGACGTAACTAAATTTGAATGCCTTGGACCTGTAAATGAATTTGATAACACTGCTGAAAATGAAACCAAACTTCAACGTCGTTTACTTTAATTAGTTAAAAGTGATGATCTCCCGAAAACCGTTTATGAAGTTATTAGACCCACCGGCTCACAACGGCCAAGAATGTACGGACTTCCAAAAATTCACAAACGGGAGGTGCCTTGCCGTCCTATTCTTTCGATGATTGAATCTGCCCAACATGAACTCGCTAAATTTCTCGCCGCCTTATTAAAATCCGTATTAGAACTTTACTCAACTAATTGCATTAATGATTCCTTTTCTTTCGCTGAAATGATACAACAACTCAAAGTAAATTCTAATGATTCAATTCTCTGTTCATTTGATATTTGTAGCTTATTTACTAACGTACCTTTAGCGGAAACCATTGAAATTTGTACTAAAACACTTTACGACGGTCACCTCCCTACTCCAGTTATTCCTAAACATGTTTTTACTAAACTGATAAAAACTGCAACTACTTCAGTTGAATTTAGCTTTAACAACATTATGTACAGGCAAATTGATGGAGTTGCTATGGGCAGTCCCCTTGGTCCCACTCTGGCAATTATATTTGTTGACTATTATAAATCAAAGCTTTTTAATGAAATTTCAAAACCTACCGTATACTGTCGTTACGTTGATGACACCTTTTCCCTTTTTCACAAAGAAACTGAATTCCAAAAATTTTTAAATTGTCTTAACTCGCTTCACCCCTCCTTAAAATTTACCAATGAAATTGAAACCAATAATTCTCTGCCTTTTTTAGATGTACTTGTTACCAAATCTAATAATAAATTCATCACTTCAGTCTATCGAAAGCCCACTTTCACAGGTCAATATATTCATTGGAATTCCTTTGAACCAAAACAACGTAAAACAAATCTCCTTGATACTTTAACACATCAAGCCTTAAAAATCTGCTCTAAATCTACATTAAAACATGAACTAGACAATATTCGCTCTATTCTTGTAAAAAATGGTTATCCAGAATTCCTTATTGATTCGAGAATTTTTAAAAAACTTTTACATTTCTAACAAAGCACTAAAGAAGGCCCAAAAAAATTTCCTGTCTATTTAAAATTGCCTTGGATTGGCGAAAATTCCTTGATATTTGAAAGAAAAAGAAAATTATCTATTAATAATTGTTTTGGAGCGGTTCAACCACGAGTGATCTTTTCCACCAGACGAATTTTACCTGCTATACATAAAGACGTTCTTCTCACTTTTCAACAAAGTAACGTCGTATATGAATACGTGTGCCACTGCGATAGTCGGTACGTGGGTCGAATGTCTCAACGTTTGCAGAACAGAATCCGCTAGCATGTGCTTTTTTGGGCTATTTGAACACTTTTTTGGGCTATTTCCTTTTTTCTCTGGACCTTATCCAGGTGCAGGGTCTCTAGACTTTTTCTTGTTGTTTGATTTAAAAATGGTTTTCGCATACTCAGACGTCATAATGCTAAGTGTGCTTGCCAGTCAATTTAATCCCTTAGGAATACTTGCTCCGTGCCTTTTGAAAGGTAAACTTATTCTTCAAAAGGCAGTTACTTCAAATTTAGCATGGGATGATAAGCTTCCCGATGATATAATATCTGACTGGAAAACATGGGCTAAAAGTATGCAGAAAATCGTTGATTGCTATTCTATTCCACGTTATTGTTTTGGAAATGAGAAAATTAATAAAAACACTTCCAGCCAGGTAAAGTATCAACTTCATGGCTTTTGCAATGCTTCGAATTATGCTTTCTCTTGTGTGGTGTATTTGAGACAGATACGTAGTTGAGATTGCTGTGATGTAGGATTCCTAATGGGGAAATCTAAGGTCGTCTTAAAAAATCAAGGTAATTGGATAATTTCGCGTAAAGAATTGGAAGCTGCTAAGTTGTGTTCAGAGTTAATGAGGAATATATCGGATTCGTTGAAGTACCTTGGTTGTAGTCTTTACTTTTGGACAGATTCTCAATAGTTTTAAAATGGATAGTGAATCCTGCATTTCGTTTGGTGCGCTTTGTGAAACGCCGCGTGGATAAGATTCATCGAGTCGGATTTATTGATAATTGGAACTATGTTTGTTCGTATTTTAATCCTGCCGGTGTTGGCACTAAAGATGATTCTTTAAAAGGGTTTGTAAGCCATCCTATCTGGATAAAGGGTCCATGTTTTTTGTATGAGGGAGATGAAGAAGTGCGTTGTCCAGTTCCGGTAACTGCTCGTAAATTACTGCTTAATTCGCGACCTTCAGCCAGTACTGATTTTACCTTGCAAAATCTTATTGAGACAGCTCCTAATCTTTATACCTTGAGTAAGAGAGCGGCTTATCTTGTTGCCTTTAAACGATTTATTCTAGCGAAGGCGAGAAAAGTTGCATTTTGCATACCCAAGTTAGATGCTAAGTATTTAGATGATGCTCTTCTTGATGTGGTGAAATATGTTTAGTTGGATTACTTTGGTCCCGCAGTGGATTGTTTGAAGAATAACTCTCCTGATGAGTTCGATAGTTTTCTGAAACGTATGAGCGAGAAAGCGGTCGACGTTGATGATTTGCGTAGGATTTCTGAGTTGAAAACATTACGCCCTTTACGACCGTGTATAGACGTAGGATCGATTTTACGAGTTGAAGGTCGACTCGAGAACGCTGAATTATCTTTGGATACTAAACATCCAATAATTTTGCCTAGTCGACATGCGTTGACCAGATTGATTGTACTTCATGAACACATTAAGGCCGCCCATGCAGGACCTTCCTATACGCTCATGAAGACCAGACAACGCTTTTGGATCATAGTACACGGTATCTCCAGCGTAAAACATTTTCTAGCAACTTGTAGCGTGTGTAGACGTTATAGAGCCACTCCTGTTCGACAGTTAATGGCTGATCTACCTGAGTGTAGAGTGACCGCCACTAACAACCTTACTGATGGGTTACAACACTCTCCTCGTTACTGTCCCGTCTCAGCTGGTAAGAAACGGGAGATACGAGGCTGTTGACCGCAAGTCATCTCGACCTGTCTCTCAAGAAGTGTCTGACCTTTGGAAGGCCACAACACCATACTCAGTAAATATCTCTGACATTTCTTCACAGAAAGTATTTTTATTGTCAGACGCGCATACACCTTTTACAAGAAACGAGTCTCCATTTGTAAGCTTACCAACACCAGTCCTGCAATTACTCTTTTCAATTTGTGCCGACATCTTTTTAACCTTAACACTACTCTTGTCACTGTATTTTGTAACACGCTCAGATCTTTTGTCAGTAATTAACTGCACGCTAAAGTCCGATGACTTACTGTCTTCCTCGCGTTTAACAAACTTCATTAAATTGCCAAACGTAGGATCACACGTACTGCCGCACCGATCGATTAAATAATTCAAAAATCTTTACTTGCCAAAGTTTGGTAGTCTACGAGCAAGATCAACAACTGAACGCCCTTCTAACAATTGAGGTTTTTTTATATGAGTGCGCGTACACAAAACATTGTATCAACTCGTCTCTAAATGTTTTCCATGCAGCAGCAGAAGTCGAGCTCATTTTAGGACCGTTTTTAAATTTTAAACTTCGGACTCATTCACAAATCCACCGTGTACTCAAAACCTCTGTGACAAGTAATTTAAAGCCATGTTAATTTTTGCGTCATCATCAAAGCCGGGGGTGTCAGATATGACAACACCAATGGTTTGGGCGGCTATATGCAAACATGCTGTTCTTAAAAGTGTTAGTTTCCTATCCGAGTAAGGGCACCTAACCAGGATATTCATTATTTGATTATAAAACATGACATAGGGCATATTGGTTCTATCATATCCGATCAAAACAGCCTCGTCTAAAAATTCCTTACGAGACCTAAGCGACTCGTGATCCTACATCATTTCCTGTCTTACTTCCGGTTGCCTCTGTTTAACGATGCTTTTAATGAAGGCAGGAATAAGATGTTTAAACCAAAAGAGACAAGAAACGTTTCGGTAGCGTTCTTGGCTCATTCTATCACCGACCTTTGACCTCATTTGTACCTCATCTACTGGCTTGGCAAAATTGATGTATCGGGTATGTCAGCGGCCCCAACAGCTTCTACACTTGTTGTGGTTCTCTTCCAGGCCCAGTTGCTGATTTTTCGCGTGTCTGATGCACAGCAGCGGCCCCAACAGTCATTTCCGGTGCAAATGCCGTTGTAAAGGGTACCTCATTTTTTACTTCACGGAGCCTAAGCCCAGCCGTCGGTCAAGCCTTTTCAAAATGTTGATAATTTGCTGCTTTTAGAGTGGCGTGAGCTCCGTTTAGAACTTTGCTCAAAATAGTTGCTTTCCAAAGACTGCTGTTTATGCAGCTTGGCCTGAATTTGTGCCTGTTTCTTAAAAACTTTTGCTTTGTCCCTAATTCTATCTATAGCAGCTTGCCTTTCCATCTCGTCTCGAGCCATAGCATCTAGCTTGCCTTTCCGCCTCGTCCGTGGCCATAGCAGCTTGCCTTTCCATCTCCTCCGCCTCGGCGTCTGCTTGAAACCGTGCCAGCTCCAGTTCATTGTGAATAATTTCAGAGGTAAGAGATAAACTCAGTTTGCTGCGCCTAGTTGCTGCTGACCGAGAATTTTTTCCTAATAGGATACTAGGGGGTTTAGAAATTTTAGATGTGCGAAGCTTAGACTTAAACATCTCATCTCCACGGGCCTTGCATTGTCGTACCAAAGATTCAAACCCAGCGCCTACTCTCTCCCCTAAACTCAGAAGCTCTCCTGCTTCCTCCAACTCTCGAGCGGTTTTTAAAAAATCCCGCACCTTCTAATCCAATGCCTTTACCTCTTTTTTTTCAAACGAGAGCAGTTCTTCTTTGGTCTGAAGATCTGGGAGATGAATGGTAAAATCCTGAATTTTTTTTATCAGGTCCCGCCTGCGCCGCCTGATTTCCCAAACTCAACCCTCGGTATCGGGCGTGTTCTCCCTACATACGTCTACGGGGTTTAAATTTAAATTTATGCCCGATTCCGAATTTTCCGTAATTACTATAATTTGATAAGGCCATTATCAATTTAAGAAATGAAATGCTAGTGCCAGTAAGGAAAACAGCGCAAAATAACTTAAAACAACCCAGCCAACAATGCAATGCAGGGCCGGCAAGGGCCCTGTACGGGAAACTGTGAGGGCAACCCGTACAGGACCCGTATCGATTTGGCCGCGGGCCCCGAAGTGGCCCCACATGGGTTTAACCGCACGGGTTTCGTGGCGACTTAATACCGATTTCCTGCACGACGTTTTTTGGCGGTGTAATGCCGATTTCCTACACGGTTTTCATGGTGGCTTAATGCCAATTTCCTGCACAGGTTTCATGGTAGTTTAACACCGGCTTTTTGTACGGTTTTCACGGTAGTGTAATGCCAATTTCCCGCACCGTTTTCATGATGGTTTTATGCCGACTTTCTGCACGGTTTTTATGATGGCTTAATGCCAATTTCCTGTACGGGATTTGCGGTGATTTAATGCCGACGTCCTGCATGGTTTTCATGTTGGTTTAACGCCGATTTCCTAAACGGTTTTTATGGTGGCTGATCCCAATTTCTTGTACGGGTTTCACTGTGGTTTAACACCGGCTTTCTGTACGGTTTTCGCGGTGGCTTAATGCCAATTTCCTGCACGGTTTTCATGGTGGTTTAATGCCGACTTCCTGCACGGTTTTTATGATGGCTTAATGCCAATTTTCTGTACGGGATTTGCGGTGATTTAATGCCAACTTCCTGCATGGTTTTCATGTTGGTTTAATGCCGATTTTCTGTAAGGGTTTTCACGGTGACTTAATGCAACTTTCTGCGCGGATTTTATAGTGATTTTAAATAATTTTGGAAAATTACCACATTTTACACAATGTTAAAGACAAGACTAAAAAACTGTAAAACCATGCTTTGTTTAGTGGATTACCTATTCTTTATTAAAACTTGTTCATTTTAATAATCCAATTTTTTGATATTTTTTATTTTTAAAATTTTTGACAAATCACAAGTTACTTTTTTATTTTTAAATTTAAACATACAAAAATTATGACAAAATATCAACAGTCGGAATTGGCTTTTGATCTTTTTATTCTTCTGTCGTCGCGGTCACGGCTGTCGCGAAGCCACTTTGCAGCGCTTTTTCAATTTCGTTCCTTTTAGCATTTTTCGAAATAGCATACTTCTGTACAGCTTCTAAAAAAAATAACAACAATCTAAATTAGAATTAATTATTTAAAAATTTTTAATATTAGACTTTTATAAATTTTTTGTTATACAAAAGTGCATCAAAGGTTAAATTATTTAAAGGTTAGAACAAAATATCAACATTCTATTGAATTTTCGTTCGACAATCATGAGAAAAATACGACAAATTAAAATTTTTCGTTATTTAAATTCTTCGACAAAACGCCTGATTGGTTGAAAGACTCGACCAGTTGACCGGCGTCTCTTAACCTGGGATCGCGACTCGTAAGAGTTGCCAGTCTGTTTTGGAAAATTACCACGATACTTTACGCAATTTTTTAAATCTTTTTTTTACAGCAGGCCTGTTTCACTTTTTACCCATTGTGGGTCCTTTTTTATTGGCAAGTTCATCGCGGGCTGCGGGCACATGTAAAATGAAAGTGAAGATAAAAAAAAGTCTTCGTTAGTTGGCAAAGCAGAATCAGGGTATGATGATTTTTTTTAGACTTTATTTAATTTTTCTTTTTTTTTAATTACCATTTTTAATAGTGGAGTTAAAACCAAAAACCTTGTTAAAGATCAAAGAAAAGTCTTTACACCCTTGATTTTACTTCGACAACTAAGGAAGACCTTCTTTTTTCTCTTCGCTTAAATTATGTATGCTTGTGTTTGGCAAAAACAAGGAAAAGACCTCTATGAACTGCAATAATGGTATTTAGAATTTTTGGTTTGCAACAGTAAAAAAGTTGAGAAGCACTGTATCAACAGATATTGAAGGTAGAAAATATATTTTTAATTTTTTAAGTAAAGAAAATAATGCAGTTAGCAAAGAGTCGCAAGCTGTATTCATCTTCCAAAAGAGGTCATCAACCACAAAAAGTTGAGAAACACTATATTAGATAGAAAAACGTAATGCAAAAAATTGAGGCACGTAAGATCAACTTGGAAGTAAGGTGGCTTTTAAAGAGAACAGCTGGGTAATAACAAATCCTTATTCCTTGTACACTTACCCAAAAGTAAATTTGAAAAAAAACATTTGAAACAGCCAGAATCAGGATAACTTTTTAGTCACATTGCTGAAAAAAATTTTTTTCTGTTGAAATAGTGGATATTGACGTTTCGACATTGCTTGATGTTTTTTGGTGTTTGTATTAATTAATTGTTTTTTTAATTGGACAGTTGTAATAATCATTTTTGATATAACTACCGATACGGGATTTATTGCACACAAATCATAAAAGTTCGATGATAAAAGTTTGAATTACGGAAAATTTATCATTATAGCTGGTAATAAGAACTCCACACAGATGTGTGATATAAGCTCACGTTCATAAAACACAATAAAGCAATTATAAAGTACAATTATAGATTTTTTTATTGCTTTAAATTCAAATATTGGACAGGGAAAGAATATGCAAACATTATACACATTTATAGGATTGAAAAAATTTGGCATACATTTTTTTTGTTTTTAGGCGTAGGATGTAACTTCGTAAATTTAAAGAGGGGAAACATCGGTCCTTTTTTTAAAAAATTTTAAATTTATTTGATATCAATTTCCGTATTGTAAAGAATGATTTTGTGTTAAAGATAGCTGAAAAAAGGTTATAAAAGTTTTTTGAGAGAGAGAGGTCAATTTTAAGGGGTAGGGGAATAATTTTTTTATTATCTAGAACTGGATTATATTGCTTTTGCTATGATATAAAGTTTTTTCTATGTTTGCTCAAAAAAGTTAAAAAAGGAAATAAAAATTTTAAAGAAATACTTTTTTTGAAAAAAGGTTGCTTTTTTAATATGAATGCCTGATTGTTAACCATGATAGCATTGACGCTATATTGGCGTTTTTAAACATCATAAAATTAACAAAATTTATTCAAAATGATTTTACGGCAATATATTTAATATTAAAAAGCAATTTTTCTTTAAATCTTTTTATTTTGGAGGGAGTTGACGTAACGCTATAGGTCTGCTAATATGAACTTTTGTACTGGCACATATTTAACAAAAAAAAAAGTTTTTACAGAAAAATTTCCGCGCACATTTACAGCAAATTTTTGGAAAGAACATTGCCTGTAGACTTACTAGCTATAAATAAATAAACGCTTACATAAATAAAACTAACCGAATATAACTTTAAATAGTTTGGTTGCCCCAAATTCCCTTTTGCCGTGACGTCAAATTCCCTTTTGCCGTGACGTCAAACAAAATTGAATTGCACGGCAACGTCATTTATTAAAATAAACGACATTCTTCTTTTCACAATGTCGTCAATCGACACCCTCCTATGTCGTTCAAAACGGATATCTGGAATAACAAAGCATACAAATTATTTTTGAAACACGTTTTTAAAAAAATTTCTTTTGGAAAAAATGCATAAAAATACAAATACTTTTTTAAAAGTTACATTAAACTTTTTTTGGATGATTTGCGATCTTGAAAATGAACCTTGACATTGGCATTAAGCCACCATGAGAACCGTGTAGGAAATTGGCATTAAGCCACCATGAAAACCGTGTAGGAAATCGGCATTGCACCGCCAAAAAACGTCGTGCAGGAAATCGGTATTAAGTCGCCACGAAACCCGTGCGGTTAAACCCATGTGGGGCCACTTCGGGGCCCGCGGCCAAATCGATACGGGTCCTGTACGGGTTGCCCTCACAGTTGCCCGTACAGGGCCCTTGCCGGCCCTGCATTGCATTGTTGGCTGGGTTGTTTTAAGTTATTTTGCGCTGTTTTCCTTACTGGCACTAGCATTTCATTTCTTAAATTGATAATGGCCTTATCAAATTATAGTAATTACGGAAAATTCGGAATCGGGCATAAATTTAAATTTAAACCCCGTAGACGTATGTAGGGAGAACACGCCCGATACCGAGGGTTGAGTTTGGGAAATCAGGCGGCGCAGGCGGGACCTGATAAAAAAAATTCAGGATTTTACCATTCATCTCCCAGATCTTCAGACCAAAGAAGAACTGCTCTCGTTTGAAAAAAAAGAGGTAAAGGCATTGGATTAGAAGGTGCGGGATTTTTTAAAAACCGCTCGAGAGTTGGAGGAAGCAGGAGAGCTTCTGAGTTTAGGGGAGAGAGTAGGCGCTGGGTTTGAATCTTTGGTACGACAATGCAAGGCCCGTGGAGATGAGATGTTTAAGTCTAAGCTTCGCACATCTAAAATTTCTAAATCCCCTAGTATCCTATTAGGAAAAAATTCTCGGTCAGCAGCAACTAGGCGCAGCAAACTGAGTTTATCTCTTACCTCTGAAATTATTCACAATGAACTGGAGCTGGCACAGTTTCAAGCAGACGCCGAGGCGGAGGAGATGGAAAGGCAAGCTGCTATGGCCACGGACGAGGCGGAAAGGCAAGCTAGATGCTATGGCTCGAGACGAGATGGAAAGGCAAGCTGCTATAGATAGAATTAGGGACAAAGCAAAAGTTTTTAAGAAACAGGCACAAATTCAGGCCAAGCTGCATAAACAGCAGTCTTTGGAAAGCAACTATTTTGAGCAAAGTTCTAAACGGAGCTCACGCCACTCTAAAAGCAGCAAATTATCAACATTTTGAAAAGGCTTGACCGACGGCTGGGCTTAGGCTCCGTGAAGTAAAAAATGAGGTACCCTCTACAACGGCATTTGCACCGGAAATGACTGTTGGGGCCGCTGCTGTGCATCAGACACGCGAAAAATCAGCAACTGGGCCTGGAAGAGAACCACAACAAGTGTAGAAGCTGTTGGGGCCGCTGACATACCCGATACATCAATTTTGCCAAGCCAGTAGATGAGGTACAAATGAGGTCAAAGGTCGGTGATAGAATGAGCCAAGAACGCTACCGAAACGTTTCTTGTCTCTTTTGGTTTAAACATCTTATTCCTGCCTTCATTAAAAGCATCGTTAAACAGAGGCAACCGGAAGTAAGACAGGAAATGATGTAGGATCACGAGTCGCTTAGGTCTCGTAAGGAATTTTGAGACGAGGCTGTTTTGATCGGATATGATAGAACCAATATGCCCTATGTCATGTTTTATAATCAAATAATGAATATCCTGGTTAGGTGCCCTTACTCGGATAGGAAACTAACACTTTTAAGAACAGCATGTTTGCATATAGCCGCCCAAACCATTGCTGTTGTCATATCTGACACCCCCGGCTTTGATGATGACGCAAAAATTAACATGGCTTTAAATTACTTGTCACAGAGGTTTTGAGTACACGGTGGATTTGTGAATGAGTCCGAAGTTTAAAATTTAAAAACGGTCCTAAAATGAGCTCGACTTCTGCTGCTGCATGGAAAACATTTAGAGACGAGTTGATACAATGTTTTGTGTACGCGCACTCATATAAAAAAACCTCAATTGTTAGAAGGGCGTTCAGTTGTTGATCTTGCTCGTAGACTACCAAACTTTGCCAAGTAAAGATTTTTGAATTATTTAATCGATCGGTGCGGCAGTACGTGTGATCCTACGTTTGGCAATTTAATGAAGTTTGTTAAACGCGAGGAAGACAGTAAGTCATCGGACGTTAGCGTGCAGTTAATTACTGACAAAAGATCTGAGCGTGTTACAAAATACAGTGACAAGAGTAGTGTTAAGGTTAAAAAGATGTCGGCACAAATTGAAAAGAGTAATTGCAGGACTGGTGTTGGTAAGCTTACAAATGGAGACTCGTTTCTTGTAAAAGGTGTATGCGCGTCTGACAATAAAAATACTCTCTGTGAAGAAATGTCAGAGATATTTACTGAGTATGGTGTTGTGGCCTTCCAAAGGTCAGACACTTCTTGAGAGACAGGTCGAGATGACTTGCGGTCAACAGCCTCGTATCTCCCGTTTCTTACCAGCTGAGACGGGACAGTAACGAGGAGAGTGTTGTAACCCACCAGTAAGGTTGTTCAAAATACTCCATGCTTTTCGACTAGAGTGTGAAAAGTTGATACTCCGAACCGTTTTGGACCATCAACCCTTCCGCTTCCTGTTAAGCTTGGCAAGCAGAGCTGTAGCCGCCAAACTTGAGTCGTCTCCCTGAGGAGACTGTAGGAAAATTGTGCGCTGTATAAAGTCAATCTACCGTTACAAATTGGTTACACTCGCAAGTAAAGAAATCCAAATTATATCGCTTCATATTTTATATCGCTTCAAAACAGGAAATGTCATCGTTTCAAACCGGAAATAAAATGATAACATTTAACTTTGAAAGAAATGATATCTTAACTCATTAAACTCAGCTCCCTTTCCTAAGCGTTCATTTTTTAAAATTTTGTGGTACTTTAGTATAACTATTACAGTTTAAATAAACAAGAAAAATGTTCATTTTTTGGTTTGTTTACTTGTACAAAATTTGAAGCTTTGCAAAAAATCAGCGTTAACAGTGTTTAAGGCAGGGATGTCCAACCTTTTTTTAAATTGAGCCAAATTACAAATTTATGTATGCCTACATTCAGCGGGCCGCAAAAATTACATATATATAAAATTTCCTCTTTTTAGTATTAGATGTCATGACCAAATTGCCAGTATTAAAATATATATTTAAAAATGATTCACTAATTAGAAATATTTACTGTGAAATGTGAAAGTATTAAAATCATTACATTACTAGTACTAAAAGTGTTCATGTTGAGCTTTGAAGTGCCAATTACGTCAGTTTCTTTCTTCCGTGCCAGGACCAGCTCAAATTCCCAAAATCTGGAAAAGAAGGTTTTTGTGGCGATTCCAAAGTCGTTGAAGCCAGTAGGGAACCCGAAGATTTATCGATCGTTATCTCTAATCTGTGTCTCCTACAAGATCCTCAAGAGGGTTATCTAAGCATGCGCTGAACCAACTCTTGATCCATTGCTCCAAGAGAGCAGGCTGGGTTTCGACGCGGGAAGTCAACCGTGGATCCAGACATTCTACTCACAGAAAACGACGAATATTTTTTGTCGATTAGTTGTTACAGCCTGACACCATGGCTTTACATGCAAGCTGCTTGAGACTTTGGCCGAATAAGCACATGGTCAGAATCATCATGGAGCTTGTCCGAAACTGAAGTTTCACCCTTACTACAGGTGACAGTAAGCAAAGCATAACGTTTTTCAGGCATCAGTCTCGGCTACCCTTATTTCCAATCTCTATAAGTACGTCTACATCTGCCCTCCACGATTTCCAAAAACTTCAACTGCGCTGACAATCTAGCACAGTTGCATAACTCTGGAAACTGAAAGACTTTTGAAGGGACTTTTAAGTCTAGACATGATCACACTTTTAGTAAATCCTCAGAGTTGGAAGTTGAAGTTCAGTTACACTAAGACGGTGATGGCAGCGTTTCATTTAAGTAACTGTGAAGCTAAACGTGAGCCAAATGTTTAGAGCAGCATTAGACTTTTACAATTTTACTGAACCCTACTTATTTCGTTATAAACTGGACAGATTGCTCACGTTCTATCACCATCTTGTGGCACTGCGCAAAAAACTGTCTTAACGCGTCACATTGCTGAGGCAACAGGCAGGTTCAGGATGGGGTGCTGGTGCTAAAACACCGCGCACAGCTGTCTTATTTTTGTTTCACTCAACAGCTAAGTACTGCGCACCATTTTGGTATCGCAGAATTCAGACTCGCCTTATAGACAGTGTCTTGAATGATGCCTTACTAATAGCCACCGAATGCCTGTGTCGCAATCCAACGGACCATTTACCCATACTTTCAGGCATCCGGCCAGCTGAGTTTCGCCGACTAGGAACGACACTTAGCCAACGGTGCAACCCTAAATCCTGGCCATAACTTAAATTCTTAGAAAGTCGGCAGCGTGGTCGAGTGGTTAAAGCGCCGGACTCGTGACCAACACGGTCTTGGTTCAAAACCCACTTGTACCATTCTGTTGTGTCCTCGGGAAAGACGCTTTACGGCACATTACCCTGCTTGGTGGTCTTGGCAAGCACTTCTAAATTACAGTCATATCTCTATTAAATTACAAGCGGACAGCAATATCTTGGCATCTCCGGAAGCAGGTTGGAGTAATTGCCTACCTCATGTATTAGCGCCTCCGTCGCTTTCCTGCGAATCAGGAGGATAAATATAGAGATAAAATAAAATAAAATAGAATCTCTAAAAGTGTCTGATTCTACTGCCAACCTCCTAATAAATCTACACGTTTCCTTTTTTCATCACTAGCAGCATTGCTGCTACTACTCTAATCTTATTCCAAATCACTTCGCATTGGTTCAAAGTTACTATCTTTACTGTTCCTGAAGTCATTGACAACTATCACTTGATATTATAAAAAATGTAAGGAAATAACATAATTTCTATTAAATTAATCGCAAAACTATGTGAATACTGAAAATGGTGCTTGGGTCAAGCGTCTTAATGTATGTCACTCGACGCAGCAAGCAACTGACATATTCGCTTTGTTTTTCTATAAGGTACTATGACAGCAGTGACATCGAACTCTATACAATATGAAAATATAACTAAAAAATTTGAGTAGGCAGTAGGCCATATAAAAATATTAAGTGGGCCGCAAGTTGGACATCCCTGATTTAAAAGCTAAAAATTTCGTTACCCCAATTAATCCCGAAATAAAAGTTTTCAAAAAAAAGCCAAATTTGCATACATTATATATTATGATGACAAATATAAAACAAATCTGGTGTCAGAAATTTACATGTATTTCATTTGTTTAATTTTTCAAATAATTAGTTCCAATATATTCTTGTGCTTTCGCAATAGTAGGCTTCTCATCTCCGAGCTTTGTGGCGATGATGCACCCCTGGCATCTAAACACGTTCATTTTTAGAAACAAATGCAAAGTTTAGACTCAGTTATTGTAAAAGCATTGAAAAAACTGAAGTTCATTTCAAAACAGAGCCAAAGTTTAAAAAGTTTTTATTCTAAATTTTGAACAACGGTGAATTTTAGAAATTTTTTCTCTTTTGCTTGGTACAAATTATATCAATTGCATGATATCACACAATTTTATCAAATCTATCTACTCTCCGCAACTTTGCTTATATTGGGAATAACAAAAACCTGCTTAAAAAGGACATACACGCTCGATCTTGAGAATTGCTCGAGGTTAAAGTTTCAACATGCTTTATATAACAATTTGCTTCTAGCAATTGTGGATAAATAAATTCACTATGCCAGGGGTTGGAAACCTGCGGCTCACGGGTCAAATGCGGACCGCAAAATATTTTAATGTGGCGGATGTGTGATAGGAATAAGCATATCAGAAACTTTAGGATAAACCAGTGCTCCGCAACAGGAGTGCCTCGTCATCACTAGTTTGTTTGAAGAAAAACGATGAATTTAGAGACATTTTCAAAGTGCTGATCTTTATTTTAGTCATCACTAAGTTTTTGGGACGAAAATTTGTCGCATTATGTCAAAACTTTAGCAATGCAACATGATCAGACTTTGGGCAATGCAGCAAAAGCAATTAGACTGATTAAAGAACAATTACCATTGTTTGGCCGGAAGCTGAATAACGATGTGGTAGCTACTGTTGCAGGTGGTGCAAGTCTTATGGTAAAACTTGGAAAAGATACTTTTCCTGAACATATGATCTGTTATGACCACGCTATTTATTTAGCAATCTACAATGTTTTATATAAAAAATACAGCACAAGTCGAGTAAAGATTTCATTTGGCTTAAGAATAATTGCGAAAGTGACACCGAAAACGATTTTATGCTAAAGTTGAAGATGATTCTGAAGAGATAGAAACCAATAACGCTGTTCCTTTGGAACATAACTTACAAGATGTGGGCCAAAAGTTCGAAAAATTGTAAAGGGTTTTTGGCAATATTCAATAAAAATTGATGACCATTCTCCTGGCCTATATTTTAGAAAATTTTGGAAGTTTCTTTTAGATTATAAAACAAAATGAAATGATCTATTGACAATGCTAGAAAGATTTTACGACAAAGAAATAAACGGCTATGGTGCAGCTTGAATGGCTATGGTGCAGCTTGAAAAAAGGTGAATAAAATAAATGAGATCTGAGAAGCCCTTGCTTCCTTCAAGGTAGCTGTTGATGCTTTAGCCAGTGAAGATGCAGACATGTTGCAACCAGAAAAGATATTTGTAATTGTATTGGAGAAACTTGGTGAACTGCAATTAAACATTAGCATACATTTAATCTAAAGATTCAGGGTTCGAATCGATTAACTTGTACGTGTTTTTGAATACCTCAAAAAATTATCGTACATTGATCAACCTAAAGATCGACTTAGACACAAAAAATGTCGCTAAAGAATTGCTACCATGGCTAAAAGTCCGCTTCAAAGATTGCATGTCAGCAACGGATCTGACAAAGATACCTTTAATGAGGAACATAAAATGACAACAAGTAATAATGGCCGTGAAACTCAAACTTAAATGACTTTAGCTCAAAAACTGCTCAAGTACTTTTCTTGCAGATGACAAAAACGAAGAAGAACAATGAAATGACGTGAGCTTTCGAGTTGTGCAAAAAGAGATAATGTTTTTGCGCCATTACTATAATAAAGAGACTTTGTTTATTTACGGTACAATTGTTTATTTTCTTGTCTTGTCAATCCCAAGAAATCCCGGGATTATGTAATAAAAATTCCGGGAAAATCCCGAAGCTGGTATTTCTAATTTAGTCCCGAAATTCCATCCCTACTTGAATTCTAAGATGAAAATTAGTAGGCCTACGGGTAAAAGTGAGATTAAATGTGTTTGTCAAGGAAACTCTGTCCAGTGCCCTTTCCAAACAAATGGATTAGGCCAACTCTCTCGTAGACAGAGAAGTTTAATTATCTTGGAGTCACATTCTCGAGTGATGGTAGACAAGACAACAAACTGGACACACGTATTGAAAAAGCAAGTGAAGTAATGTGCCAGATTCGCCGATCGATATGTCGTACTGAATCGAGAGCTGTGTACAAAAGCAACGCATTTAGATTTCAGATCAGTTTTTTTGTTCCTATCCTCACCTATGGTCATGAGTGTTGGGTAATGACCGAAAGAGTGAGATCTCAAGTACATGCGTCCAAAAAGGATTTCTTGCGAAAAGTCAGAAATTTATCCCTACTTAACAAGGTTAAAGCACTTATATTCGTCAATCTCTCAACATTGAACGACTACTACTCCGCATAGAACGATCGCAACTGCGCTGTTATGGCCATTTGGCACGAATGTCCACACAACCGAACAGCAAAGCAACTAATAGATGCTTTTCCGAGTGAAAAAAGGCTTAGAGAGCGACCCAGAATTCGCTGGCGGAATTATGTTAAAGACGTGGCCTGATCGCGTCTTGGAATTCAACGTTGCAGAATTGCCGCTATTTGCAGAAGATCGGGATCCTTGGAGATCCCGACTCGAGCTGCTGTCCCCGCAACCCCAAAAGGACAAGCGCGCAAAGGGAAGTACATTGAATTCATTCAATGTTTTTCCCAAAAATGATGTGATGATGATGATACACATATAGTCATTCATGGTGGATTATGAGCAGTACAGTGATCACTTAATTTTTTTGTTTTAATTTTGTTTGTTTTAACTTTTTTCGTCGCTGCAAAGTCTTTCATCCTTTTTAGAAGTAGAGCTCTGTTGAACGACACTCACTCTGTCGTTCACACCATACTCTGGCGTGCCACCATTTTAATACTGATTTGATAATCGGCGTTCTACTGTAGTTATTTTTACATTTTACACCTTATTTTCTAAAACTATAATTTATTGTGAACTAAATAGGCTGCTCGTTTAAAAATTTCTGGCACCGTGATTAAGTAAAGATATACGTATAGAAAGCCGGTATGAGTAGGTCTTTTTTCTAAAATAATATAAGAAAAAAAAACAAACTTTCAATAGTGCTTTTCAATAAACTGCAATGCTGTACTGTATAATATTTTTAATAGATAGCAATATATTGACTCCTCTGAAAACAGATAGCAATGTATTGACTCCTCTGAAAGCGGGTCGGGCAAAAACTAAATAAATCTTCTTAAAATTTACCAAAAATTTAAACTCGCACTCGAAGTTAAACTTGCGCTTACTTTAAAACTTAAATTAACGCAAAACCGTTCCAAACAATCTAAAAGTGAAATAATAAAAAAATAAAGACTTCTTTAAAACTTTTTTGTCTTATTCCTTTAGCTTTTTAAAAAAATAAATATCAAGAACCCAATAATCTTAATGCTTAAAATAATGGAACAAATCTTTTAAATTAATTTTTATTTTGAAAAATTAAAAGACAAAATAAACATTAAATTATATCAGAAAATATTAAACAAAATCGTCTATTTCGATGGAAGTTCCGGAAGACGTACGAGTTAATATAGATTTGAACATTGGCGGTTGTCCTTCCTCGCTTTTCATTGTTGCTGAATTGTTTGAAGAAACATTATTAGATAAACATGAATGATTGGGTTCATTTATCCATGGCGCTTGAGAAGTTGAATTTGTATTGATTATTGGCTTGTCATTTGCACGCTTTGAAAAATTCCAAGAAGCTTTGTTATTCTTATCCAAAAATAAACTCTTTTCGTTTGAAATATTTGAATAAGTCTTGTTAGATTGGTTTTGTAAATTTGGGATATTGTTGGACTTGTTAACTGTTGAGGCGGGGGTTGTGGCTTGGGAGGCTGCAACGTTGACATTGTTTTTAATTGTTGGTTGTACTTTAGAAAAGAAATTGGAAAAGACCGATGAAACGTTATTTGAAATCAAAGTAAATTTTGATTTTTGTTCGATAGTCGAAGATTTAACTTTTATACTAGAAGCTTGTATTTGAAAAGTTGGAACAAGACACACCATGCTCTTGTTTTCTATCTTGAATAATTGCGGTTTCCTCTCAGACAATTTTTTAGAGTTAACATGCATTTTATTTGCATTTTTTTCTATTGCGTTATTTGTAAAACACTTTGAATGGTTTTTTGCTATTTGTGATTTTTGAGCAACGTGATATTGAGTTGTAGGAAGGTAGGCAAAGGAATGATCTTCCTTAAAAGTATTTGGTGATTGTGGTTTTTTATTGAAAGGTAGATGAAACGGTGATTTAAATAACCAGTTAGGATCGTTAGCTTCCATGTTATTGCCAGTTGGAGGGATGTTGGCGTTGTCTTGACTTCCGTTAAGAGTTTTTGGTATAGGTTGGTTTTTAATAAAAGATGGTTGGGATGGTGTGTTTGATATCCACTTTGGACGGTTAGCTTCCACGTTATAGAAAGTTGGAGAGATGTTGGTATAAACTTGACTTTTGTTAATGGTGTTTTGTAATTGATGACTTTCATTCACACCTGTATCAAATGGTGCATTGACCGTGACCTTTGGATTGTTAGCTTGCAGGTTATAGCCAATTGGAGAGATGTTGGTATAAACTTGATTTTCGTTAATGGTGTTTGATAAGTTTTGACTTTTATTCAAACGTGTTTCAAATGGTGCATTAACCGTGACGTGTGAATTGTTAGCTTCGAAGTTATAAAACGTTGAAGGGATGTTAGTGCAAACTTGAATTTTGTTAATGGTGTTTGGTAATTTTTTCTTTTCATTTAAACGTGTTTCAAATGGTGTATTGACGGTCACGTTTGGATTGTTAGCTTCCAAGTTATAAAAAGTCGGAGGGACGTTGGTACAAACTTGATTTTTGTTAATGGCGTATGGTAATTGTTGGCTTTCATTCAAGCCTGTTTCAAATGGTGCATTGACCGTCACGTTTGGATCGTTAGCTTCCATGTTATAGAAAGTTGGAGGTATGTTGGTATAAACCTGATTTTTGTTTATGTTGTTTGATAATTGATGACTTTTATTCAAGTCGGTTTCGAATGGTGCATTAACCGTGACATTTGGATTATCAGCTTGCAGGTTATAGCCAGTTGGAGAGATGTTGGTACAAACTTGAGTTTCGTTAATGGTGTTTCGTAATTTTTGACTTTCATTCAAATCTGTATAAAATGGTGCATTGCCCGTCACGTTTGAATTGTTAGCTTCCAAGTTATACTCAGTTGGAGAGATGTTGGTATAAACTTGACTTTCGTTAATGGCGTTTGATAATTGATGGCTTTCATTCAAATCTGTTTCGAATGGTGGATTGACCGTGACGTTTGGACTGTTAGCTTGAAGATTATAGCCAGTTTGAGGGATGTTTGTATGAACTTGACTTCCGTTAATGATGTTTGATAATTTTTGACTTTCATTCAAACCTGTGTCAAATGATGCATTGACCATAACGTTTGGATTGTTAGCTTCCATGTTATAGAAAGTTGGAGGGATGTTGGTATAAACTTGACTTTTGTTAATGGTGTTTGATAATTGTTTTCTTTCATTTAAACCTGTTTCAATTGATGCATTGACCGTAACGTTTGGATTGTTAGCTTCCAAGTTATAGAAAGTTGGAGGGATGTTGGTACAAACTTGACTTTTGTTAATGGTGTTTAGTAATTGTTGGGTTTCATTTAAATTTGTTTCAAATGGTGCATTGACCGTCAGGTTTGGATTGTTGGCTTCCAAGTTATAGAAAGTTGGAGGGATGTTGGTATAAGCTTGACTCTTGTTAATGGTGTATGGTGATTGTTGGTTTTCATTTGAATTTGTTTCAAATGGTGCATTGACCGTCACGTTTGGATTGTTAGCTTCCAAGTTATAGAAAGTTGGAGGGATGTTGGTACAAACTTGACTTTTGTTAATGGTGTTTAGTAATTGTTGGGTTTCATTTAAATTTGTTTCAAATGGTGCATTGACCGTCAGGTTTGGATTGTTGGCTTCCAAGTTATAGAAAGTTGGAGGGATGTTGGTATAAGCTTGACTCTTGTTAATGGTGTATGGTGATTGTTGGTTTTCATTTGAATTTGTTTCAAATGGTGCATTGACCGTCACGTTTGGATTGTTGGCTTCCAAGTTATAGAAAGTTGGAGGGATGTTGGTATAAACCTGACTTTCGTTATTGGTGTTTGATAATTGTTTTCTTTCATTTAAACCTGTTTCAATTGATGCATTGAATGTAACGTTTGGATTGTTAGCTTCCAAGTTATAGAAAGTTGGCGGGATGTTAGTGCAAACTTAACTTTTGTTAATGGTGTTTGGTGATTGTTGGTTTTTATTTAAATCTGTTTCAAATGGTGCATTCACCGTCATGTTTGAATTGTTAGCTTCCAAGTTATAGAAAGTTGGAGGGATGTTGGTATAAACTGGACTTTTGTTAATGGTGTTTGGTAATTGTTTTCTTTCATTTAAACCTGTTTCAATTGATGCATTGACCATAACGTTTAAATTGTTAGCTTCCAAGTTATAGAAAGTTGGATGGATGTTGGTACAAACTTGACTTTCGTTAATGGTGTATGGTGATTGTTGGTTTTCATTTAAATCTGTTTCAAATGGTGCATTGACCGTAACGTTTGGATTGTTGGCTTCCAAGTTATAGAAAGTTGGAGAGATGTTGGTATAAGCTTGACTTTTGTTAATGGTGTTTGATAATTGTTTTCTTTCATTTAAACCTGTTTCAAATGATGCATTGACCGTAACGTTTGGATTGTTAGCTTCCAAGTTATAAGTTGGAGGTATGTTGATATAAGCTTGACTTTTGTTAATGGTGTATGGTGATTGTTGGTTTTCATTTAAATCTGTTTCAAATTGTGCATTGACCGTCAGGTTTGGATTTTTAGCTTCCAAGTTATAGAAAGTTGGTGGGATGTTGGTATAAACTTGACTTTCGTTATTGGTGTTTGATAATAGTTTTCTTTCATTTAAACCTGTTTCAATTGATGCATTGAATGTAACGTTTGGATTGTTAGCTTCCAAGTTATAGAAAGTTGGTGGGATGTTAGTGCAAACTTGACTTTTGTTAATGGTGTATGGTGATTGTTGGTTTTCATTTAAATTTGTTTCAAATGGTGCATTGACCATCAGGTTTGGATTGTTAGCTTCCAAGTTATAAAAAGTTGGAGGGAAGTTGGTATAAACTGGACTTTCGTTAATGGTGTTTGGTAATTGTTTTCTTTCATTTAAACCTGTTTCAAATGATGCATTGACCATAACGTTTGGATTGTTAGCTTCCAAGTTATAGAAAGTTGGATGGATGTTGGTATAAACTTGACTTTTGTTAATGGTGTATGGTGATTGTTGGTTTTCATTTAAATCTGTTTCAAATGGTGCATTGACCGTCACGTTTGGATTGTTGGCTTCCAAGTTATAGAAAGTCGGTGAGATGTTAGTACAAACTTGACTTTCGTTAATGGTGTTTGGTGATTGTTGGTTTTCATTTGAATTTGTTTCAAATGGTGCATTGACCGTCAGGTTTGGATTGTTAGCTTCCAAGTTATAGAAAGTTGAAGAGATGTCGGTACAAACTTGACTTTTGTTAATGGTGTATGGTGATTGTTGGTTTTCATTTAAATCTGTTTCAAAAGGTGGATTGACCGTAACGTTTGGATTGTTAGGTTCCAAGTTATAAAAAGCTGGAGAGATGTCGGTATAAGCTTGACTTTTGTTAATGGTGTATGGTAATTGTTGGTTTTCATTTAAGCCTGCTTCAGATGGTGCATTGACCATCACGTTTGGATTGTTAGCTTCCAAGTTATAGAAAGTTGGAGGGTTGTTGGTATAATCTTGACTTTCGTTATTGGTGTTTGGTAATTGATGGCTTTCATTCAAATCTGTTTCAAATGGTGCATTGACCGTCAGGTTTGGATTGTTAGCTTCCAAGTTATAGCCAGTTGGAGGCATGTTGGTATAAACTTGTCTTTCGTTAATGGTTTTTGATAATTTTTGACTTTTATTAAAGAATGATTGAAATGGCGCTTTAGACATCGAGTTTGGATTGTTGGCTTCCAAGTTATATTCAATTGTAGGAATGTAAGTATCATTATGATTTTCATTAATTGTTTTGGGTAATTGTTGACTTTCATTCAAACCTATATCAAATCGTGCATTGACCGTCACATTTGGATTATTAACTTGCAGGTTATAACCAGTTGGAGAGATGTTGGTACAAGCTGGACTTTTGTTAATGGTGTTTGGTGATTGATGGCTTTCATTCACACCTGTATCGAATGGTTTATTGATCGTCACGTTTGGATTGTTAGCTTGCTGGTTATAGTCAGTTGGAGGGATGTTGGTATAAACCTGACTTTCGTTAATGCTGTTTGGTAATGGTTGGCTTTCATTCAAGCCTATTTCGAATGGTGCATTGACAGTCACTTTTGAATTGTTAGCTTCCAAGTCATAAAACGTTGGAGGGATGTTAGTACAAACTTGATTTTCGTTAATGGTGTTTGATAATTGATGGCTTTCATTCAAATCTGTTTCAAATGGTGCATTGACCGTCACATTTGGATTGTTGGCTTCCAAGTTATAACCAGTTTGAGGGATGTTGGTACAAACTTGAGTTTCGTTAATGTTGTTTGGTAATTGATGACTTTCATTCACACCTGTATCGAATGGTTTATTGATCGTCACGTTTGGATTGTTAGCTTGCTGGTTATAGTCAGTTGGAGGGATGTTGGTATAAACCTGATTTTCATTAATGCTGTTTGGTAATTGTTGACTTTCATTCAAGCCTGTTTCGAATGGTGCATTGACAGTCACTTTTGAATTGTTAGCTTCCAAGTCATAAAACATTGGAGGGATGTTAGTTTCAAATGGTGCATTGACCGTCACGTTTGGATTGTTGGCTTCCAAATTATAGACAGTTTGAGGGATGTTGGTACAAACTTGACTTTCGTTAATGGTGTTTGATAATTTTTGACCTTTATTAAAGATTGATTGAAATGGCGCTTTGAACATCGAGTTTGGATCGTTAGCTTTTGCGTTATAGTCTGTTGTAGGATTGTAGGTATGCTCTTGACTTCCGTTAATAAGTTTTGGTGACTGTTGATTTTCCTTGAAGGTTGGTTAAAGTCGTGATTTCCGTATTAAATTTGATTTGTTCAGTCCAGAGTTACTTTCTATAGTAGCAATGGATATTTGGTCTTGATTTTTTAGACTAGGTATTAGCATTTGTCCGGTTAAGTTAATTAATGTTGAGTATTTGTTATCTTTGAAGAGTTCAGAAGGTTGTGTTTTCTGTAACAAGTTAGACGGTGTGTTAAGTATCAAGTTTGAATGTTTTGATTTATTGTTATTGCCAGTTGCAGGTAAGAATGTTTGATCTTGGCTTTCCGTTTTAGCCGTCGACTTTTCCGTTTGTAAAATACTTTTTTCTAAATCTTTAATTTTATCAAATGTTTGTTGAGGTAATGACTTCATCGTTATGTTAGACTGGTTAGGATTATTATTATTGGCAGTTGTAGACAAATATGTATTATTATAATTTTCTGAACTGTTTATTGGCATTTGTTTTTGTATACTAAATTTTGGTAAGTATGCGTCCCCAATCAATGGTTGATTAGTTGGTTTGTGTGTCATATCGGGTTTTGCTGAAGTTAAGCTGCCATATGTATATGCATTATGTTCTGATTCTGCTTTTTTTATAAGATAAATACATAAATCGATTGATTTGTGCAATTGTTTTGTTTTTTTGTTTTCATCATTTATTTCTCGTTCCATTTTAATGGATTTGTTTTCCCAAAATATTTTTCTTTTTGTAGCATGACATTTCAACTGTTTCTCTTTGTCAATTTTTTCTCGTAATTTAAGTACATTCAGACTTGTTAACGCTTGTTTTGTTTCAAGTTCTTCTTGTTTCATTTGAAGTCTTTTAATTTCGGTTTTTGTTTCATCAACTGATTTTTGAAATTTTTTTTTATCTATTGTCAATACTTTTCTATTTTCATCTCTTAACTCATCATATATCTTTTCAATTGTTAATTTTTCCTCATTTGTCTTAACAGATGAAGCATCAATTTTGGTTTGTACACAAATTGATAGTTTTTTTGTTTTAGAGAGATTTTTATCCCAAAGTACTTTTGAATTTGTTTTCTGGTTCATTTCTAGTTGTTTTAAATCTTTAGAGGTTTGTTTATTAGTTTTATTTAAGTGTTGGTTTTCCATCTTGAAATGTTTTTTCATTTGTAACTTTTGTTTATATTGGATAAGTTCGTTTTCTTTGTTGTCCATTTTATTTTCATAGTTTTTCAACTGATCCAATTTATCAAATAAGATATTAGGAATCGAGTAAGTTTTGTCAATGATTGCGGCTTCGATACGTTTTTGTTCCAAAAAATTTTGCAATATGTTATCTCTTCGTTTTTGATACGCCTTATTTTGCTTTAACATTGTTTTGTGTGATCGTTTAGTCTGTAATTTCTTTAGTCCAGTTGGAGGACACAAAAAGTGTGCTCGACGTCTGGAGAATTTAACATTATTCTTTGGGTTCTCATGTAAATTCTGGAAAAAAGAAACCTCTATTAAAACTTTGCGCTTTTAAAATTACAAACCAACGACAAAGATAAAGTATTTTTTTTATTTCTACACATATATTTCTTTAAATTTAACATTTTATATTTAAAAAAAGCGTAAAATTTTATATTTAAAAAATATATTAATTCAAGTCGACTACGGTAGGTGAGGGCTATTTTCTTATAATATAAAAAAACAGATTCACTTTTTGGATAAACAACTATAACTGTATCAGAGTACAACTATAGCTGTATCACACTTTCGTGTCTTTAAGCATCTTGCAATCTAATTTGAACGAAACTTTTATAGGTCTTCGCTTAAATGTCATTTATAATTTTATATAAAAAAGTGTAAGTCTGAATTTCGTACAAAAATTTAGGAAATCAATTTTTTTTTAATAAACTCTCATTTCGATCAAGTGTCGTTTTGATCATGTGTCATTTTGATCAAATGCCATTTCGGTCAAGTGTCATTTCGATAAAGTGTCGTTTCGTCGATAAAGTGTTGTTCGATCAACTGTCGGGTCACGAGACTAATCTGAGGTCATGTAATAATATGGTGATAAAAGATGAAAGAATTAAAATTTCTATTCTTCATTTGTTTATCATTGATCAACAGTTATCCCGTGAAGTTAGTCATTCTATGCGATATTTTGTTTGTGATCGGAGAATGTTACGATTAAAAACACTTGATGTTTTCTAGATTGAAATGAATCGCTTTTGCGGGCAAAAAACTGAAAGTTTTAGTAACATATTCAATTTATTTCTTGGACTATTTCATATTTATTTTAAATTAAATCAATGTGTGTTTCAGTAAACTTCACTTTATCAAAACCAGCCACCAGCAGCTGCGAGTTTCTTTTTAAAACAGCAAGTTTCTTTTTAAAATTTGGTTAGAAGCGGCAACAAAGCGCTTTTTTGCAATGATCAATCACTTGATGATAAATTTAGCTTTGTCGATTTTTATCCATTGCCCAGATGCATGGTGTAATTCAAAAAGTTGAAATACCTGCCTGTGATAGAATGTATACCGCTTATCAAGCCGAAGGATCGCTTTGGCAATGAAAAAGAATTCCGTTCAGATTGACAAATGGAGTCCCATGTTTCCAAGAATTATGATGATGATGATGATGATATTTTATTTATGCTTAGTAACATTATTAAGTACATGCAATGTAGAGTACTATGAAGCATGAAAAGGAAACGCGACACAACGACGAACGTTAAACATGCAGAAAATATAGAGAGAGTTGAGAAAGATAAAAAAGGAAGCACGGCCGCGTTACCTAATTCAAACTAAATATTAATATTTAAAAAGACAAAAAGACAAAAAATGACAAACATTGTGCAGTGCAGGAACGGTTATGTTAATCAAAGATATAAAAGGAAAGAAAATAATCTACAAAGGAATAAAAAATAACGAGAGAAATCGCATAAGATGAAAAAGTAAAGTGAGTAAAAAATCGTTCACGCCATTTTTTACTCACTTTACTTTTTCATCTTATGCGATCATCAGGTGGAAACTTATTCAAATAGAATGTTTTAATTCTATTTGAATAAGTTTCCACATGACGATTCTTAGGATGAAACAGGCTGTCGTGGATTTTAATTGTTAATTTTAATCTATTTTAGTGCTTTTATTAATAAATACTGCTCTAACTATTTGGTTATTGAGCTGTGTACCGGCGAAGTAAAGCAAACAGATATATATACTGTACATTTCGAAGAGAGAATAAAGAAGTATAAAGTTTAGAAAATAAAAGAACATGCCAAATGTGTAAATTGATTTGAATAATCAGTTAAAAATAAGGTTGATTGTCCATTCAACGGTTTGAATTTGTTATATCAATTGATTTCAATTCTCTTGCGTAGCATACACTCTTTCTTGATGTAGATTGAAACTGTTTTGAAGATTGTGGCCTGATTGAGAATTCATAAGAGAATCAATGTTGATGATTGCTCATTAGCTTTATTAATTAAATAATTAAAAGCAACAAAATCCACGGGTACGTATGCTTATTTGAACAACATCACAGTTGGAGGAAAAACACAGGACGAGCACGATGTTAATTTAGCAAAGTTTTTAAAGGTAGCTAAAGATTGTAATTTAACCTTGAATAAAGACAAGTGTGTCTATTCTGCTGAGTGTATTAACTTGCTGGGTTATCAAATCAACAGCGGTGTTTTGAAGCCTGATCCGGAACGAGTCGAGACATTGTTAAAACTTTCTCCGCCACGCAACAGCAAGTAGCTGCAACGAGTTGTAGGACTGTTCGCCTACTACGCCCAGTGGATTGGAAAATACTCTGATAAAATTAAACCTTTAATCAATAACAGTTGTTTTCCATTAACAGGCAGTGCTCTGGAAACCTTTAAACTTCTGAAGTCATAATTGGCGGACGTCTCTCTGGGGGTCATTGACGAAAAGGAACAGTTTGTTGTAGAGACAGATGCTTCTAATGTAGCACTTTCTGCTACTTTAAATCAAAATAATCGACCCGTAGCATTTTTTCTAGATCTCTGACTAAAAGTGAGCTTCAACACTCCAACGTTGAAAAGGAAGCGGCTGCTATAGTGGAAGCAGTCCGCAAGTGGAGCCATTTTTTGGCAGCTCGTCGTTTCAAACTAATCACAGACCAGCATTCAATTGCCTTCATGCTTGATGACGAGAATCACGGAAAAATTAAAAATGCAAAAATATTGCGTTGGCGAATAGAACTTTCTCAGTTCGACTACGAAATCGTGTATCGTGCGGGTGAGTTTAATACAGCACCAGATGTGTTGTCTCGAATGTATCGTGCTCAAATTTCGCTCAATCAATTGTATGAAGTTCATTCGAATCTGTGCCATTCTGGGGTTACCCGAATGTATCATTATGTTTGCGCTAAGAACTTACCGTATTCGCTTGATGAAGTAAGAAAAATGACCGCTTCTTGTAAAATATGCGCTGAAGTAAAACCGCGTTTTTACAAACCACCAGAAATGCACGTAATCAAGGCCACAAAGACCATGGAACGACTTAGCACTGATTTTAAGGATTCTATTGGAAATCTTAACCGTAATAACTATATGCTTACTGAAATAAATAAGTAGTCTAGATTTCCGTTCGCATTTCCTTGCTCTAATATTAATGCCGAGACTGTTATTAAGTGTTTGACGCAGTTATTTTTGTTATTTGGGTTTTGTTCATGTATTCATTCGGATAGAGGATCTGATTTTATGTCAAAAGAGCTTATTGCATTTTTACGAGGCAAAGATATTGCTTATAGTCGGACGTCTGTATATAACCCGCGTGATAATGGTCAATGTGAAAAGTACAATGACGTAATTTGGTCTGGTGTCAAATTAGCTTTAAAATCGCGAAATTGGCCTTTATCAAAATGGGACGTTGTTTTGATCGATGTATTGCATTCCATCCGTTCCTTGCTATATACGGTTGCTAATACGAACCCCCACGAGCGATTTTTAATGTTCAATTGTTGCTCCACTCTCGAAATTTTTATTCCTTCTTGGCTGTCTTCTCCTGGACCTATCTTGTTGAAACATCATGTCCGAACTAGTAAATACGATCCTCTCGTTGATAAAGTCGAGCTCATCCAAGCTTTTCTTACCCATGCACGCTTGAGGTGGCAAAATGGTCGGGAAGTTACAGTTTCATTACGAGATGCGTCACCCTTTGGAGAAAAAGAAATTCTCGATGACGTAGGCCTACAACCTTTGAACAACACTGAACTGCTTCCTGAAGAAAATTCGAATAACTCCCAATCTTCCTCAGACACAGTTGTGACAGATTCTTCAGCCGAAAACGAACCAGTAAACGTTTCTGAACAACAGGTTCTACGTCATTCCACCCGAGAACGGCGTCCTCCAGATCGCCTTACTTATGACCATAAACACATGCACTAATCTTGAGGGTGGGGTGAATGATGTAGTATGGAATCGAACTATACTCACCAAAAGACTGTAATTAGTTTATTTGTTTCGCTTTTGTTGTTACACGCTTGTACAATCAGTAATCAAAGAATAATCATCTTAACCGAGTTATTTAAGTTGCTTTTTTGTACCATCTCTCAGTTTAGTTATTCGTTATGTAGTGTTTATGGTTAACGTGTATTTAATTGTGTTATACTCGTATGTCTTTGCAGCGTCTTAAGTTGACCTAAATTACAGGAAATGGGTTCTTTTTAATTAACGGTTCAACTCAATATATAATAGCTATTCTTTTAGTATTCATTCTTTTAGTATTCCGCCTTTCAAACGAAATGCTATCAACATCATAGAAAAACTTTAAATTATAGGCTTAATTTTATTTTACCGAATTATAATTTATAGGTTAGATTTGCACGAATCAGAATAAGGTTCCCAAACAAATTTTTTTTCATTGCACCTATTTTTTGTTGATATCAATCAAATGAGCCAGTTTTAAAAGGCAGTGGTGGTGGTGGTGGTGGATTTACCCGACCCATTTCTGGGGATGGGGGCGCGGATCAACTCTGCGGAGTCCCAATAATCGGGCGACTCCCCGCGACCGGGACCAGAGGTCCAGAAGTGAGAGGGTATGGACAAATATGGCCCGATGCAGATATTCTAGTGCAGAGCAGTCAAGCACGAGATGTGAAAGATCCTGTGATTGAGAACCACAGTTGCTGCATGAAGGAGTCTCGGCTCGAACAACCCTGTGGAGATAAGAGTTCAGGAGAATGCTGTTCCCGTTGCAGCGTAAACGGAAGAGAGCACAGCGAGCAGAGCGAGGGAAAGTAAGGTCCTCGGGAGATACTGAAGGGATTTGGTGTTGAAAGAAACCAGATTGGACACTTCGTCTCCAACTGGTGTAGAGAGATAGTCGTTGGGAGGAAATAAGGGGTGCGAGGAACACTGATATTCTTGAAGGATCAAGAGAGGCTCCGGCTTTAGCTAGAGAGTAGCTAAGTCGTTACTTGGGAGGGAAGAATGACCAGGTATCCATTGCAGATGGACTACCTTCCATTGGGATAGAGAATTGAGAAGGGATTGTGTATTGGATAGGGATTTGGGGTTAAATATGGTAGGGTGCAGAGAGCATTGATAGGACAGATAAAGAATCGGAAAAAAGGTGATAAATTTAAAATTACATGTCTTGGAGTGAGAGATACACCACTCAAGAGCATGTAGGATAGCGAAGATTTCGATACTATAACTGGTAGCCCAGAGACCTGTCGAGAAGGAGAACGAGGTAGCAGTGACACAATTTGTACACTTGATATGTATCCCTGCACCACCCTGTCCCAGCCCGCCAGGTACCGAACCGTTAGTCCAGGCAGAAATATCGCTATGAGATAGGGAGGAAAGATGGGAGGTAGCTGTGGTGTTGCGAATGGAGGGGAGTCTTTGCGAGAGCATGGGGATGAGAGGTGGAGTGAAATTGTGTAAGTAGATGGGGTAGAGCAGCGGGTTTAGGAGGGCAGAGTATTACAGGTTCACGGGCAAGATGTAGGTTAGGGGTAAGGTTATGTGATTTCAAGAAGGATCTCCATGAGCTCTTCTTGAGACGTGTACAGGGGTTAGAGTTCGCAAGAAAGGCTATGGGAAAGGTTGAAGGTAAACGGAGGGTTTGTTCAAAGAAGGAGAGGAATTGGTGGGTGAGGGTGACTCGTAGTGGAGGTAGAAGTGCTTCTATATGAAGTAGAGGGATGGGAGTGGACGATAGACAACCTGTGATTACTCTACAGGAAGATCTATGCGTCCTCTGCACGGAGGTGATGTGAGTAGGAGATGAGAAAGGAAACCAGCCTGGGGAAGCATAGGTGAGGATGGGGAAAATGAAGGCTTTATATAAGGTGCATAAGGATTCTTTTGATGGACCCCAGGAAGCAGAGGCGATGGAGCGGAAAGCACAAAATCGGCTGTGAAACTTTTTCCGTAAGGATAAGACATGATGTTTGAAAGAGAGAGTGCGGTCGAAGGTTACACCGAGAAAGGTTGGATGAGGGTTGAATTTGAGAGGGGTGTTAAGAAGTACAGAGAGGGTTGTATATGTGATTGGTAGGGGTCTAAGCTGAAGAAGGATGTTTCACATTTGAGGAGTTGAGAGGAAGGCGCCATTTTGAGGACCATTCCACCAGTCTGTTGAGGGCAGCTTGTACTACGGAAGTTGCACACTCAATACTCGGGGAGGAGGCCCAGATGGCTAGGTCATCTGCATAGAGAGAGGTCTTAACAGATGTAGGAAGGAAAGTGGGAAGATCATTGATATATAAAGAGAAGAAAACTGGTCCTAGAACTGAACCTTGGGGAACTCCTCTTTCGAGACGGAAAGGACAACTGTATGAATTACAGATACGGATTTTTGAACGGCGATCTGAGAGGTAGGATCGTATCCATTCAACAAAGCATAGAGGAAGATCTAATGAGAGGAGTTTAGAGAGAAAGGCAGAGTGCCAAACTGAGTTAAAAGCTTTCGCAAAATCCACAGTGGCAAGGACTGTACGTGCGCCTGGATTAGATTGATGGAAGGAATCTGCGATTGACTGTGAGAGAAGGAGAACCTGATCCACAGTCGATCTACCAGGTCTAAAACCAGCTTGCACGGGTGAGAGAATGTCTTGTTGTTCGAGAAAATAGGTTAGTCGTCCTAAAATCATTCTTTCAAAGAGTTTGAAGGTACAGGAAGTGAGAGCAATGGTTCTATATGAAGAAGGTGAGTCAGAGGATTTTCCGGATTTGAGAATGGGGATGATTGTTGATTGCTTCCAGGTAGACGGGAAGGTGTGTTTTGACCAAAAAAGGTTGAAGATATATAAAAGAAAATGTAACGCAGATTGTGGGAGGTGGGATAGAAGAGGGGAGGTAACTTGATCAGGGCCTGAAGAGGTTGCGGTTGAGAGTTGAGAGATAGCTGTGGAGAGTTCAAGAGAGGAGAATGGTGAACAGAAAGTGAGATGCAGGGTGTTGCAATGTGCAGTTCTGATATGATTCATCTGAGCTTTCTCGGTGCTTCGAAAAGGTTTTAGGGTTTGGATAGAGAAATGGGACTGTAGATGTGAAGAGAGATGGTTGGCACAATCTACAGGAGTATGGCAATTTGGGAAGTTGCGGAGGTCAGAAGTAGTTGGGGAGGGGGATCTAGAAATGGAGCGAAGTAGAGAAAAGACTTCACTGGGACAGGTTTTAGGAGAAAGGATAGAGCAAGTTTTCTGCCATGACTTAGCTTTAGCCTTAGAAATCACAGTGGAGGTATATCTGGAAGTAGCGATATTGTGCTGGCGGTCTTCTTCGGAACAATGTGCCTTTGCAAATGCTTTTCGACGTTCGCGACGACATCTGCGACTTCAGAAGACCACCAGGCTTTAGCAGGGCGGTTGATGCTGCCCAAAGGAATGGCAGAAGTGGCAGCATCATTGAGGAGTTTGGTAAAGGTGTGAGTGGCTTCAGAAAGAGAAAGTGTTATAAAGTTAGAGGGAGTAGGGCATGGGTATCAATATAAGTAAGGTAATCGTCCCAGCGAGCTTTATTGTAGTTAAATGAGGGGGGAGGTGGATAGAGTTAATTAAGGGGGAAGTTAAAGGGGAATAGTGATAGAGATAGGAAGATGATCTGAGCCGAGATCCGGGAGGGTTTGCCATGTGCATTTAGAGGCTATTCGGGCAGGAATTAGGGAAAGATCAGGGGAAGAGCGGTTTTCGGTGGCACGGTGTAGTAGGGTGTGGTGTTCGGGGTTATGAAAAGATGGCCACTGATGAAAATAAGCATAAAGACAAGAATTAGCGGTGAGTGGGATAAGTAGTGAAGAGGTTTGGGGTGGAAGAAGGGACTAAGAAGAGTTGTCCCAAAGAAAGTAGAAGAGATAGGGGGGCGGTCAATTGGGTTTTAGAATGCTGTCCATATGTGACCGCGCATTGGACAGCAGGGATAAAAAATGAGAAGAAGAATCGTCCAAGGGAGAATCACACGAGGATGAGACCCTCTCCAGTGCAAGGAAGGGGACTGCACCACCACGTTGAGGTGGCTTGTCGTTGGTGCAGTTTAAAAGGCAGTCGGCAGAATGATCGAGTGGTTAAAAGCGCCGTATTGATGACGAACGTGATTGACACAGTTTTGGTTCCACTCCTACTTGCGTCAGTCTCTGTTGTATCCTTGGGAAAGACACTGAATAGAAATTTCTTCTTGCTTGGCGATCTTTGGAAGCAGTTCTAAGTTTCAGTCATACCTCTAAATAAAAAAAACAAAAAACTAAATAAAAAATTTCAACAAGATAGCACTATTTTAGCATTTCCAAAAGCAGGTCGGATAGTCGCTTGACGATTATTCTAAGTATAGCAACTCCGATGTTTTCTTGCAAGTCAGGAGAGGATAAACAGAAATAAGGTAAAGCGAAAAGGGACATTTTTATTGAAGCTGTTTGGCCAATAAACTAAACTAAACGAATTTAAAATCTATAAAAAGTTACCTTGTCTTGAACTGATTTTGTAGATGCAACTTCAATTGGGATTTGCTCGCAATCTGAGTAAAGAAGTTATTATTTGTTTTAACAAAAGTTAGCGACGATAAGTGTTATCATTAGCTTACATTAGCATGAATCCAGGCACGAATCAAACACATATGGTTTTATAAAACTAAGCTCAACTTTTTACCCAACCCCCAAAAAATAACATTGTTCGGATTATAATAATGTAAACAATGGTTTTATGTTTACACCAACAACCAGTACCTTGGATAAAATCGCACATGTCATCAATTAAGTCAATGCTTTGATTTGACTTATATCCAGCTTGGACGTTCTTTAATGAAATATTCATCATCTTTTACAAAATTTGAAATTTTGTTTTGCGTTGAAAATACAAAAGCTGGTAAGGTTTTACAATTTTCTAAAATCTCTAAAAAACATAAATAAATTTTTTTAATATTTAAAATATAGATTGTTAAACTGTGGGACGTAAAAGGCTCATACGGGGACGCGAGCAACTCGCTGCAAACTAAATAAATAACTGCATTGACATAAAATAAATGCAAAAAAGAGAAGGCATGACAGTGATTATTTAAAGCATGGTTTTATAAAATCTACGGTGAATAAAATGTAATCATATTACAATCAAATACAGTAATACATATACATTCATGCTAAAATGAAACAAAACGAATATAATCAAGTGTCATGAAACTCTGAGATCCAGGTCTTTACCTATTGCCACGAGAGATAAGCTTGCAACAATCATACGAGCCCTGAACTACGTTAAAGCGAATGCTGTCACTACAAAACTGTTTACCACCTTTGCAAAGATATGAATTTCAATCGTGAAACTCTGTTTTTTTATATATTTTCTCGGTGGTTATCAAAAGTTAACATGCTACCCTTCGTGTATAAAATAAAAGATGAACTTATCCTGTTTTTTGAAGCTCACAGGAAACAAGGTCTTTTTTTGTCAATCAAATCAAAGATTTTATTTGACGTTAGCAAACTTGTTAGATATTTTTGAAACGCTAAATAATATATAGATTTGATCTTGCTGGGCAACTGTATCAATGACTACGATACCATCAACGCTTTCGTGGCAAAACTGGAACTGGACATAGTCAAATTCAAAAAGGAAATGCAGCTTTCTTTCTTAAACCAGATATTGTCCTTGAGAAAACCAGATTGAACTTCAGGGCGAGCTTAAAATCGAGATGGACAATGATCTGCGACTTTTAAAACAAGAATTTGAACGCTACTTTCCGGATTCAAGCGACAATGAACTTCCAAAATTGAAGATGCCAGGTAATCTTTTTTGTCTGAAAAAGGATATTCTTTCCGAAGATTTGTGGGAGGAATTTTTGGAAATAAAATGTCACTCCAATGCAAAAAGTAATTTTCCAGCTATGTCACTGACTGATTTCTGGGCAATATATGTGCACATATACAAGAGGGTAGGTGCTATAGCTACGAATACTCCTTCTGTTTTTATCGAGTTACATGTGCAAAAGTGGCTTTTCTTCCTAAGTATAAAGACAAAACACAGCAATAAATTTGAGTGTGAAGCCGATCTAAAGAGTATTATCTGGTACAAAGTCACGAATTAAACTTTTGGTTTCCAAAAAAGAGTGTTTCTATGGAATCAGTCTTGATACTATCTGCCTTCCACAATCTACAAAAATTTTTCCTATGAGAATGATTTAGCACTGTTGCACACTGCAATTATAGAATTGTAGTATTGTGACACATATGCTTTGCGACACTAGACTGGTGAGTAATACTCAGCAGTCAAATAAGCTAGAGATAGGACAAATATACGCAATGTTTTAGCAAAAACACTCTATATTAAGCACGTAAGTCGCCTCAGCAATGTAAAGCGTAAAGATAGTTTTTTGCATAATGCGACGAGATGGTGACAAAACGTGAGCAATCTGTCCAGTTCTGCAAAAGAAAATTAAGAACTGGAAAGAATGGTAGACGTCTATTGTTGGTCTAAACTCTTAGTTCACGTTTGGCCTCTCGATTGTCTAAATAAAAGCTGATGATGTCACAGACTATAGAAGTTATTAATTAATCTTCGTTCATGTGACGTAATAACTAGCCACTGATTAGCTTTTATACTATCAACAACAAAAAATTGCGATAACAGAAAAACTATTATGCAATTGTTGATGTGCCCAACCGTAAATAAACTTTCAACACTAAGCGGCAGAAAATTTACCGATATTTCAATCGCCTCCAAAAAAATTCATTAGTCGGTTGCTTTGTAGAAAAACTAATAGAAGCGAGGTTTTTTTCTGTTTTATTTAATCCGAAATGTGCTCTCGGCGAAACCTCAAAATATTCGTGTGTTAAATAACTGTTGCTAGATTGTTTTTAATTTAAATTAAACTTTAAAACTCACTTTTTTATATTTTTTCTGGAACGTCTGTGTCAAAAATGTATCCATAAATGTTATACAACAAATAAAATTTCAGTAACTTTTTAATAAATATTAATTGTGACATTGTGACGTTTCCAATGACAAATAATCAGACCAATGTTTAATGTTAATGCGTAATTTTTTTTAATCTTGAAATTTGAGAAAATTTTCGGAGCATGATGATTGGAACGTTTGAGTATTTTTAAAACGAAAGAGTCAATACTATAAAAATGTTTAATTATTATTTTTGACTGTAAGTTAAGCAACGTACTTGAAGCGTTAAAATTAATAAAATGATAATCGTAGTGCGACGTGCTCGCAAACCTGTTCTTGTTATTTTTGAAATTTCTCACAAACGCGCTTCACGACCAGCTCCAAACTTTTTCAATTTTATTTTTACCATTCGAAAGCGGTGATCAAAACCTCAACCGAAAGCGATAGTCGAAAGGCGACAATCAAAACATTTGTCGAAAAACGGTTTTCCACAAAACGGTCACTGCATAAATTAATTTTATCACATTTATCACATAAGCACATTGCTCACTCACTTACCGATGAGGTGAAGCGGATGAGCAAAGTACTAGTCGATATCCAACAAATTTACAAATTATACTCTACAGGAGTAGTCAATGTCCAAAAGGACTAAAGCATTGATAGCAACAAACAGTGGCCTACCGAGGATTTTTTAAAGGGGGTCATATAATATTACAATCAAATATACTCCTACTTTGTGAAAAAAATGTTTTCAAGTCAAAACTAAAAAAAAGGTCTTCAATTTCAATCAGTGTCGGATTTTGTGATTTTCGCCCAAAAAATAAAGTGTTCTCCATAGAAAAAAAAGTTTAAAAAAAAAGGTTTTCAATTTCAATCAGTCTCGGATTTCGTGATTAAAGTTAAAAAAACAAAAAAAGGGAATCTGTCTTCGTTTTCTGACGGGATTTCTGCCCTAAAGTATTAGTGATCATAAGCGTATTAGAATTGAATATTATTAGAATAGAATAGGATATTGAATAAAAAGCATAACATTAGAAATGCTATCCTATCTGTAGTAGGCCTACGTATTAGTAATCTTCAAAGGGGGGCTAACTCAATGCCACCCCTAAATTTGCTACTGGCCGCAAAAGATTAAATTATGAATTTCTGCTACAAGAAATGGATGTTTCGACTCGATCACACCCAGTCGTTCAATTATATCGGTCAAAATCTATTGCGAAATTACCACATGACATTACTCAGATACCAGTAAGCTACGCCATAAAGCACATATAAGACCGCGCTGATTATTTAGCGCAAGAGGAAAAGCCTGATGGTTCGAATCCCGTGGGCTCACTTTTAATATGACGCTTAACATTTAGGCGTACGACGAAACACGGCAGCTTTTTGTTTTATTTTACAAAAATCTAGTTCACGGTTTAAAATTAAGATTTTTTTGAAAGGATGAAGGTACAAAAAGCTGAATAAATACACGGACTCGGCTAATAATTTAAGCACATAGATTACTTTAATGTTGATATACGAGTATAATGTAACGTTTCAAAGAATCAGCGTTTATTTATTGTGTTGTTGCATGCAGCTTCAGTTGTCTTTGGGTATATGAGCTAAGTTTAGTTTAGTTGCCGTCTCCCTAATTGCAAACTTTGCTCTATTTTGTTTTCAATTATTAGCAATTGTTCTTTTGGATTCAAATAAAAACAAAATACTACTGCTACTACTAAGTTGGTTCTTTTCCGAATTTCATTGGTCGCTGTAGTTATTAATAAAAAGGCACGTCACTCAAAAGGAGTTGAAATATTTCAATGGAGACAAATTTTCAAATTAGCTGCATGTTTCTAATTACCAACTTACTTTATAGTTATTTATAAATTACTTATTGACCTAAATTTCTGATTGACCACTGGTCGTATAACAAGAATTGCTTGTGGCGCACAAAAAGTTTTATAAATCCCTTGAGTTTAGTGACCAATATGTAATGGAGTTTGGACTAGTTTACCAGACGTCAGCATAACAGTAGTGGGAGATTGGTTATTTTTTAGAAAAATGGTATATGGGCCAAAAAATTTTAAGAATTTCTGCTTTAGATCAACACTCTATGATTTAGCGAAACAATTGTCAATTTTATTGAACTTTAAGCATATTTAAATTAAAAGATGGAGGAGGTTTGAATAATGCAATCCGTTCAAGGAGGTAAACGTATAACCCAGTTGCCGTTGTTTGCTCGTTTTGCAATAAGAATTGTTTAAATACAGTTTAGTTTTTATGAAACACTTTTGTATGCAAAATTACTGTAAAATTTAAAACCTAGTAAGCACATTAGTTGATATGGACCATTCATATTTTGCTAATAATGTATAAATAATCTACATTTAATCAATATAATTTCATGTATTTCATAATATTTTGTTGATTTAAAATAAATAAATTTCATTTTGTTTTTTGAAAAAAAAGGTCGGTGTTAGGAGGCACTGAAAGCAATGGGTGATTTGCTTTAGCTACCACATTGGACAGCAAGGCCTGGACTCCAGATTTTACAGATTACTTTTCTCACAATCGTGTGGTTGTTTATTAAATTTTAATTCACTCGTTTATAATTTTATAGCACCTTATATGTACAGCCACGGCCTACTAAAGTTGGCCGAATATTAAGTAGGCCGTGGTACAGCGTTACATTTTTAATAATTGATGTAGTTCAATGTTAGTGATCCAACTTATAAATGCATCACCCAGAACAAAAAAAGTTAGAGGGCACCAAAACGGTAAGCAATTTCTTCAAAACAAAAGCATAAGTTTATTGAAAAATATTTTTCATTAGGCCTATTAAAAATAATAAAAAAATACTTTAGTAATACAAAACTTTATATTTTATAGCTTAACACAAGTCAACTCATAACAAGTTAGATTAGTATTAATAGCTTTATGTAAAATTTAAAGTAACATGAACTTTAATTTTTAGTCGACAGAAAGTTGCAGTTTTGTGAATGACTATAATATTAATCGTGATAATATAAAGCGAGAGAGGCCAAGCTTTAAATGTCAGAAACTACGAGTACTTAAAGAAATTTAATCGAAAAATGAATTTTATTAACTATATTGAATTCTTATTTCAAAATTGATTGAAATTTAAAGTAACATGAACTTTAATTTTTAGTCGACAGAAAGTTGCAGTTTTGTGAATGACTATAATATTAATCGTGATAATATAAAGCGAGAGAGGCCAAGCTTTAAATGTCAGAAACTACGAGTACTTAAAGAAATTTAATCGAAAAATGAATTTTATTAACTATATTGAATTCTTATTTCAAAATTGATTGATTTAACGTCTTGGAACCCGCGCGGCTTGAAACGCGTGCAAATTAATTCTAAGCTTTTATTTGTCGTTTTATTTTTAGTTCATCATTTGTGTTTGGAAGCTCGCTGCGTTTCAGTTAACCTGATTTCTTGTTTAATTATCGTCTTTTTCTATTCGTTTTGCTTCAGGTTTTTAACTGAATCAAAACCACCAGTTTGGTTTTCTTTGAAAGCTTTACAATTTTATGCAGTTAAAAATGAATAAATTATTTAAAAAGGGAACTCCAGAAACGGAACCGAATGAACCAAAAGCTGAGCAAATATACAAACACTGGCTCAAAACTTTTTAATGTTTTCTAACTTCAACCGAAGCGACAAGAATGAAAGTAGACGATGAGTCGCAGCTTAATAAGACATCTCTCTTATTTAACAAAACTAATCCAAACTGTCGAAAACTAAACTAGGCCAAACTTGCAATCAGTGCTAGATGCATTGTAGGATGCATAGACCGGGAAAATTAATTTTTAAAACTTTTCTTAACAAAAAATTCCAGCGAAATACCACTATAAGCTTTCGTTTATTCAACTTCTTCAGATAACGTTATTTAAATAAAAAGATAACTTCAAATAACTTATTTATATTCTATTTGAATAATTAAGTTATCTGAAAAACTTGAATAAAAGAAAGCTTATAATAGTATTTAGCTTGAATATTTTGTTAAGAAAAGTCTCTTGTTTAACTATGTTTCGCAACAAATTTATTCATACATTGAACAAAGTAGCCTACTACTCACGAACATGCAAAACAAAGGTTAGATCGAACTTACATTTAGCCTATATTTGAAATATTTGCCAGTTATTTCTTAATTACAACCAATCAAAAACAACGAATCACTTGTTGAATTTGTTAGAACGCTTAAAGGATGATCAAAAAATTGCAATTTTCAAGCAGTTACCGCCGAATAACACCGCAACCAAATAATACTTCATAAACAGGCTATCAAATTCTCCTAATAAACAAAGGTTCCTGGAAGAAAAACTGCATTTCCAAGAAGCCCTTGCCAAGGCCGAGGTATTGGACCGAGCCCAATGACAATCTCATAGTTTCATTGACAGCAACCAAGTCACAAACGTAGAGATTAAAGAATTCTGTGCTTTTACTCCTCGAAGTCGTAAGTCTATTTGACAAAAATGCTACTTTTATAGAGAAGAGTCTCAACTAAAAGAAAGATTTTGCCCTGGCAAAAACCAAAAGTGTTTTAAATGCAAAAAAGTTTGTCGTTTCCGGCGTGTCTTCCAAAGCTCACCACTTAAAAAAATGATCATTGTGCCCTTGCAAGATGACAACTTGAGCTTTAAAGAAGTTTTTGATCATCCAGAAAAGTGTTCGTCTTCCGCACTTCCTCAACTGTTTTCTATTGTTGCTTGTGCCCCAGATTCTCTTAAATATTTCATCATTCCAAGCATGTTAAGAGGACACCCAGTGGATAGTCTTTTTGAGACAGGTGCTTCTAAAAAATTTATCAGCAAAGGAATTCAAGGACAAACGTATAAAAACTTTTTGTTTGAAGTAATCCCTAACTTGTGTGCTGATGTAGTCCTAGGACAATCAGTTCTAAAAGAACATTTCGAAATTCTGCTCCAGTTTGAAGGACACACAAAAGCGCTTAGTAATAGATTATAAACTTTATTGTGGAGTATTAGCCTTAAACTTTGAAGAGCACCGATTATTTCAGAATCTTCAACCCGACCACAAGCCAATTGCAACAAAGTTTAACAACTTTGACAAAATATCAATCAAAAAGAGGTAAGATACTTCCTAAAAGAAGGAGTTATTAAACTCTCGATTTTGGTACTACGACAGTTGATCGAACAACATTTAATCGAAATGACATTTGATCGAAAGGACGTTTGATCGAACGATATTTGATCAAAACGATTTTTGATGAAATGAAACCTGATGGAAACGACAGTTGATAAAAAATATTTACCTTTGTGTGTTTCTACGATCTCTTTTTGTTACTGTAAATTAGATTCATAAAAAGCAGAGGCCATCAGTAAGAAGACAGTTTGTTTTTAATTTTTATAAGTTTTTTACCAATTTCAAGATCATGGTTTCTCAACAAGGTCCCTAGCAAAGCATTTTTAGGGAGGGGGCAACAAGTAGATCTCTTGTCATGGTTATGTTTTGTTCGATGACTCTTGCTGCCATTTTCTGCATTCTTTATACATTGTAGTCAGTAACGTATTTAGAGGGGAGCATTATGCCATGGTCCCATACTTGGAGACCCCTTGGAGGAATCAGAAACAGACTAAAATGGAAGACATTTTTTTAAGATTACTATGTTTATGGGACGAAAAATCAATAAAACCGGGACAGATTCAAGTAAAAACCATTTCGTAGAGATCACTTATGTTCCTGGGGACGAAAAATTTACAAAGCCAGGACAGATTCAAAATGAAGATATTTTTTCTTCTTTAACTACCACTTGAAAAAAATATTTCTATTAAGCATATTTCATTGTGTTTGTATGCTTTCCCCATTCAAAAATCCTCGGTATGCTACTGATTGTAGTTATAAAAATTTTAATGTTTTGAGAGCAGTATAAAATAAATCATAGTTCTGTATAGCACATTAAGCAGTTTTTAATCAAATTTTGCCTTTCCTTGCTTTTTTTTTTTCGGTTAACCTACTTCTTATGTAAAATATAACTTTTCATCCGTGCTATCTCTCTTTTCGCTGGTCTGATAAAAATTTAAAATTTCCAGTCGCAACTATTTCTAAAAACTATAAAACGAAGATTTTTTTCCTGCACAGAAAATCAAGATGGCTTTACAATGTTTTGTTGTAAATTTTCTCTTTCATTGTTCGATCAAGTGTTGCTTCGATCGAGTGTCGTTTCGATCAAGTGTCGTTCGATCAACTGTCGGATCACGCTCGCTTTCACAGTTGAGAACTCAAGTTTTAATAACTTAAGGTAATTTCAATAAGCGAAGAATGGTTCTAGACTACTCGCAGACCATAAACAAACTCACTTTACTCGATGCCTACCTCTACCAAATATAGACAAAATAATCTCTCGTCTACAGGTATATTTAATGTTTCGAAATGTATTTACGGCGTACTGTAATTGAGTTGTTGAGCTATAGAGTTTCCTATCAGTTGTTGGCCTATAGAGTTTCCTATAACAACCTGACCCAAAATGTTTGCGACCTTTGCTCAAAATGAAATGCCCTAACAGTAAAAGCGAATTACGAAAAGTAATAAGGAAGTTTTCGTACTATAGTACCAAATGGGTGCACAATTTTTTGCAAAAAATTTGACCTTTAATATAAGCTCATCTTTCGTCTAGCTTTCCCCTATCTAAGAAACCTTTGGCTTGCTTTACGCACTTTGAAAAGAACTTTGCTTAGCTTGTTGAACTTGTATCAAAGAAGAAGTACACTTTGTAGTTGAATGTAATGCTTCAGACCATACATTAAGCGCGATACTTAATCAAGGAGGAAAACCTGTGGCCTTTCATTTGCAAACTTTTACACCGACAGAGTTTCGCTATCCACAGTAGAAAAAAAGCAGTCACAATAATTGATGCTGTAAGGAAATGAAATTTCTTTATGGAAAACGTTTTACGTTATTGACTGACCAATAAATAGTCTCTTACATGTTAATCCTTTTAAAATGGAGAAATAGAAAACAATAAGATTCAATTTTGACGTTCTAAATTAGAACATTTTGATTACGAAATAAAGAATTGACTTGGTGCTCAAAATTTTGCAACTGATGTATTTTCAACACTATATGTTTTATTTCTCCCAACCCTCTCAGTCTTGGTGATATTCATAATCAACTAGAACACTCTGGTGTCACTCGTCTTTCACATTTTATCCAATCAACTTCCCTTCTCGGTAGAAGACTTAAAAAAATTTTTGTCAACTACAATATAGCTTTAAACTCCAATCACACTCGCAATTCGGTGAAGGAGCGAGACCCCACCGCGAGAACGAATGGAATCGCCCAACACCAGTCCAGTCCTCAGGCGGTTGAGCTTAACCCAGGCTGATTGGGGTAAGCCCATCCCAACAGGCCTGGCACCGGTCCCGGGCACAAAAACACGGAGTCTCGAAACATTTTAACAGTACTCCGTTTTCCATTTGTGATTTGTCCATTCAAAAGCGCAGATGCCAAATCTGGCAAGGTTGTCCAAAAGATTCCCGCAGCTAGCAGAAACGGGTGTCTAAATCTTAGTCTCACTTGGCGAGTATCTGAGGGCCCACTTAAAAAACCATACAAGATATGATCGGGGTCCAGAGATCAGTGTTGAGCCATGGAGAGTGTCGCTCCCATTCGGCGAAGCTCAACTGGCTGGATGCCTGAGAGTATGGGTAAGTGGTCCGTTGGAGTGGAACGCAGGCATCTAGTGACTATGCGCAAGGCGTCGTTCAAGACACTGTCGATGAGGCCAGTGTGAGCACTGCGACACCAGACTGGTGCGCAGTACTCAGCTGTCTAGTAGACCAGAGATAAGACGGCTATGCGTAATGTTTTAGCACCAGCACTGCATCCCCAGCCCACGAGTCGCCTCAGCAGTGTAAACAAACAAACATTCGTATGGCGTTGTGTTCCACACACACCGATTTGCTGCTTTCTGTGAATTAACCGCGGTCACCATTGAAGGTAAGCAGCTTGACCACATTTCTCGGAATGTTCGTGAAGTGCCTTTCCGAAGGGCACAACGAGTATCACTCAATCGACGTTACGGAGAATCGAACCAGGTCGTTCTGCACGTGAGTCGCGGATGTTACCACTGAGCTAACCCGCCGGACGCCTCAGCAGCAGTGTGACGCGCGAGGATAATTTTTTGCTCAATGCCATTAGATGGTGACGAAACGTGAGCGATCTGTCGAGTTTTACCCCAAGATAAGTAGGGGTTGGACAGAACGGTAAAAGTCTACCGATGTTGTAGGCTTTCAGCTCATGTTTGGCCTCTCGGTTGTTTAAGTAAAAGGCTGCCGTCACTGTCTTAGTGTGACTGAACTTCAACCTCCAAGTCTGGAGATACGATGAAAGTGTAGACATGTTTTGGCTTAAAGAGTCCTCCAAGTCCTTCCAGTTTCCAGAAGAGTGCAACAATGCTAGATCATCAGAATAAGCAAATTTTCTGGAAATCATGGAAGGCAGATTGTACGTATTGATGTTAAATAAGACGGGAGCCAAGACCGATCTCTGAGGAACACCGTTTTTAAGATGGCGTAGCCTGCTTTGCTTGCTGTCACCTGTAGTAAGGGTAAAAATTCGGTTTCGGACAAACTCCATAATCATTCTGACCATGTGTTTATCTGGAAGAAGTTTCAGCAGCTTAAAAATAAAACCACAGTGCCAGAAAGTGTCATAAGCACCTGTCAGATTGACAAATACGGCACCGGCCTTCTTTTTAGCCTCAAAAGAATCCTCCATGTTTTGGGTTAGCAGAACAACTTGATCTACGGTTGACTTCCCGCGTCGAAATCCAGCCTGCTCTATAGAGAGCAGTGGATCAATTAATGGCTCAACCCTGGCGTAGATAAGCCTCTCAAGGATCTTGTATGGGGACACAGAGCAAAGGTATCGGTCGTTAACTCTTTGGGTCCCCCACGGGCTTCACTGGCTTTGGAATCGCGACTACAAGCGCTCTTCTCCAAATCTTGGAAATTTTGAGTCGGCGCAAACAGGAAGAAAGGAAATCGCGTAACCAGGACTTTAAAGCAGTTCCAGCAATGCTTTATAAGCTCTAGGCAGATAGAATCAGGGCCCGGAGCTTTACCTGGTTTTAAATGTTGAAGGGCAGCAGTAAATTCTCTCTGTCAAAAAGTGTCAGAGATATTTACTGGGTCTAGTGTTGTGGTTCTCCAAAGGTCAGACACTTTTTGAGAGACAAGTTGAGAAAACTTGCGGTCAACAGCCTCGTATCTCCCATTTTTAACCAGCTGAGATGCAATAGCATCAGCTGAGACGGGACAGTGACGAGGAGAGTGTCGTGACCTACCAGTAAGGTTGTTGAAAATACTCCATGATTTTCGATTAGAGTGTGAGAAGTCAATGCTCCAAATAGCCTCGGACCATCAATCCCTCCGCTTTCTGTCAAGCTTGGTAAGCAGAGCTGTAGCAGCCAAACTTGAGTCGTCTCCCTGAGGAGACTGCAGGAAAGTTTTACAGAGGGATTCACACTCTGCATCTCAACACGGAACATAGTTATTTCGATACCCGCGTGGGATAGTCTTTTAGCTGCTTTCTTAATAGTGTTGCAGAAGTCCTGGTAAGCTGCATTAAGTGAATCAGGCGGCAACAAAGTCTTTGCGAATTTATTCGTCAAAGCAATGTAGTGACTCCATTTGGCCTTGCGGAAGTTCTATCGTTTAACAGGCACGCTTGGCACTGCCATAGCAAACCTTCAAACCTTGTTTGTGTGATAAGCGAAGGTCAATGTTGTGACCTGGGAAACTTTTCAAGGACACGTCTATCCGATAAGTGACTGTTAGGACCTACGCTAGCGAAAGCTAGGTCCGGGTTGATGCCAGTGTTCCAGCAGCCGGAGTAAAAACTGGCAGCGTCCTTGGCATTATATAGGAGGGCAAGACAATTAATACTTGTCCAGCCAGCCAAGCACTCACCGTCCGAACTGTTATCATCGTAACCCCAGTCAGCATAACGACAGTTAAAATTTCCAGCATAACGACAGGGTGAGGAAACACTGGGAGATCCAGGGATCGCAATCGCGTTGGCGGTGGCTTGTAGACGTTGACTATTTTATAACCATCAACGTCCACACACAACACTCGATCTCCCATGTCGGTGGAGATTGGTCCAAAAGCGTGTACCTTAGTCGCTCGTGGAAAAACGTGGCAAGGCCATGCTTCCTGCTTAAAGAAGACCCAGTTAGTCGATAGTACCAACTTCTCTGCATCAGTGCAGTGGGTCTTCTGTAGTAGGATGACGAGTGCTTCAGACTGCAGAGCGAGGTAATAAAAAACGTTTATCTTGCTTTCAGTCAGACCTTCGATGTTCCGCTGAAGAATAGTGGGTCTTTGGAACTTCTTGGCAATGTGCCCTGAAAAGGACAGTTTTTTCCAGGCGTTTCCCCGTCCTGAAAAGGACGTTTGCCGATTAGCAGACCCACGCTGAACATCGGAATGGGTGGATACCCTTCCTTTTTGACAGGTTTGGTTTCGGTCTGTCGTTTTTAACAACAATAAACAGACGTACTCACTGCCCAGGCTGCGAGAAAGCACCTGCCATCTGGACCATTTCTAACCAATAATTCATGCAATGGTTAATACATCTTTGCTGTTTAATTTTATACGAATTAAGCTTTTGACAAAATCTCAAAATATCTTTTTAATAAGCAAGTACTTTTATATTGATTTTTATTGATACTAAACTTTAAAACTTACTTTTTCATAATTGTTCTGCCATTGCTGTTTCGACAATGTATCCATACAAAACATAAAGAAAATAATTTCAATAAATTTTTAAGGAATATTAATTGTGATAGCCTATTGTGACGTTTCCATAAAACACAATCCAAGTATTGATGTGTAATTTTTACTAAGGTTGAAATGAAAGGAAATTTTAGTTATGATTTATCTTAAGATTTTTTCAAAAGAATAAAGGCGTATGTCACAACTTTACTCGAGAATCAAAAAGGACCGATTAAACTAGGTAACTTAAATACCTGCACTGAAAGCTGTGTTTATTTTTATTTATGCCGACTCTAAAAATAGTTTGCCGCGAGACTGAAGTTCTTATTATATTAAGTTCTGACTAAGTACGACTTCTCTCAACAAATAGAAAGAAAACACAGTTTCTAACTAAAAAAAATATATTATTCATAAAATCAGACAAACCTGATCAATTCTCGTAAAACTTGACTTTCAAGCTTCATCCAACTTCAAAGCAATTCATAGCGCCAACAATGCAAATAATTACTCAACAACTTTGTACTACCTAGCTATACAAATAAATTAGCACATCGATGGCTAATATTAAACTTAATAGTCCGTTCTCCACACAGGCAAAAACATTTTAATTTTACTATAGAATTAATTTTTAAAGTTTCAACACTGACTTCTTCTTTCGCCTTTCCCTTTAACCAGGGCTTGCCATAGTGTATGATGCTCCTCCACAGCATCCTGTCTCCAAGGTCCTTCTCCCTCGCACCAACTTCCGCCATATCCTCGTTCACTATATCCAAAAATCATTGTTTGTTTCTTCTTCACTACTTCACTACAACCCACTGCACTACTTCACTACAATCTTCACTACAACCATTTACTACTTCACTGTAATCATATCCTTTTTCACTATTTCACTACAATCCCCATACATCCAGAAATCTTTAAAGAAATTTTAACACTGACTCTTGACTACTTAAACAACACCACGCAGGCGACAATAGCACAAACGATTATAAGCACTTCTTAACAGGTATGAATGATAAAATCAGTGTTGCGAACTCGATAGATTTTTATTCGAGTTCAAGTTCGAGTTTGAGTTCCAAAAAATTCGCAAGTCCGAGTTCGAGTTCTTTAATATTTAATTTTTTGAGTTTAAGTTCGAGTTCCATTTGATGCTGTAAAAATTGAAAGCTCGATTAAACTTATCTACCCAATACCCAAAAACTTGGAAGGCTACCACCAAGAGATAAATAAATAAGAAATAATGAAACAGGCCATTATGTTGGCGTACCAGCCGAAAAAGTGTTGGGAGAGCAATACAATTTTGCGCAAATTCTATGACTTTGCTCGAATTATGATTTTTAGCACTTTACAGAAACGAGAAAAAATTTTGTCTCAAATTTAGAGTGAAGACCAAAAAAAAATCTTTATTTGGGATCTGTCTCAGATTTTTCAATTTTTATCCCAAAAAAGTTGTGATCTCTAAACAAAATCTTTACCTCAAACTGTAATCGGTTTTCTGAAGTTGAAAACCTTGTCTTGCAAAAGTAGTTCATTTTTTGTGCTCAAAAACTTTTTGTTGTCCAAATATTTTTTGTCGCTGCCCAAAAAATTCTGACTTTGGCTAAATTTATTATTTTATTTTATTCTCCTGACTCGCAGGAGATCGAAGGAGGTGCTAATACATAGGGTAAGCAATTACACCAATCTAGTTCTGGAGATGCCGAGATATTGCTCTCAGCTTGAAATTTAATAGAGATATGATTGAAATTTACAGTAAAACTGCTTATCAAGATCACTAAGCAGGGGGAAGTGCCGTAAAGTGTCTTTCACAAAGACACAACAAAATGGCGCAAGTAGGTTTTGAACCGAGACCATGTTGATTACCGTCCCGGCGCTTTAACCACTCGACCACGCTGTCGAATATTTCCAAAGTCAAATATTTATACAAGTCAGTTGCAATTGAAATTTAACAATTTAATATCAAAAATATCAAAAATAAGATCCAAAATTTTATTTATTCGCTTTTCAAAACTTTTCGTTTAATGAATTTAAATTTGATTATATATTTTTTGAGTTCGAGTTCAAGTTCGAGTTCAGCAATTTTTTAGTTTTCGAGTTCAAGTTCGAGTTTGAGTTCGCAACCCTGGATAAAATTTACAACTCGGGTAAGTCCTGATCATCAGGTGCATCCTTGGCCTTACAACATAGTGGATTCTATGTATTTCTTGTGCGGGAAAAACTTCTAGGTTACTTAGAGTCGAGTTGTTGACCGGGTGTTTGATCTACTGGTATTGTCTCTTGCATATAGGCCAACATCCAGTCGATTTAAATTTGGGTGAAATATGCATCACTTACGAGCTCTAACAAGAGCAAAACTCGAATCTGGTGCTTTACGTTTTTAAGTGGTTTGTTTTTTTTTTTATAAAACAGACGTCATAATTAAATGCTTAAAAATTACTGTTAAAGACTAAAATCAATTATAGAGCTATAACTAATGTTAATATTAGATTTCTAAATAAAGTGTGACAGGACGGCCTTCAACTTCTGGTATTGTAGGATTCAGCTTCATTTGTGTTTATGATCTAGTTCACCTTTCTTTCAAATATTTTAAAACTCGTTTGTTAGATTTTTTATCTGAAGGGTAGGTATGAGCAAAAGAATTTTAGACCGTATCCTCTACTCTTCAAAATAAAGGCTACCCTATTTCCTTTATATACAAAAACATTTTTACCTTCCTAAATAAAAACTTTTCTTCCAAAACGGATTATTTAGATTCAACATTTCAATGGCCTTCGGTTCAAACATTTTATTTTAAATTACCCTACATACATACCATCTCTAATTAAATAAACAAAAAAATCAATTTCTCACGGAACCCGAGGGTCCGTGATGGTTGCTCAAGGGGTCCACGACAATGTGAGAAAATTTGTCAAATATATATACTTGGAAAGTAATCCATACCATGAAATCGGAGACTCATTCAAAGTGAAAACCTTTTTCCTTCTTTTTTTTTTGCTAAGAGAATAGGTCTACCTTGTTTTGAGGACGAAAATCATAAAATTGGAGACTGAATCGAAGTAATGACTTTTTTTTTAGAGAACACCTTGTTTTGGGGACGAATTTTTTTCTATTGACAAGCGTCCCGTTTGCCCCTTCGAAAATATGATAGCCCTATTTGTAGGCAGAAAATTGATGTGACATAGGATTGGGAGCTGTGAAAAAAAAATTTGCAAATAGGAGGTCCGCGACCCAAAAAGTTTTGGGAAACTTTGATATAATCTACAAAATCAAATTCAATTGTGGAAAAAGCTATATCGGACAAACCAAAAGGAATCTGGGTATAACTCTGACGTTGGTACAATGTTTGCTTGTTTTTCTTGATTTGATGATCCAATTTGAGTAGGGCCCTACAACGTACTTTTAGCTTTCTTTTACTTATCTTTCAATTTTCTTTTGCTCATATATTCTTTTGCAAGATTAAACTGTCACTGACGAGATTTTAATAATCGAAACAGCTGTCTGGCAGAGGATTTTGGACACTTGTGTAGATATTTTTTCTATACACTTTTATTTTCATATTTTTAACCAAAATCTTTATTTTTCATGCTAAAATTTTTTCAATTTCTACATTTGTCTCACTTAGTCCGAAATTTAAAATTTTTTTCAACTCTTTTCTGATTGTTTTTTTTAATGTGGTTTTCAATCGATGTTGCCTCAAGGTATTTTTAGTGTAATTTATTCCGTCTAATTCGATGAAATACGAAATTCAAATTTGATTAACTCTTTTCGATGTTGTTTTAAGGTTCTGTTCTATGCAATTAGTCCATTTGGTTTGTTGAAGTCTAAAATTCAAAATTTTTTCAACTCTTCTGATTGTTTTTTTTTCGATGTTCACTGCTCTTATTTGAGCTTGGAATTGTAGATTCTTGGTTAGAATTTTAAATTTCGAAAAGGGTTACTTTATGGAATTCTTGTCTCTCCCTGCTTGACCCTTCCTGATGACTGTCTTAATACAGTCGAAGAGCAGTCTGGCATCATTCCTCTAAATAATTAGCAGCTGATTTCTTGATTTATTTTCATACTTTTCCTTTACCAAATTAATAATTTAGGCAATAAATTTTTATTTAAAATAATTAATTTAATCTTTGTATTTGAACAAGTTTTTGTTTTGTCATATTTTTTTGTTAAATAATATGAATTAGAGTATTACTTTTTATTTATGTCGAAAAGACGTCAGTTTACAACTATTTTCAAAGTGTAAGCAATGTTGGCCCAGCGATGTCGGGCGGTTGTTGGTATATGGCTGGATTATCAACATCATTAATATTTGAATTTTTGGTTTAAAAACCTCAATTTAACCACCATAATTTAGGTGTATTTAAAAAAACTCTTTGATTATACAGTATATCAATTTAAGCAATTTTATCTGCGTCGCAAAGACGTCGGTTTACGATTACATTCGACTATTTGAAGCCATGTTTGGTGCGGTGATGTGGAACCGACGTTGGTACAAGGTTGGGTAGGCCTAATCAATGTTAAAAAGTTAAGAGGTAACTTACAAAAATGTTGGTCATCTTTAACACTTGTGATTCATGTAGAACATTGTAAGCCTATCCAGTGATAGCTTTAATAGGGTGCGAACTGTGTGACCGAACCGAGATTGACTTTTTTTGACAAAAATTGTATGTGTTACAATTCCTATTTTTTTTTACCTAACAACAGATAATTAAAAAAAGTTACAATAATAGTTTTGATAAGGTTTTCAAAATTGAACAGTCGAAAACATTAATAAGCCAAAAGTAATTGACAAAAATTGAACTTCTTTAATTACCATTTTTTTTATGAATAAATCAAAATAACTTTTACAAAATTTATTTTATTACCATTGTTTCAATATTTTTTAAATTAATTTTAAAACAAAACACAGAGCCAATACTGTAATTATCATTTTATTAATTTTGACCTTTCGAGTATAACTTAATTCATTTTGAAAATACTTATAAAATGCATTTCTTGAAGTAACACAAAATAACACAAAGCAACTGCACAAAACTTTTTTCTTTACGTTTTTCATTAGCGCGTGAGTTTTCATTAGATTTTTCATTAGCGTGTGACAAAACGCAAAACTACTGAAAAAAAAACAAGCAATTGTGGCGTAATAAAGAATGTTTAATGGTCTACAAAGTTAATTAATTATCAAATAATATGTGCCAGATCGGGGGCGGATTTTTGAATAAGTAAACTATCTTTAATTAATAATTATTTGCACCAATAATATGCAGTTGATAAAACGGTTACGTTATTAAAGTCAATACCAAGGTCAGGATTATACAAAATATGTTTAGTGACCTCTGTTTCTTGATTGTTTAAATTTGGATTATGATTCTTGAATCTTATAGCCAGATTGCTTTTGGTTTGTCCAATTTAGCTTTTTCCACGATTGCATTTGATTTTGTAGATTATATCAAAGTTTCCCAAAACTTTTTGGGCCGCGGACCTCCTATTTGCAAATATTTTTTTCACGGCTCCCAATCCTATGTCATATCAATTTTCTGCCCAACCAACAAGGAAAGATAATGGCCTAGAAATAGGGTTATCATATTTTCGAAGGGGCAAACCGGGACGCTTGTCAATAGAAAAAAATTCGTCCCCAAAACAAGGTGTTCTCTAAAAAAAAGGTTTTTACTTCGATTCAGTCTCCGATTTTATGATTTTTGTCCTCAAAACAAGGCAGGTGGTCGAGTGGTTAAAGCACCGGACTGATAATCAACACGGTCTCGGTTCAAAATACACTTGCGCCATTCTGTTGTGTTCTTGGAAAAGACACTTTACGGCACTTTTCCCTGCTCGGTGATCTTGGCAAGCAGCTCTAAATTACAGTAACATCTCTACTAAATTACAAGCGGACAGCAATATCTTGGAATCTCCGGAAGCAGGTCGGGGTAATTGCTTACCCTATGTATTAGCGCCTCCGTCGCTTTCCTGCGAGTCAGGAGGATAAATATAGAGATAAAATAAAAAATAAAAATGAATAATAGACCTATTCTCTTAGCAAAAAAATAAAAGAAGGAAAAAGGTTTTCACTTCGAATTAGTCTCCGATTTCATGGTATGGATTACTTTTCAACTATATACAGTATGTTTGACAAATTTTGTCACATTGTCGCGGACCCCTTGAGCTTAATTAATTAACTTTGTAGACCATTAAACATTCTTCATTAGGCCACAATTGCTTGTTGTTTTTTTTTTTTAGTAGTTTTGCCTTTTGTCACACGCTAATGAAAAATCTAAGGAAAAGTCACGCGCTAATGAAAAACGTAAAGAAAAAAGTTTTGTGCAGTTGCTTTGTGTTATTTTGTGTTACTTCAAGAAATGCATTTTATAAGTATTTTGAAAATGAATTAAGTTGTACGGTACTCGAAAGGTCAAAATTAATAAAATGATAATTACAGTATTGACTCTGTGTTTTATTTTAAAATTAACTAAAAAATATTGAAACAATGGTAATAAAATAAATTTTGTAAAAGTTATTTTGATTTATTCATAAAAAAAATGGTAATTAAAGAAGTTCAATTTTTGTCAATTACTTTTGGCTTATTAATGTTTTCGACTGTTCAATTTTGAAAACTTTATTAAAATTATTATTGTAATTAATAGTTTTTTTAAATACACCTAAATTATGGTGGTTAAATTGAGGTTTTCAAACCAAAAATTCAAATATTACACTGGTCAACAAAAAAAAATTTTTTTATTGGTGCCTCAAATATTAGAGCTGTTTTGGAGTATATTTGGGGCGCTGATTCCGAAAATGACGGCGGTTTTTTCGCATCAGCTCTAGTTTTTGAGATACGGTATACCGCTCATATTTGTTTGCTTGTAAACCTGTGTAGAGCATTTACGTCAGTGGATTAATGGAAAGAGACAAAGTTTACAGTTTGGTGTCACAATGGGTTGGAGGGAACCTAAAAATCCTCACGACGATTGCTAATTTTTGTATGGTTAACATTAAGTGAATCAACCGTAACAATAGAAGAAAATGGATATACTTAGAATCAGCTCGACTTAGAATCAGCAAGACGGCCTGTCCCGCATTCAGACGAAGTTCCCATTCCTGTGTTTGACCACCTAACAGAACTAATAGAAAGCTCTGATGAATTAGTTCTGTTGATGCAGCAGTGACCTGTAGCAGTGAAAGTGAGTTTCAGGGCGCAGTTGCTACACCGCTGCGATTTAATCAGTTCGAGCTGAATAACCTGGTCAGAGACCTCAATCTTTCAAAAGAGACATCGGAAATCCTCGCATCCAGGCTAAATGAGAAAAATCTTCTTCAGCCTGGTACTAACATTACGTTTTATCGTAGAAGAGAAAAAGATTTCCTGCCCTATTTTTCGAAGGAAAACAATCTGGTTTTCTGCAATGATGTTGGGGGGCTTCTACAAAAAATGGGACTAGCAGAATACAATCCACAAGAATGGCGCCTTTTTATTGACAGTTCTGTAAGAAGTTTAAAATGCGTTCTACTCCATAATGGCAATAAGTATGCTTCCATTCCAATAGGCCATTCAATTAGTATGAGAGAAGAATATGATTCGATTAAACAAATTCTGGAAAAGGTAGCATACCTTAAGTATCAGTGGAAAATATGTGTAGACCTAAAAATGATAAACTTTCTTCTGGGCCAGCAAAACGGTTTTACAAAGTATCCTTGTTTTCTCTGTATGTGGGATAGCAGAGCAAAAAGTGAACACTGGACAAGAAAAGAGTGGCCTTTGAGGAAAGAAATGATTGCAGGCGAGAAAAACATCATTCATCAACCTTTGGTTACCACAGAAAAGATCATTCTCCCACCGTTGCATATAAAACTTGGTCTTATGAAGCAATTCGTCACGGCATTGAATACAGATGGAGCATGCTTTCGATATTTGTGCGGTGCATTGCCAGGGATGAGTATGGAAAAGATTAAAGCAGGAATTTTTAATGGTACACAGATCAGGCAGCTTATAAAAGATTCGCAATTTGCTAGGCATATGACCGAACACGAATCAGCTGCTTGGACCGCATTTGTGCTGATTATTAAAAACTTTTTGGGAAATTACAAGGCAAGCAACTATGTAGAGCTTGTAACCAATAAGTTAAGCAGCTTTAAAGATTTTGGCTGCAACATGAGCATCAAAGTCCACTATCTTCATAGCCATTTAGACCATTTTTCAAAAAATCTTGGTGACCTAAGCGAGGAGCACGGTGAAAGGTTTCACCAGGATATAAGAGTAATGGAGGAGCGGTACCAAGGAAGATGAGATGAAACGATGCTAGCTGATTATTGTTGGAGTTTGCAAAGGCACTGTCCTGATACTAAACACTTCAGAAAGTGCTACAAAAGACACTTTTTAGATGTTATGTAATTACTAGAATAAAGTCTTGCATTTTTCAATGTCTATTGCTTTCATCGGGGTATTTTATTATTTTGTGTTGTTGAAAATACGTCAAACACGTAGTTACTTTGCTATTGCGCATTTGACATACCTTTAAACAATCTTAAACAAATTCTTTGTTGCTTAAGATCCATGTATAACAGATAAAAGTCAAAATTATAGGGGTATGCCGTAACTCAAAAACCAGAGCTGATGCGAAAAAACCGATGTCATTTTTGGAATCAGCGCCCCAAATATACCCCAAAACAGTTTAAATACTTGAGGCACCAAATTGTGTGTTGACCAGTGTTATTAATGTTGATAACCCAGCCATGTGCCAACGGCCGCCCGACATCGCTGGGCCAACATTGCTTACACTTTGAAAATAGTTGCTAACTGACGTCTTTTCGACATAAATAAAAAGTAATACTCCAATTGATATTATTTTTAAAAAAATATGACAAAACAAAAACTTGTTCAAATACAGGGATTAAATTAATTATTTTAAATAAAAATTTATAGCCTAAATTATTAATTTGGTAAAGGAAAAGTATGAAATAAATCAAGAGATCAGCCGCTAATTATTTAGAGGAATGGTGCAGGACTGCCCTTTGACTGTATTAAGACAGTCATTGGGAAAAGTCAAGCAGGGAAAGACAAGAATTCCATAAAGTAACCCTTTTCGAAATTTAAAATTGGGAAAAGTCAAGCAGGGAAAGACAAGAATTCCATAAAATAACCCTTTTCGAAATTTAAAATTCTAACCAAGAATCTACAATTCCAAGCTCAAATAAGAGCAGTGAACATCGAAAACATATTAGTTATTAGTTATAAGAGATACGCTATCGTTGATTGCTGTGGGCGTGTGTTGTTCTTGCAAGAGCGAGAAAGACTTTGGCGGTTGGCCGAGGCACGAGGATTGGTGATGGATCTAGGAACGTGTTGTTTAATTCGCTCTTCTAGCCGTTGAGACGTGCGACCAACGTACCGACTATCGCAGTGGCACAAAAACTGGTAAATTTTTGTCAGATGAAAAGCTTTGGGAAGAAAAATCTTTTACTTCACGCAATCTACAAATCCGTGTATTTATTTAGTTTTTTACACTGTCACACTTTATGTAGAAATCTAATCTTAACATTAGTAATAGGTTTATAAATGATTTTAGTCTTCAAGATTAATTTTTAAGCTTTTAATTATGACGTCTCTTTTATAAAAAAACCAAGCCACTTAAAAACGTAAAGCACCAGATTCGAGTTTTGCTCTTGATAGAGCTCGTAAGTGATGCATATTTGAATAGACGTTTGGTGGTACAGAATTTGAAGATTGTGTGAAGTAAAAGATTTTTCTTCCCAAAGCTTTTCATCTGACACTAAATTGCGCTCTTCACTACAGCAACGAAAAATTTTCTATTCTCGCTCGAGGTCGCTCTTCTTTTCACCTTTCTGCTCTTGAGGCAACTTTAATTAAATCTCTCAACCCCCTTCTGTGTAAGCAAAAAGAATTCGTCTACTCTTTGAAAATTTCTTAATTTTCTCTCAATGACTAACTTCTTTCAGCCAATGAGAACTCTGCTTTCTTCCTTTATAACTCAGTTCGGTTTCAATTCTGTTTCATTCTGACGATTTCTCCTGAAGAGTGTCAGATGAAAAGCTTTGGGAAGAAAAATCTTTTACTTGATGCATATTTCACCCAAATTTAAACCGACTGGACGTTGGCCTAAACACAAGAGACAATAGCACTAGACCAAACAGCCGGTCAACAACTCGACTCTAAGTAACCTAGAAGTTTTTCCCGCACAAGAAATACATAGAATCCACTATGTTGTAAGGCCAAGGATGCACCTTATGACCAGGACTTACCCGAGTTGTAAATTTTATCCAGGGTTGCGAACTCAAACTCGAACTTGAACTCGAAAACTAAAAAATTGCTGAACTCGAACTTGAACTCGAACTCAAAAAATATATAATCAAATTTAAATTCATTAATCGAAAAGTTTTGAAAAGCGAATAAATAACATTTTGGATCATATTTTTGATATTAAATTGTTAAATTTCAATTGCAACTGACTTGTATAAATATTTGACTTTGGAAATATTCGACAGCGTGGTCGAGTGGTTAAAGCGCCGGGACGGTAATCAACATAGTCTCGGTTCAAAACCTACTTGCGCCATTTTGTTGTGTCTTTGTGAAAGACACTTTACGGCACTTCCCCCTGCTTAGTGATCTTGATAAGCAGTTTTACTGTAAATTTCAATCATATCTCTATTAAATTTCAAGCTGAGAGCAATATCTCCGCATCTTCAGAACTTGGTCGGTGTAATTGCTTACCCTATGTATTAGCGCCTCCTTCGATCTCCTGCGAGTCAGGAGAATAAAATAAAATAATAAATTTAGCCAAAGTCAGAATTTTTTGGGCAGCGACAAAAAATATTTGGACAACAAAAAGTTTTTGAGCACAAAAAATGAACTACTTTTGCAAAACAAGGTTTTCAACTTCAGAAAACCGATTACAGTTTGAGGTAAAGTTTTCGTTTAGAGATCACAACTTTTTTGGGATAAAAATTGAAAAATCTGAGACAGATCCCAAATAAAGATTTTTTTTTGGTCTTCACTCTAAATTTGAGACAAAATTTTTTCTCGTTTCTGTAAAGTGCTAAAAATCATAATTCGAGCAAAGTCATAGAATTTGCGCAAAATTGTATTGCTCTCCCAACATTTTTTCCGCTGGTACGCCAACATAATTATGGCCTGTTTCATTATTTCTTGTTTATTTATCTCTTGGTGGTAGCCTTCCAAGTTTTTGGGTATTGGGTAGATAGGTTTAATCGAGCTTTCAATTTTTACAGCATCAAATGGAACTCGAACTTAAACTCAAAAAATTAAATATTAAAGAACTCGAACTCGGACTTGCAAATTTTTTATGAACTCAAACTCGAACTTGAACTCGAATAAAAATTTATCGAGTTCGCAACCCTAATTTTATCATTCATATCTGTTAAGAAGTGCTTATAATCATTTGTGCTACTGTCGCCTGCGTGATGTTGTTTAAGTAGTCAAGAGTCAGTGTTAAAATTTATTTAAAGGTTTCTGGATTTAGTGAAGGAGGATATGGGGATTGTAGTGAAATAGTGAAAAAGGATATAATTGCAGTGAAGTAGTGTAGTGGTTGTAGTGAAGATTGTAGTGAAGTAGTGCAGGGGTTTGTAGTGAAGTAGTGAAGAAGAAACAAACAATGATTTTTGGTTATAGTGAACGAGGATATGGCGGAAGTTGGTGCGAGGGAGAAGGACCTTGGAGACAGGACGCTGTGGAGGAGCATCATACACTATGGCAAGCCCTGGTTAAAAGGAAAGGCCGAAAGAAGAAGTCAGTGTTGAAACTTTAAAAATTAATTCTATAGTAAAATTAAATTATTTTTGCCTGTGTGGAAAACGGACTATTAAGTTTAATATTAGCCATCGATGTGCTAATTTATTCGTATAGTTAGTCAGTACAAAGTTGTTGAGTAATTATTCGCATTGTTAGCGCTATGAATTGCTTTGAAGTTGGATGAAGCTTGAAAGTCAAGTTATACATGAATTGATCAGATTTGTCTGATTTTGTGAATAATATATTTTTTTTATTTGAAGAATTAAGAGGATTTGGAATTAATTTTTAAGCAAGCTGCATAAAGATGAGAAACACCAGAGTCGAGTTTCGCTCTCATTAGAGTTCATCAGTGATGCTTATCTCACCGCGAATCGAACCTGGGACCTGTAGTCTTGCACGCAGGTTACTATACCACTAGACTACAGATCCCGGACGACAGATGGACTCAAAGCAGCTGTTATAACTTATTCCCGGATTCACTGAACAAGGAATACATAGAATCCACTATGTTGTAATTCCAAGGCCGTACCTCATGACCGGGACTTATCCGACAAGCGTTAAGCATCGCGCTTACTCTCCTAGGTCATGAAGTACGGCCTTGGAATTACAACATAGTGGAATCTATGTATTCCTTGTTCAGTTAATCCGGGAATAAGTTATAACAGCTGCTTTGAGTCCATCTGTCGTCCGGGATCTGTCGTCTAGTGGTATAGTAACCTGCATGGAAGACTACAGGTCCCACGTTCGATTCGCGGTGAGATAAGCATCACTGATGAGCTCTAATGAGAGCGAAGCTCGAGTCTGGTGTTTCTTATCTTTATGCAGCTTGTTTAAAAATATTTTTTTTAGTTAGAAACTGTGTTTTCTTTCTATTTGTTGAGAGAAGTCGTACTTATTCAAAACTAAATTTAATAAGAACTTCAGTTTCGCGACAAACTATTTTTTAGGGTCGGCATAAATAAAAATAAACACAGCTTTCAGTGCAGGTATTTATGTTACCTAGTTTAATCGGTCCTTTTCGATTCTCGAGTAAAGTTGTGATATACGCCTTTATTCTTTTGAAAAAATCTTAAGATAAATCATAACTAAAATTTCCTTTCATTTCAACCTTAGTAAAAATTACACATTAATACTTGATTGTGTTTTATGGAAACGTCACAATAGGCTATCACAATTAATATTCCTTAAGAATTTATTGAAATTATTTTCTTTATGTTTTGTATGGATACATTGTCGAAACAGAAATGGCAGAACAATTATGAAAAAGTAAGTTTTAAAGTTTAGTATCAATAAAAATCAATATAAAAGCATTTGCTTATTAAAAAGATATTTTGAGATTTTGTCAAAAGCTTAATTCGTATAAAATTAAACAGCAAAGATGTATTAACCATTGCATGAATTATTGGTTAGAAATGGTCCAGATGGCAGGTGCTTTCTCGCAGCCTGGGCAGTGAGTACGTCTGTTCATTGCTGTTAAAAATGACAGACCGAAACCGAACCTGTCAAAAAGGAAGGGTATCCACCCATTCGGATGTTCAGCGTGGGTCTGCTAATCGGAAAACGTCCTTCTCAGGACGGGGAAACGCCTGAAAAAACTGTCCTTTTCAGGGAACATTGCCAAGAAGTTCCAAAGACCCACTATTCTTCAGCTGAACATCGAATGTCTTACTGCAAGCAAGATGAACGTTCTTCATTACCTCGCTCTGCAGTCTGAGGCATTCGTCATCCTACTGTAGGAGACCCACCGCACTGATGCAGAGAAGTTTGTACTATCAACTAGCTGGGTCTTCTTTAAGCAGGAAGCATGGCCTTGCCACGTTTGTCCACGAGCGACTAAGGTACACACTTTTGGACCAGTCTCCACCGACATCGGAGATCGAGTGTTGTATGTGGACGTTGATGGTTATAAAATAGTCGACTTCTTCAAACTACCACCAACGCAATTGCGATCCCTGGATCTCCCAGTGTTTCCTCACCCCTGTCGTTATGCTGACTGGGTTTACGATGATAACAGTTCGGTCGGTGAGTGCTTGGCTGGCTGGACAAGTATTAATTGTCTTGCCCTCCCATATAATGCCAAGGACGCCGTCAGATTTTACTCCGGCTGCTGGAACATTGGTACCAATCCGGATCTAGCTTTCGCTATCGTAGGTCCTAACAGTCACTTACCGAATAGACGTGTCTTTGAAAAGTTTCCCAGGTCATAACATCGACCTTCGCTTATCACACCCACAGGGTTTGCTATGGCAATGCCAAGCATGCTTGTTAAGCGATGGAACTTCCGCAAGGCCAAATGGAGTCACTACATTGCTTTGACGAATAAATTCGCAAAGACTTTGTTGCGGTCTGATTCACTTGATGTGGATGCAGCTACCAGGACTTTTGCAACACCATTAAGAAAGCAGCCAAAAAGACTATCCCACGCGGGTATCGAAACAACTATGTCCGTGTTGAGATGCAGAGTGTGAATCCCTCTATAAAACTCTTCTGCAGTCTCCTCAGGGAGATGACGCAAGTTTGACTGCTGCAGCTCTGCTTGCCAAGCTTGAGAGCAAGCGGAGGGATTGATGGTCCGAGGCTGTTCGGAGCATTGATTTCTCACCCTCTAGTTGAAAATCATGGAGTATTTTGAACAACCTTACTAGGTCATGACACTCTCCTCGTCACTGTCCCATCTCAGTGATGCTATTGCATCTCAGCTGGTTAAAAATGGGAAATACGAGGCTGTTGATCGCAAGTCATCTTGACTTGTCTCTCAAAAAGTATCTGACCTTTGTAGGGCCACAACACTAGACCCAGTAAATATTTCTGACACTTTTTGACAGAGAGAATTTACTGCTGCCCTTCAACATTTAAAACCAGGTAAAGATCCGGGCCCTGATTCCATCTGCCCAGAGCTTATACTTCATGCTGAAACTGCTTTGAAGTACTGATTACGTGATTTCCTTTCTTCTTGTTTGCGCCGACTCAAAATTACTAAGATCTGGAAAAGAGCGCTTGTAGTCGCGATCCCAAAGCCAGTGAAGCCCGTGGGGGACCCAAAGAGTTAACAACCAATATCTCTGCTCTGTTTCCCTTAAAAGATCCTTGAGAGGCTTATCTACGCCCGCGTTGAGCCATTAATCGATCCACTGCTATCTAAAAAGCAGGCTGGGTTCCGACGCGGGAAGTCAACCGTAGATTAAGTTGTTCTGCTAACCCAAAACATCGGGGATTCTTTTGAGGCTAAAAAGAAGGCCGGTGCCGTATTTGTCAATCTGACAGCTGCTTATGACACTGTTTGGCACCGTGGCCTTACCTGCAAGCTGCTGAGACTACTTCCGAATAAGCACATGGTCAGAATGATCATGGAGCTTGTCTAAAACCGAATTTTTACCCTTACTACAGGTGACAGCAAGCAAAGCAGGCTACGCCGTCTTAGAAACGGCGTTTCTGAGGGATCGGTCTTGGCTCCCCTCGTATTTAACATCAATACGTACAATCTGCCTTCCATGATTTCCAGAAAATTTGCTTATTCTGATGATTTAGCATTGTTGCACTCTTTTGGAAACTGGAAGTACTTGGAGGGGACCTTAAGCCAAGACATGTCTACACTTTCAGCGTATCTCCAGACTTGGATGTTGAAGTTCAGTCACATTAGGACGGTGGCGGCAGCTTTTCACTTAAATAACCGAGAGGCTAAACGTGAGCTAAAGGTCTACAACAACGATAGACTTTTACCGTTCTGTCCAAGTCCTTTCTATCTTGGGTTAAAACTGGACAGATTGCTCACGTTTTGTCACTATTTAGTGGCATTGCGCAAAAAACTATCCTCGCGCGTCATACTGCTGAGACGACTCTTGGGCTCGGGATGGGGTGCTGGTGCTAAAACACTACGCATAGCCATCTTATCACTGGTCTACTCGACATCTGATTACTGTGCGCCAGTCTGGTGTCGCAGTGCTCACACTGGCCTCATCGACAGTGTTTTGAACGACGCCTTGCGCATAGTCACTAGATGCCTGCGTCCCACTCCAACGGACCACTTACCACACTTTCAGGCATCCAGCCAGCTTAGCTTCGCCGAATGGGAGCGACACTCTCCTGGGTTCACCGTGGATCTCTGGACCCCGATCATATCTTTTATGGTCTTTTAAGTGGGTTCTCAGATACTCGCCAAATGAGACTAAGACCCAGACGCCCGTTTGTACCAGCTGCGCGGAATCTCTTGGACAACCTTGCCAGACTTGGCATCCGCGCTTCTGAATGGACAAATCACAAATGGAAAACGGAATACTGTAAAAATGCTTCCAGACTCCGTGTTTTTGTTCCCGGGATCGGTGCCAGACATGGGGTTACCCCGAGCAGCTTGGGTTAAGCTCAACCGCCTGCGAACTGGTGTTGGGCGATTCCATTCGTCCATGTACAGATGGGGTCTCGCTCCTACACCGAATTGCGAGTGTGGCGCCTTTGAAAAAACCGCAGACCATGTTCTGAGAACAAACCGCAGACCATCTATACATCGAGCGCCACATGGAGCACGAGGTCTGACGGTTTTGGATGACGAAACCTGATGCTAGCTTAACAACTTCACTGCCAGCATCTAATTCAGGCAGTACAACAGCCTGGGATAGTAAAAGGATAAACCCTCGGCCTCAATCCTGTTTGTGTCTGACCTGAAGTGGATGCCTTTCCAAACGACAACCACGACGACGACGACGAATTATTTCTTTCAAGGGTTTGAAAAATCTTTAAAAAGTTTGAATGTTTGCTCGCTCAGAGTTGTCAGTTTACCACATTAGTTACATTAAAAGTTGAATAATAGTTGCCTGATCTCTACAATACTTCGATTTTGGTCGCAATTTTTTGTTGATGATGATAGAGAACCCAAACGGTTTTTACATAACATTCTTCTTCTTTCGGCCTTTCCCTTCAATCAGGGGTAGCCACAGCATATTCTGTTTCTCCAAACCTTCTTGTTTTCAACGTCCGTCTCCTGCGCACCAACGTCCCCCATATCTTCTTTCACTACATCTAGAAATCTTCTCCTTGGTCTTCCTCTTTTCCTCTTTCCCGGTAACGCCATTTCTATCGCCTTCTTCATACATACTTTTGATCTCTCCTCATGACATGTCCATACCACCTCATCCTGCCCTCCCTCATCTTTATTCCTAACCGTTCTACCTTAACTGTACTCTTGATGTGTTCATTTCTTTTCTTGTCTTTTCTCGTCACTCCCGTAGCAAACCTCAACATTTTCATCTCTGCAACTTCCATCTCTTCTACTTGTTTCTTTGTGATCGCCACTGTCTCAAGTCCATACATCATTGCTGGTCTCACTACTGAACTGTACACTTTTCCTTTTACTCTAGCTGATAACCTCCTGTCGCAGATTACTCCTGATACTTTTTTCTATTCGTTCCATCTTGCCTGCACTCTCCTCTTTATCTCCCTCTCACAACTACCACTTTCTTGCACCGTTGATCCCAAATACTTAAATTCCTTTATTCTTGGCACTTTTGTATCCTCCATCTTCACTATTTCTTTGTCATTCCCTCCATTTATGCACAGATATTCAGTCTTTGACCTAATTACTTTCATCCCTCTTTTTTCCAATGCATATCTCCAGCATTCTAGTCTCTGCTCCACTTCTTCCCTGGTCTCTTCGTAAATCACAATATCATCAGCAAAAACAGCATCATCCACGGTGGTTCTCTCCTTACTTGATCCGTTAGCCTGTCCTTTTTACTGCAAACAGGAACAGACTTAACGCGATCCTTGGTGCAGTGCAACTTTGACCTTGAAACTTTCTGTAGTTCCTACTACACACCTCAACGCTGTTTCGCTTTCCTCGTACATATCCTGTACAAGTCGCACATACTTTTCCACTATTCCTAATTTTTTTATACAGTAGCACAGCTCTTCCCGCGGAAGCCTGTTGTAAGCTTTCTCTAGGTCCACGAATACGCAATGTAGCTCTTTTTAACCTTCCCTGTACTTTTCTATCAACATTCTTAAAGCAAACATCGCATCGGTGGTTCCCTTTGCTGACATAAATCCATATTGCTCTTATGATACTGATACTTACTTTATACCTCTTACTGATGTTTACTTTATACCTTAGCCTGGCTTCAAAAATTCTTTCCCATACTTTCATTGTGTGGCTCATTAGCTTTATTTCTCTGCAGTTTCCACAGCATTGTGCGTCCCCTTTGTTTTCATAGATTAGGAGTAGCAATTATCCCAACCTGCTTTCAAAAATGCCAAGATATTGCTGTCCGGTTGAAATTTTTATTTTTTTAGTTTTGTAGAGATATGATTGATATTTAAAACTGCTTGGTAAGACCCGCAAGCAGAGGTAAGTGCCGTAAAATGTCTTTCCCCTTGAAAACAAGAGCATGGCGCGAGTAGGTTTTGAAGCGAGACTATGCCGATCACAATTCCGGCGCTTGTAATCACTCGACCACGCAGCCTATATAATTACAAGAATGATCTATTTTTCACAAATTAACTCATAGGTCTAACATTAAAACTGTTTCCACATTTTTGCATCAAACTTTTAGATTTTAACAATTTCAGTTTAAAGCTTTATTTCAACAATTTTGCAATGCTTTTTCTTGAATAATTGGAGCTTAAAGCTATATTTTAGTTGACGAAAATTTTTTTAAAGTCTTCTACCGAGAAAGGAAGTTGATTGGATAAAATGTGAAAGACGAGTAATACCAAGGTGTTCTAGTTGATTATGAATATCACCAAGACTGAGAGGGTTGGGAGAAATAAAACATATAGTGTTGAAAATGCGTCAATGGCAAAATTTTGAGCACCAAGTCAATTCTTAATTTCGTCATCAAAATGTTCTAATTTGAAACGTCAAAATTGAATCTTATTGTTTTTTATTTCTCCATTTTAAAACGATTAACACTAGAACGGCTGCTGCGGTCATTTTGACCGTTTTGGAATTTTAAGGTGGCTTATTTTTTTTTACGAAAATCGCATTGGTGTAAAATTTTTTGACATTTCCTAATTAATTGGTAGGAACTGTAATGCTGAGTATCAAACCGAAAACTGTTTTCACAAATATTTTAGAAGGTGGTTTACCTCCAACGGCCATTAACGGTCATTTTGACCGCTATACGAAAATCATTATTTCTGAACCTCCTGCTGTACTTTATGGGACCGTGTCGTCTCTATGACCCGTATGCCTCATTTTCAAACATTGTCTTTCTATTTACCGATAAATTGATTTTATTTGTGACATCATAGAGTCACCAGAAAGAAATGCAGAACTCAGAAAGCAGATATAAAAAATTTTTCCAATTATCAGCTAGCACTGGAAATATACGGACTTCAGATTATGAAAAAGTTTGTGAAACAGAAATAGGTTAAAAAAGAGTTTATGAAACAGATTATGAAAGAGCTTATGAAACAGAAATAGGCTATTTTATATTGTTGACAACTACGGGCTTTCATTGACTTTCAGCCCACGGTGATGGTCGGATATTTTTCCCAAACAGCACCCATCCCACTTACTCAGGTAGAAAAAGCAGCGGAACACACAGGCAATTAGCCTTTAGCATAAGTTAGTAAGTTGATCATCATCTTTTGTAATAAAAGCATAGTGTTCATGCCCAATTAGTGCTAACCTATTCTGGTTTCACAGGTGAAATAAGCTACTTGACAAACAAATATAACATAGTGAAATCTATTACATTATGTCTGAAAGACCAAGACGTTTTACTGAAGTTATTGCTATGCTCACATCTATAGACAAAAATTAATTTGGAGGGGAAAGTGAAACCGAAAAAGGCGACGTGTTAGATTGTAAACTATCTTCTCAGATGAGATGAGACTGAGCAATTTGATGATGCACAACCCATTGTTCATATTGGTGATTTACAAACTTCTGATACTAACGTTGAAATCCATTCTGCTACATGTTATAATGATGATTCTGGTTCGGGTGCTGCTGAAAGCTCGAACGCAAACGAGACAGCAAGAGATGGCACAAAACGGGAATTTATGGAATTCTGTGTAGAAATACGAGGAAGGCATGCAGCTCAGAATGTCCCAACTGAGCAATTAGGTTTATCACGCTTTACCCTTAGAATGGCAGACTCCGCTGTTGGTGCTTTTCAAATCATATTTGACAACCTTATGCTCAAATACATTCAATGATGTACCAATATTAGTCTTAGGCAATTGAAGAATGGGAGGTTTTGCTTTGTGAGCTTAATGCGTTTATTGCTCTGCTATATGTACGAGCAGCGTATGGTGGCAAAAACTTTCCCTTTTACAATTTTGGAATGAAGAATGGAGCGTATCATTTTTTCAACAAACCATGTCAAGAAATCGTTGTCGTGAAATTATGCGTTTTCTACGGTTCGACTTGCGTAGCACAAAGTCAGCACGCTGGCAAACTGACAAATTTGCTCTTATTTCAGATATTTGGAATAGGTTTGTAGATAACAGCTTCAGTTGTTACCAACCTGGAGAAAATATTACGATTTATGAGAAGCTGTTCTCGATAAAATCTCGTTGTAGGTTTATCCAGTATATGCCAAACAAACCAGATAAGTTTGGCATGAAGTTCTGGTTAGCGGTTGACGTGGAATTCAAGTATATCCTAAATGCCATTCCATATCTGGGAAAAGACGAGTCATGTCCATCTACCCAATAGCTTAATTAGTGACAAGGTTGTCATGACTCTCATGGAACCATTCATGAGTAAAGGTAGAAACGTTACCACCGATAACTGTTTCACGTTGTTTTTACTTGCTAAAGAACTGAAAACAAAGAAAGCCAGCCTTGTTCGAACTATGAAAAAGGTTAGACTTGAGCTGCCTGCATCTGCAAAACGCTCACAGGAACGTTATTCCAGTAAGCTCATGAAGACGGGCGATAGGGCAATTTCAACACTGTATCAGTGTAAGCCCAAGAAAAACGTTTGTGTTCTCAGTTCTCTGCATATGTCTGTTGAGCTTGACGAATCTGAGAAAAATAAACCGGAAAAAATGGAATTTTATAACAAGAGCAAATGTGATGTTGACGTGGCTAATCAAATGGCTAGGCACTGTTCAGTCAAAGTAGGAACCCGTTGGTGGCCCGTTGCTGTTTTCAACAACATTCTGGGTTTGGCAGGTGTCACACTTCATTCATAATTTTAATCGTAACGATATAATTTATCCCCGTTAATAGTAATTCGTAGTGTTATTATAAGAGAATAAATGCGGCTCTTTGAGCGCTGTTTGCGATATACGTCCAATTTGTTCTATTGCTCGTTACATGTATCTTTTTTTCTCTCTGCGCCGACAGTATGACGTAATATGTTTTGTTCAAACTTTGCTATTTCGAAGATAGTAGAATCTTCGCGTATATGCTACTTGATTCGAGCGTAACGATCTCTCCAGGGAGTTCTGGCTAAATCTCGAATTTACGAGAAAGTTTACGTCACGTGATTTTGGTTTCTATATAAAGCCGATGCGTAGCAAATTATTATGATTAGATGTGATTTTGAGACGACTCGAGTGAAAATAATTTGGTTGGGCGCGGGAGGCCCGTCGGTTTTTGTATTGGTCGTCGAGTGTTGAATTTATTTTGTGCCAGTGGTTGGCAGTTTTGTTCTACAGAGGTAGAATTATTTGTGTTGATTGAGTCGAGTTATAGTGTTGATTTCGCTTTGCAGTTTGGCAAAGCGTGAAATAGAAGTTTGGTCGGACGTGATTTTTGTAATACATTCGTTCTTATTAGAGACTGTGGTCTCTGTTTGTTGTGAAGAAGAGTCTTCAACGAAACCAATCCGAGCTTTCGTTAAACCAACTGTATAAATTGTCAGGCTCATAGCAAGACTACTTCTTGAGCCGGAATAAAATAAAATTTAGACACAGCTTTGTTTCAGCGCAGGTATTCGGGTTACCTAGCTCAACTGGTCCTTTGGGATTCCCGAACAAAGTTTGTGACAGCAGGCATCAATGCATTTGTGCTCAATAAAAAAGAAACAGGTGACAAGATTTCAAGACGAGATTTCTTGTTCAAGTTTGCTACAGAACTACGTGAAGACTACATCGTTGAAGATCAAGCAGAAACACTACTATTGCTAGACCTTACCAACTATCGACAGCTCCTAAAAACACCAAAGCCGAGAAGCTTAAACAATGGCAAATAGCTGCAAACTGCACTCAAAACAAAACCGGCAAACTTTTTTTAAGTGCAACAAAACTGAATGTGGCAAGTGTACCGCCGCGGAGCTTTTCAAATGCGTTATATGAGCGACATCGCAAATATGAAACATTTTTCAATTTTATGTCCACTTTGCGCTCCTTCCTTCAAATAAAACTGTTTTTTATGATTAGATTGATTGAGTTATGTTACCTGAGTATTTGTTCAACACTTAAGTTGCAACCACACCACGCATATACTAATAAAAATGCGTTTTTGAGAAGTGGTCAAAATGACCGCTGAACTGGCCGTTGAAGGCCGTTGAAGGCTTATCGCAACTCCGGCCGTTCTAGTGTTAACATGTAAGAGACTATTTATTGGTCAGTCAATAACGTAAAACGTTTTCCATGTAGAAAGTGATTTCATTTCCTTACAGCATCAATTATTGTGACTGCTTTTTTTCTACAGTAGTGTGGATAGCGAAACTCTGTCGTAAAAGGTGTAAAAGTTTGCAAATGAAAGGCCACAGGTTGTCCTCCTTGATTAAGTGTCGCGCTTAATGTATGGTCTGAAGCATTACATTCAACTACAAAGTGTACTTCTTCTTTGATACGAGTTCAACAAGCTAAGCAAAGTTCTTTTTAAAGTGCTTAAAGCGAGCCAGAGGTTTCTTAGACAGGGGAAAGCTAGACAAAAGATGAGCTTATATTAAAGGTCAAATTTTGGTACTATAGTACGAAAATATTCTTATTACTCTTCGTAATTCGCTTTTACTGTTAGGGTATTTCATTTTGAGCAAAGGTCGCAAACATTTTGGGTCAGGTTGTTATAGGAAACTCTATAGCCCAACAACTGATAGGAAACTCTATAGCCCAACAACTCAATTTCAGTACGCCGTAAATACATTTTGAAACATTAAATATAGACGAGAAATTATTTTGTTTATATTTGGTAGAGGTAGGCATCGAGTAAAGTGAGTTTGTTCGTCGTCGTCGTCGTTTGAAGGGCATCCACTCCAGGCCAGACACAAACAGAACTGGTGCCGAGGATTTATCCTTTTACTACCCCAGACTGTTGCACTACCTGGATCAGATGCTGGCAGTGATGTCATTAAGCCAGCATCGAGTTTCGTCATCCAAAACTGTCAGACCTCGTGCTCCATGTGGTGCCCGATGTATAGGGCACGCTGTTAGTACATGGTCTGCGGTTTGCTCAGAGGCGCCACACTCGCAATTCGGTGAAGGAGCGAGACCCCATTTGTGCATGGACGAATGGAATGGCCCAACACCAGTCCTCAGGCGGTTGAGCTTAACCCAAGCTGCTCGGGGTAAGCCCATCCCAACAGGCCTGGCACTGGTCTCGGGAACAAAAGCACGGAGTCTGGAAGCATTTTCACAGTACTCCGTGTTTCATTTGTAATTTGTCCATTCAGAGGCACGGATGCCAAGTCTGGTAAGGTTGTCCAAGAGATTCCGTGCACCTGGCACAAACGGGCGTCTGGATCTTAGTCTCACTTGGCCAGTATCTGAGGACCCACTTAAAAGACCATGCAAGATATGATCGGGGTCCAGAGATCCACGGTAAGCCAAGGAGAGTGTCGCTCCCATTCGGCGAAGCTAAGCTGGCTGGATGCCTGAAAGTACAGGTAGGTGATCCGTTGGAGTGGGACGCAGGCATCCAGTAACTATGCGCAAGGCGTCATTCAAGACACTGTCGATGAGGCGAGTGTGAGCACTGTAACACCAGACTGGCGCACAGTACTCAGCTGTTGAGTAGACTAGAGACAAGGTGGCTATGCGTAGTGTTTTAGCACCAGCACCCCATCCCGAGCCCACGAGTCGTCTCAGCAGTGTGACGCACGAAGATAGTTTTTTGCGCAATGCCACTAAATGGTGATAAAACGTGAGCGATCTGTCCAGTTTTACCCCAAGGTAAGTAGGGGTTGGACAGAACGGTAAAAGTCTATCGTTGTTGTAGACCTTTAGCTCACGTTTGGCCTCTCGGTTATTTAAGTGAAAGGCTGCCGTCACCGTCTTAGTGTGACTGAGCTTCAACCTCCAAGTCTGGAGATACGCTGAAAGTGTAGACATGTCTTGGCTTAAGGTCCCCTCCAAGTACTTCCAGTTTCCAAAAGAGTGCAACAATGCTAAATCATCAGCATAAGCAAATTTTCTGGAAATCATGGAAGGAAGATTGTACGTATAGATGTTAAATAGGAGGGGAGCCAAGACCGATCCCTGAGAAACGCCGTTTTTAAGACGGCGTAGCCTGCTTTGCTTGCTGTCACCGGTGGTAAGGGTGAAACTTCGATTTCGGACAAGCTCCATGATCATTTTGACCATGCGCTTATTCGGAAGTAGTCTCAGCAGCTTGCAGGTAAGGCCACGGTGCCAAACAGTGTCATAAGCAGCTGTCAGATTGACAAATACGGCACCGGCCTTCTTTTTAGCCTCAAAAGAATCCTCGATGCTCTGGGTTAGCAGAACAACTTGATCTACGGTTGACTTCCCGCGTCGGAATCCAGCCTGCTCTTTGGGGAGCAGTGGATCGATTAATGGCTCAACGCGGGCGTAGATAAGCCTCTCGAGGATCTTGTAGGGGACACAGAGCAAAGATATTGGTTGTTAACTCTTTGGGTCCCCCACGGGCTTTCCTGGTTTTGGGATCGCGACTACAAGCGCTCTTTTCCAGATCTTAGGAATTTTGAGTCGGCGCAAACAGGAAGAAAGGAAGTCACGTAACCAGGACTTCAAAGCAGCTCCGGCATGGAGTATAAGCTCTGGGCAGATGGAATCAGGTCCCGGATCTTTACCTGGTTTTAAATGTTGAAGGGCAGCAGCAAATTCTCTCTGTGAAAAATTGTCAAAAATATTTACTGGGTCTGGTGTTGTGGCCTTCCAAAGGTCAGACACTTCTTGAAAAACAAGTCGAGATGACTTGCGATCAACAGCCTCGTATTTCCCATTTTTAACCAGCTGAGATGCAATAGCATCGGCTGAAACGGAACAGTGACGAGGAGAGTGTCGTGACCTACCAGTAAGGTTGTTGAAAATACTCCACGCTTTTCAACTAGAGTGTAAGAAATCAATGCTCCGAACTGCTTCGGACCATCGATCCCTCCGCTTCCTGTCAAGCTTGGCAAGCAGAGCTGTAGCAGCCAAACTTGAGTCGTCTCCCTGAGGAGACTGCAGAAGAGTTTTATAGAGGGATTCACACTCTGCATCTCAACACGGACATAGTTATTTCGATACCCGCGTGAGATAGTTTTTTTGGCTGCTTTCTTAATGGTGTTGCAAAAGTCCTGGTAAGCCGCATCCACATCAAGTGAATCAGACGGCAACAAAGTCTTTGCGAATTTATTCGTCAAAGCAATGTAGTGACTCCATTTGGCCTTGCGGAAGTTCCATCGCTTAACAGGCATGCTTGGCATTGCCATAGCAAACCTTGGTGGTGTGATAAGCGAAGGTCAATGTTGTGACCTGGGAAACTTCTCAAGGACACGTCTATCCGGTAAGTGACTGTTAGGACCTACGCTAGCGAAAGCTAGGTCCGGATTGGTGCCAGTGTTCCAGCAGCCGGAGTAAAAACTGGCAGCGTCCTTGGCATTATATAGGAGGGCAAGACAATTAATACTTGCCCAGCCAGCCAAGCACTCACCGTCCGGACTGTTGTCGTCATAACCCCAGTCAGCATGACGACAGTTAAAATCGCCAGCGTACAGACAGGGGTGAGGAAACACTGGGAGATCCAGGGTTCGCAATCGCGTTGGCGGTGGTTTGTAGACATTGATTATTTTATAACCATCAACGTCCACACACAACACTCGATCTCCGATGTCGGTGGAGATTGGTCCAAAAGCGTGTATCTCAGTCGCTCGTGGACAAACGTGGCAAGGCCATGCTTCCTGCTTAAAGAAGACCCAGCTAGTTGGTAGTTTGGTAGCACCAACTTTTCTGCATCAGTGCAGTGGGTCTCCTGCAGTAGGATGACGAGTGCCTCAGACTGCATAGCGAGGTGATGAAGAACGTTCATCTTGCTTGCAGTGAGGCCTTCGATGTTCAGCTGAAGAATAGTGGGTCTTTGGAACTTGTTGGCAATGTGCCCTGAAAAGGGCAGTTTTATCCTGACATTACCCCGTCCTGAAAAGGACGTTTGCCGATTAGCAGACCCACACTGAACATCGGAATGGGTGGATACCCTTCCGTTTTGGTAGGTTCGGTTTCGGTCTGTCATTTTTAAATCAATGAACAGACTTACTCACGGCCCAGGCTGCGTGAAAGCACCTACCATCTGGGCCAAGTGAGTTTGTTTATGGTCTGCGAGTAGTCTAGAACCATTCTTCGCTTATTGTGATTGCCTTAAGTAACTAAAACTTGAGTTCTCAACTGTGAAAGCGAGCGTGATCCGACAGTTGATTGAACGACACTTGATCGAAACAACACTCGATCAAAACGACACTTGATCGAATAATGAAAGAGAAAATTTACAACAAAACATAGTAAAGCCATCTTGATTTTCTGTGCAGGAAAAAAATCTTCGTTTTATAATTTTTAGAAATAGTTGCGAATGGAAATTTTAAAGTTTTATCGGACCAGCGAAAAGAGCGATAGTACAGATGAAAAGTTATATTTTACGTAAGAAGCAGGTTAACCAAAAAAAGCAAGGAAAGGAAAAATTTGATTATACTGCTCTCAAAACATTAAAATCTTTATAACTACAATCAGTAGCATACCGACGATTTTTGAATGGAGGAAGCATACAAACACAATCAAATATGCTTAATAGAAAAATTTTTTCAAGTGGTAGTTAAAGAGGAAAAAAATATCTTCATTTTGAATCCGTCCTGGTTTTGTGAAATTTTTCGTCCCCAGGAACATAAGTGATCTCTACGAAATTATTTTTACTTGAATCTGTCCCGGTTTTATTGATTTTTCGTCCCATAAACATAGTAATCTTTAAAAAAGGTCTTCCATTTTAGTCTGTTTCTGATTCCTCCAAGGGGTCTCCAAGTATGGGGCCTTGGCATAATGCTTCTTTCTAAATACTGACTACAATGTAAAAAGAATGCAAAAAATGGCAGCAATAGTCATCGAACAAAACACAACCATTACAAGAGATCTACTTGTTGCCACCTCCCTAAAAATGCTTTGCCTGGAACCTTGTTGAGAAACCATGATCTTGACATTGGCAAAAAAGTTATAAAAATTAAAAGCAAACTGTCTTCTTACTGATGGCCTCTGATTTTTATGAATCTAATTTACAGTAACAAAGAGATTTGCTTAATCGTAGAAACACACAAAAGTAAATCCTTTTTTATCAACTGTCGTTTCGATCAAGTATCGTTCGATTAAACATCCTTTCGATCAAATGTCGTTTCGATTAAATGTTGTTCGATCAACTGTCGTAGTACCAAAAGCGAGAGTTCAATAATTCCTTCTTTTAGGAAGTATCTTACCTCTTTTTTGATGAATATTTTGTCAAAGTTGTTCAGCTTTGTTGCAATTGGCTTGTGGTCGGGTTGAAGATTCTGAAATAATCGGTGCTCCTCAAAGTTTGAGGCTAATACTCCACAATAAAGTTTATAATCTATTACTAAGCGCTTTTGTGTGTCCTTCAAACTGGAGCAGAATTTCGAAATGTTTTTTTAGAACTGATTGTCCTAGGACTACATCAGCACACAAGTTAGAGATTACTCCAAACAAAAAGTTTTTATACGTTCGTCTTTGAATTTCTTGCTGATAAAGTTTTCAGAAGCACCTATCTCAAAAAGACTATCCACTGGGTGTCCTCTTAACATGCTTGAAATGATGAAATATTTAAGAGAATCTGGGGCACAAGCAACAATAGAAAACAGTTGAGAAAGTGCGGAAGACGAACACTTTTCTGGATGATCAAAAACTTCTTTAAAGCTCAAGTTGTCATCTTGCGAGGGCACAGTGATCGTTTTTTTAATTGATCATTTTTTTAAGCTTTGGCAGACACGCCGGAAACGACGAACTCTTTTTCATTTAAAAACGTTTGGTTTTTGCCAGGGCAAAATCTTCCTTTTAGGTGAGACTCTTCCCCATAAAAGTAGCATTTTTGTCAAATAGACTTACGACTTCGAGGAGTAAAAGCACAGAATTCTTTAATCTCTACGTTTGTGACTTGGTTGCTGTCAATGAAACTATGAGATTGTCGTTGAGCTCGGTCCAATACCTCGGCCTTGGCAAGGGCTTCTTGGAAATGCAGTTTTTTTTCCAGGAACCTTTGTTTATTGGAAGAATTAGATAGCCTCTTTATGAAGTATTATTTGGTTGCGGTGTTATTTGGCGGTAACTGCTTGAAAATTGCAATTTTTTGATCGTCCTTTAAGCGTTCTAACAAATTCAACAAGTGATTCGTTGTTTTTGATTGGTTGTAATTAAGAAATAACTGGCAAATATTTCAAATATAGGCTAAATGTAAGTTCGATCTAACCTTTGTTTTGCATGTTCGTGAGTAGTAGGCTACTTTGTTCAATGTATGAATAAATTTGATGCGAAACATAGTTAAACAAGAGACTTTTCTTAACAAAATATTCAAGCTAAATACTACTATAAGCTTTCTTTTATTCAAGTTTTTCAGATAACTTAATTATTCAAATAGAATATAAATAAGTTATTTGAAGTTATCTTTTTATTTAAATAACGTTATCTGAAGAAGTTGAATAAACGAAAGCTTATAGTGGTATTTCGCTGGGATTTTTTGTTAAGAAAAGTTTTTAAAATTAATTTTCCCGGTCTATGCATCCTACAATGCATCTAGCACTGATTGCAAGTTTGGCCTAGTTTAGTTTTCGACAGTTTGGATTAGTTTCGTTAAATAAGAGAGATGTCTTATTAAGCTGCGACTCATCGTCTACTTTCATTCTTGTCGCTTCGGTTGAAGTTAGAAAACATTAAAAAGTTTTGAGCCAGTGTTTGTATATTTGCTCAGCTTTTGGTTCATTCGGTTCCGTTTCTGGAATTCCCTTTTTAAATAATTTATCCATTTTTAACTGCATAAAATTGTAAAGCTTTCAAAGAAAACCAAACTGGTGGTTTTGATTCAGTTAAAAACCTGAAGCAAAACGAATAGAAACAGACGATAATTAAACAAGAAATCAGGTTAACTGAAACGCAGCGAGCTTCCAAACACAAATGATGAACTGAAAATAAAACGACAAATAAAAGCTTACAATTAATTTGCACGCGTTTCAAGCCGCGCGGGTTCCAAGACGTTAAATCAATCAATTATGAAATAAGAATTCAATATAGTTAATAAAATTCATTTTTCGATTAAATTTCTTTAAGTAGTTTCTGACATTTTAAGCTTGGCCTCTCTCGCTTTATATTATCACGATTAATATTATAGTCATTCACAAAACTGCAACTTTCTGTCGACTAAAAATTAAAGTTCATGTTACTTTAAATTTTACATAAAGCTATTAATACTAATCTAACTTGTTATGAGTTGACTTGTGTTAAGCTATAAAATATAAAGTTTTGTATTACTAAAGTATTTTTTTATTATTTTTAATAGGCCTAATGAAAAATATTTTTCAATAAACTTATGCTTTTGTTTTGAAGAAATTGCTTACCGTTTCGGTGCCCTCTAACTTTTTTTGTTCTGGGTGATGCATTTATAAGTTGGATCACTAACATTGAACTACATCAATTATTAAAAATGTAACGCTGTACATATAAGGTGCTATAAAATTATAAACGAGTGAATTAAAATTTAATAAACAACCACACAATTGTGAGAAATGTAATCTGTAAAATCTGGAGTCCAGACCTCGCTGTCCAACGTGGTAGCTAAAGCAAATCACCCATTGCTTTCAGTGCCTCCTAACACCGACCTTTTTTTTCAAAAAACAAAATGAAATTTATTTATTTTAAATCAACAAAAAATTATGAAATATATGAAATTATGTTGATTATTTGTAGATTATTTATACATTATTAGCAAAATATGAATGGTCCATATCAATTAATGTGCTTACTAGGTTTTAAATTTTACAGTAATTTTGCATACAAAAGTGTTTCATAAAAACTAAACTGTATTTAAACAATTCTTATTGCAAAACGAGCAAACAACGGCAACTGGGTTATACGTTTACCTCCTTGAACGGATTGCATTATTCAAACCTCCTCCATCTTTTAATTTAAATATGCTTAAAGTTCAATAAAATTGACAATTGTTTCGCTAAATCATAGAGTGTTGATCTAAAGCAGAAATTCTTAAAATTTTTTGGCCCATATACCATTTTTCTAAAAAATAACCAATCTCCCACTACTGTTATGCTGACGTCTGGTAAACTAGTCCAAACTCCATTACATATTGGTCACTAAACTCAAGGGATTTATAAAACTTTTTGTGCGCCACAAGCAATTCTTGTTATACGACCAGTGGTCAATCAGAAATTTAGGTCAATAAGTAATTTATAAATAACTATAAAGTAAGTTGGTAATTAGAAACATACAGCTAATTTGAAAATTTGTCTCCATTGAAATATTTCAACTCCTTTTGAGTGACGTGCCTTTTTATTAATAACTACAGCGACCAATGAAATTCGGAAAGGAACCAAATTAGTAGTAGTAGTAGTAGTAGTAGTATTTTGTTTTTATTTGAATCCAAAAGAACAAATGCTAATAATTGAAAACAAAATAGAGCAAAGTTTGCAATTAGGGAGACGGCAACTAAACTAAACTTAGCTCATATACTCAAAGACAACTGAAGCTGCATGCAACAACACAATAAATAGACGCCAATTCTTTGAAACGTTACATTATACTCGTATATCAACATTAAAGTAATCTATGTGCTTAAATTATTAGCCGAGTCCGTGTATTTATTCAGCTTTTTATACCTTCATCCTTTCAAAAAAATCTTAATTTTAAATCGTGAACTAGATTTTTTTCAAAATAAAACAAAAAGCTGCCGTGTTTCGTCGTACGCATAAATGTTCCGCGTCATATTAAAAGTGAGCCCACGGGATTCGAACCATCAGGCCTTTTGCTCTTGCGCTAAATAATCAGCGCGGTCTTATATGTGCTTTATGGCGTAGCTTATTGGTATCTGAGTAATGTCATGTGGTAATTTTGCAGTAGATTTTGATCGATATAATTGAACGACTGGGTGTGATCGAGTCGAAACATCCATTTCTTGTAGCAGAAATTCATAATTTAATCTTTTGCGGCCAGTAGCAAATTTAGGGGTGGCATTGAGTTAGCCCCCTTTGAAGATTACTAATACGTAGGCCTACTACAGATAGGATAGCATTTCTAATGTTATGCTTTTTATTCAATATCCTATTCTTTTCTAATAATATTCAATTCTAATACCCTTATGATTACTAATACTTTAGGGCAGAAATCCCGTCAGAAAACGAAGACAGATTCCCTTTTTTGTTTTTTTAACTTTAATCACGAAATCCGAGACTGATTGAAATTGAAAACCTTTTTTTTTAAACTTTTTTTTCTATGGAGAACACTTTATTTTTTGGGCGAAAATCACAAAATCCGACACTGATTGAAATTGAACACCGTTTTTTAGTTTTGACTTGAAAACATTTTTTTCACAAAGTAGGAGTATATTTGATTGTAATATTATATGACCCCCTTTAAAAAATCCTCGGTAGGCCACTGTTTGTTGCTATCAATGCTTTAGTCCTTTTGGACATTGACTACTCCTGTAGAGTATAATTTGTAAATTTGTTGGATATCGACAATACTTTGCTCATCCGCTTCACCTCATCGGTAAGTGAGTGAGCAATGTGCTTATGTGATAAATGTGATAAAATTAATTTATGCAGTGACCGTTTTGTGGAAAACCGTTTTTCGACAAATGTTTTGATTGTCGCCTTTCGACTATCGGTTGAGGTTTTAATCACCGCTTTCGAATGGTAAAAATAAAATTGAAAAAGTTTGGAGCTGGTCGTGAAGCGCGTTTGTGAGAAATTTCAAAAATAACAAGAACAGGTTTGCGAGCACGTCGCACTACGATTATCATTTTATTAATTTTAACGCTTCAAGTACGTTGCTTAACTTACAGTCAAAAATAATAATTAAACATTTTTATAGTATTGACTCTTTCGTTTTAAAAATATTCAAACGTTCCAATCATCATGCTCCGAAAATTTTCTCAAATTTCAAGATTAAAAAACATTACGCATTAACATTAAACATTGGTCTGATTATTTGTCATTGGAAACGTCACAATGTCACAATTAATATTTATTAAAAAGTTACTGAAATTTTATTTGTTGTATAATATTTATGGATACATTTTTGACACAGACGTTCCAGAAAAAATATAAAAAAGTGAGTTTTAAAGTTTAATTTAAATTAAAAACAATCTAGCAACAGTTATTTAACACACGAATATTTTGAGGTTTCGCCGAGAGCACATTTCGGATTAAATAAAACAGAAAAAAACCTCGCTTCTATTAGTTTTTCTACAAAGCAACTGACTAATGAACTTTTTTGGAGGCGATTGAAATATCGGTAAATTTTCTGCCGCTTAGTGTTGAAAGTTTATTTACGGTTGGGCACATCAACAATTGCATAATAGTTTTTCTGTTATCGCAATTTTTTGTTGTTGATAGTATAAAAGCTAATCAGTGGCTAGTTATTACGTCACATGAACGAAGATTAATTAATAACTTCTATAGTCTGTGACATCATCAGCTTTTATTTAGACAATCGAGAGGCCATGCAAACGTGAACTAAGAGTTTAGACCAACAATAGACGTCTACCATTCTTTCCAGTTCTTAATTTTCTTTTGCAGAACTGGACAGATTGCTCACGTTTTGTCACCATCTCGTCGCATTATGCAAAAAACTATCTTTACGCTTTACATTGCTGAGGCGACTTACGTGCTTAATATAGAGTGTTTTTGCTAAAACATTGCGTATATTTGTCCTATCTCTAGCTTATTTGACTGCTGAGTATTACTCACCAGTCTAGTGTCGCAAAACATATGTGTCACAATACTACAATTCTATAATTGCAGTGTGCAACAGTGCTTAATTATTCTCATAGGAAAAATTTTTGTAGATTGTGAAAGGCAGATAGTATCAAGACCGATTCCAGAGAAACACTCTTTTTTGGAAACCAAAAGTTTAATTCGTGACTTTGTACCAGATAATACCCTTCAGATCGGCTTCACACTCAAATTTACTGCTGTGTTTTGTCTTTATACTTAGGAAGAAAAGCCACTTTTGCACATGTAACTCGATAAAAACAGAAGTATTTGTGTAGCTACAGCACCTACCCTCTTGTATATGTGCACATATATTGCTCAGAAATCAGTCAGTGACATAGCTGGAAAATTATTTTTTGCATTGGAGTGACATTTTATTTCCAAAAATTCCTCCCAAAAATCTTCGGAAAGAATATCCTTTTTCAGACAAAAAAGATTACCTGGCATCTTCAATTTTGGAAGTTCATTGTCGCTTGAATCCGAAAAGTAGCGTTCAAATTCTTGTTTTAAAAGTCGCAGATCATTGTTCCTCTCGATTTTAAGCTCGCCCTGAAGTTCAATTTGGTTTTTCTCAAGGGCAATATCTGGTTTAAGAAAGAAAGCTGCATTTCCTTTTTGAATTTGACTATGTCCAGTTCCAGTTTTGCCACGAAAGCGTTGATGGCATCGTAGTCATTGATACAGTTTCCCAGCAAGATCAAATCTATATTATTTAGCGTTTCAAAAATATCTACCAAGTTTGCTAACGTCAAATAAAATCTTTGATTTGATTGACAAAAAAAGACCTTGTTTTCTGTGAGCTTCGAAAAACAGGATAAGTTCATCTTTTATTTTATCACGAAGGGCAGCATGTTAACTTTTGATAACCACCGAGCAAATATATAAAAAAACAGAGTTTCACGATTGAAATTCATATCTTTGCAAAGGTGGTAAACAGTTTTGTAGTGACAGCATTCGCTTGAACGTAGTTCACGGCTCGTATAATTGTTGCAAGCTTATCTCTCGTGGCAATAGGTAAAGACCTGGATCTCAGAGTTTCATGACACTTGATTATATTCGCTTTGTTTGATTTTAGCATGAATGTATATGTATTACTGTATTTGATTGTAATATGATTACATTTTATTCACCGTAGATTTTATAAAACCATGCTTTAAATAATCATTGTCATGCCTTCTCTTTTTTGCATTTATTTTATGTCAATGCAGTTATTTATTTAGTTTGCAGCGAGTTGCTCGCGTCCCCGTATGAGCCTTTTACGTCCCACAGTTTAACAATATATATTTTAAATATTAAAAAAATTTATTTATGTTTTTTAGAGATTTTAGAAAATTGTAAAACCTTACCAGCTTTTGTATTTTCAACGCAAAACAAAATTTCAAATTTTGTAAAAGATGATGAATATTTCATTAAAGAACGTCCAAGCTGGATATGAGTCAAATCAAAGCATTGACTTAATTGATGACATGTGCGATTTTATCCAAGGTACTGGTTGTTGGTGTAAACATAAAACCATTGTTTACATTATTATAATCCGAACAATGTTATTTTTTGGGGGTTGGGTAAAAAGTTGAGCTTAGTTTTATAAAACCATATGTGTTTGATTCGTGCCTGGATTCATGCTAATGTAAGCTAATGATAACACTTATCGTCGCTAACTTTTGTTAAAACAAATAATAACTTCTTTACTCAGATTGCGAGCAAATCCCAATTGAAGTTGCATCTACAAAATCAGTTCAAGACAAGGTAACTTTTTATAGATTTTAAATTCGTTTAGTTTAGTTTATTGGCCAAACAGCTTCAATAAAAATGTCTCTTTTCTCTTTACCTAATTTCTATTTATCCTCTCCTGACTTGCAAGAAAACATCGGAGTTGCTATACTTAGAATAATCGTCAAGCGACTATCCGACCTGCTTTTGGAGATGCTAAAATAGTGCTATCTTGTTGAAATTTTTTATTTAGTTTTTTGTTTTTTTTATTCAGAGGTATGACTGAAATTTAGAACTGCTTCCAAAGATCGCCAAGCAAGAAGAAATTTCTGTTTAGTGTCTTTCCCAAGGATACAACAGATACTGACGCAAGTAGGAGTGGAACCAAGACTGTGTCAATCACGTTCGTCATCAATACGGCGCTTTTAACCACTCGATCATTCTGCCGACTGCCTTTTAAACTGCACCAACGACAAGCCACCTCAACGTGGTGGTGCAGTCCCCTTCCTTGCACTGGGAAGGGTCGAAATGGCTTGTCAATTCCCCGAGGGTCTCATCCTTGGGTGATTCTCCCTTGGACAACTCTTCTTCTCATTTTTTATCCCTGCTGTCCAATGCGCGGTCACATATGGAGCACATTCTTAAACCCGATTGACCGCCCCCCTATCTCTTCTACTTTCTTTCGGACAACTCTTCTTAGTTCCTCCTTCCACCCCAAACCTCTTCACTACTTATCCCACTCACCGCTGATTCTTGTCTTTATGCTTCTTTTCATCAGTGGTGATATTCACCCCAACCCTGGCCCTATAGACCCGTGCTCTGTCTGCTCCCGTAGAGTCACCTGGGGAAACAGATCAGTACAATGTACCAACTGTTCTCTCTGGGTACTCCTCTCCTGCTCTGGTCTTTCTCCCGCTGGCTTTCGTAAAATCTCGTCGGGACACTCTTGGACTTGCCCAATGTGCCCATCCTCTTCTCAACCCCTCCCCTCTCTCTCACACCCTAATCCTGTATCTTCATTCTTCTCTGTATCTCCATCCATTCACACTCCAAATCCCCCACCTTCACTCACAAACACCCACAAAACCATATCTTCAAAAATGTACCCCCTCAAAACAACCACGAATAACCCCGCCTATCCTCCTAATCACCCCCAACTAATTTTTACTTACCGTCTCTCAGCATCATCTACACCTCCTCCTCAAACCCAACATACCATTTCTCCTCTCACACAATCCTCTTTCCATCCTTCCTCTCCCTCTCGAAACAACCTCCGAATCCTACAGTGGAATGCTAATGGGATTCGCTTTCGTCGTACTGAACTCATACAATTCCTCTCTCATAACCAGTACAATCTCATCTTCATAAAAGAGTCACTCCCCTCTTCTGACTCAATTTTCGGTATACCCGGCTACAAAACTCTCCAAAAGAACCGTTATATGATAAGGAGGGGAACCACCAACTCTACGAGAAACCTAGGAGTTGGTGTACTCATACTTGTCGAAAACGGTCTAACCTACACTTCACTTTCCACACAATCCCTCTCCTCCCTCGAACCCAGCTCCGATTATTTAGCTATCGCAGTTAAAATAAAAGGAGCCCGACCTATACATCTTTTTGACGTCTATGTCCCTCCTATCCGCTCTTCTTCTTCCGACTCTCGCCCAAAATCCTTCTCACCCTTTCTCTTACCATCATCCCCTAGCACTTACATCTTTGGCGACTTTAATTGCCATCATTCATCCTGGGACTCTCACTCACCGGAAGACCAATCAGGCAAAGATCTGTTTGATTGGCTTCTCTCTTCTGATTTTTTATCTCTTAACAACTCCAAACATCACACCCTACTACACCGTGCCACCGAAAACCGCTCTTCTCCTGATCTTTCCATAATTCCTGCCCGAATAGCCTCTAAATGCACATGGCAGACCCTCCCGGATCTCGGCTCAGATCATCTTTCTATCTCTATCACTATTCCCCTTTAACTTCCCCCTTAATTAACTCTATCCATCGTCCCCCTCATTTAACTACAATAAAGCTCGCTGGGACGATTATTTTACTTATATTGAAAACCCACTGCCCTACTCCCTCTAACTTTATAAAACTTTCTCTTTCTGAAGCCACTCACACCTTTACCAAACTCCTCAATGATGCTGCCACTTCTGCCATTCCTTTGGGCAGCATCAACCGCCCTACTAAAGCCTGGTGGTCTTCTGAAGTCGCAGATGCCGTCGCGAAACGCCAAAAGGCATTTGCAAAAGCACATTGTTCCGAAGAAAACCGCCAGCACAATATCGCCACTTCCAGATATACCTCCACTGTGATTTCTAAGGCTAAAGCTAAGTCATGGCAGAAAACTTGCTCTAGCCTTTCTCCTAAAACCTGTCCCAGTAAAGTCTTTTCTTTACTTCACTCCATCTCTAGATACCCTCCCCAACTACTTCTGACCTTTCCAACTTCCCAAATTGCCATACTCCTGTAAATTGTGCCAACCATCTCTCTTCACATCTACAGTCCCATTTCTCTACCCAAACCCCAAAACCTTTTCGAAGCACCGAGAAAGCTTAGATGAATCATATCAGAACTGCACACTGCAACACCCTGCATCCCACTTTCTGTTCACCATTATCCTCTCTTGAACTCTTCACAGCTATCCCTCAACTCTCAACCTCAACCTCTTCAGGCCCTGATCAAATTACCTACCCTCTTCTATCCCACCTCCCACAATCTGCGTTACATTTTCTTTTATATATCTTCAACCTTTCTTGGTCAAAACACACCTTCCCGTCTACCTGGAAGCAATCAACAATCATCCCCATTCTCAAATCCGGAAAACCCTCTGACCCACCTTCTTCATATAGAACCATTGCTCTCACTTCCTGTACCTTCAAACTCTTCAAAAGAATGATTTTAGGACGACTAACCTATTTTCTCGAACACAAGACATTCTCTCATCCGTGCAAGCTGATTTTAGACCTGGTAGATCGACTGTGGATCAGGTTCTCCTTCTCTCACAGTCAATCGCAGATTCCTTCCATCAATCTAATCCAGGCGCACGTACAGTCCTTGCCACTGTGGATTTTGCGAAAGCTTTTAACTCAGTTTGGCACTCTGCCCTTCTCTCTAAACTCCTCTCATTAGATCTTTCTCTTTGCTTTGTTGAATGGATACGATCCTACCTCTCAGATCGCCGTTCGAAAGTCGGTATCTGTAATTCATACAGTTGTCCTTTCCGTCTCGAAAGAGGAGTTCCCCAAGGTTCAGTTCTAGGACCAGTTTTCTTCTCTTAATATATCAATGACCTTCCCACTTTCCTTCCTACATCTGTTTAGATCTCTCTCTATGCAGATGACCTAGCCATCTGGGCCTCCTCCCCGAGTATTGAGTGTGCAACTTCCGTAGTACAAGCTGCCCTCAACAGACTGGTGGAATGGTCCTCAAAATGGCGCCTTCCTCTCAACTCCTCAAATGTGAAACATCCTTCTTCAGCTTAGACCCCTACCAATCACATATACAACCCTCTCTGTACATTCTAAACACCCCTCTTAAATTTAACCCTCATCCAACCTTTCTCGGTGTAACCTTCGACCGCACTCTCTCTTTCAAACATCATGTCTTATCCTTACGGAAAAAGTTTCACAGCCTATTTCGTGCTTTCCGCTCCATCGCCTCTGCTTCCTGGGGTCCATCAAAAGAATCCTTATGCACCGTATATAAAGCCTTCATTCGCCCCATCCTCACCTATGCTTTCCCAGGCTGGTTTCCTTTCTCATCTTCTACAAACACCACCTCCGTGCAGAGGACGCATAGATCTTCCTGTAGAGTAATCGCAGGTTGTCTATCGTCCACTCCCATCCCTCTACTTCATATAGAAGCACTTCTACCTCCACTACGAGTCACCCTCACCCACCAATTCCTCTCCTTCTTTGAACAAACCCTCCGTCTACCTTCAACCTTTCCCATAGCCTCTCTTGCGAACTCTAACCCCCGTACACTTCTCAAGAAGAGCTCATGGAGATCCTTCTCCAGATCACATAACCTTACCCCTAACCTACATCTTGCCCGTGAACCTGTAATCCTCTGCCCTCCTAAACCCGCTGCTCTACCCCATCTACTTACACAATTTCACTCCACCTCTCATCCCCATGCTCTCGCAAAGGCCCCGCCTCCATTCGCAACACCACAGCTACCTCCCATCTTTCCTCCCTATCTCATAGCGATATTTCTGCCTGTACTGACGGTTCGGTACCTGGCGGGCTGGGGCAGGGTGGTGCAGGGATACATATCAAGTGTACAAAGTGTGTCACTGCTACCTCGTTCTCCTTCTCGACTGGTCTCTGGGCTACCAGTTATAGTACCGAAACCTTCGCTATCCTACATGCTCTTGAGTGGTGTATCTCTCACTCCAAGACATGTAATTTTGAATCTATCACCTTTTTTCCGATTCTTTATCTGTCCTATCAACCCTCTCTGCCCCCTACCATATTTAACCCCAAATCCCTATCCAATACACAATCCCTTCTCAATTCTCTATCCCAATCGAAGATAGTCCATCTGCAATGGATACCTGGTCATTCTTCCCTCCCAGGTAACGACTTAGCTACTCTCTAGCTAAAGCCGGAGCCTCTCTTGATCCTTCAAGAATATCAGTGTTCCTCGCACCCCTTATTTCCTCCCAACGACTATCTCTCTACACCAGTTGGAGATGCAGTATCCAATCTGGTTTCTTTCAACACCAAATCCCTTCAGTATCTCCCGAGGAGCTTACTTTGCCTCGCTCCGCTCGCTGTGCTTTCTCCCGTTTACGCTGGAACGGGCACAGCACTCTCCTAAACTCTTATCTCCACAGGGTTGTTTGAGCCGAGACTCCTTCATGCAGCAACTGTGGTTCTGAATCACAGGATCTTTCACATCTCGTGCTTGACTGCCCTGCACTAGAATATCTGCGTCGGGCCATATTTGTCCATACCCTCTCACTTCTGGACCTCTGGTCCCGTCCGCGGGGAGTCGCCCGATTATTGGGACTCCGCAGAGTTGATCCGCGCCCCCATCCCCAGGAATGGGTCGGGTAAATCCACCACCACTGCCTTTTAAAACTGGCTCATTTGATTGATATCCACAAAAAATAGATGCAATGAAAAAAAATTTGTTTGGGAACCTTATTCTGATTCGTGCAAATCTAACCTATAAATTAATTCGGTAAAATAAAATTAAGCCTATAATTTAAAGTTTTTCTATGATGTTGATAGCATTTCGTTTGAAAGGCGGAATACTAAAAGAATGAATACTAAAAGAATAGCTATTAGATATTGAGTTGAACCGTTAATTAAAAAGAACCCATTTCCTGTAATTTAGGTTTAATCAACTTAAGACGCTGCAAAGACATATAACACAATTAAATACACGTTAACCATAAACACTACATAAAGAATAACTAAACTGAGAGATGGTACAAAAACGCAACTTAAATAACTCGGTTAAGATGATTATTCTTTGATTACTGATTGTACAAGCATGTAACAACAAAAGCGAAACAAATAAACTAATTACAGTCTTTTGGTGAGTATAGTTCGATTCCATACTACATCATTCACCCCACCCTCAAGATTAGTGCATGTGTTTATGGTCATAAGTAAGGCGATCTGGAGGACGCCGTTCTCGGGTGGAATGACGTAGAACCTGTTGTTCAGAAACGTTTACTGGTTCATTTTTGGCTGAAGAATCTGTCACAACTGTGTCTGAGGAAGATTGGGAGTTATTTGAATTTTCTTCAGGAAGCAGTTCAGTGTTGTTCAAAGGTTGTAGGCCTACGTCATCGAGAATTTCTTTTTCTCCAAAGGGTGACGCATCTCGTAATGAAACTGTAACTTCCCGACCATTTTGCCACCTCAAGCGTGCATGGGTAAGAAAAGCTTGGATGAGCTCGACTTTATCAACGAGAGGATTGTATTTACTAGTTCGGACATGATGTTTTAACAAGACAGGTCCAGGAGAAGACAGCCAAGAAGGAACAAAAATTCCGAGAGTGAAGCAACAATTGAACATTAAAAATCGCTCGTGGGGGTTCGTATTAGCAGACGTACATAGCAAGGAACGGATGGAATGCAATACATCGATCAAAACAACGTCCCATTTTGATAAAGGCCAATTTCGCGATTTTAAAGCTAATTTGACACCAGACCAAATTACGTCATTGTACTTTTCACATTGACCATTACCACGCGGGTTATACACAGACGTCCGACTATAAGCAATATCTTTGCCTCGTAAAAATGCAATAAGCTCTTTTGACATAAAATCAGATCCTCTATCCGAATGAATACATGAACAAAACCCAAATAACAAAAATAACTGCGTCAAACACTTAATAACAGTCTCGGCATTAATATTAGAGCAAGGAAATGCGAACGGAAATCTAGACTACTTATTTATTTCAGTAAGCATATAGTTATTACGGTTAAGATTTCCAATAGGATCCTTAAAATCAGTGCTAAGTCGTTCCATGGTCCTTGTGGCCTTCATTACTGGTGGATTTCTGCATTTCTGGTGGTTTGTAAAAACGCGGTTTTACTTCAGCGCATATTTTACAAGAAGCGGTCATTTTTCTTACTTCATCAAGCGAATACGGTAAGTTCTTAGCGCAAACATAATGATACATTCGGGTAACCCCAGGATGGCACAGATTCGAATGAACTTCATACAATTGATTGAGCGAAATTTGAGCACGATACATTCGAGACAACACATCTAGTGCTGTATTAAACTTACCCGCACGATACACGATTTCGTAGTCGAACTGAGAAAGTTCTATTCGCCAACGCAATATTTTTGCATTTTTAATTTTTCCGTGATTCTCGTCATCAAGCATGAAGGTAATCGAATGCTGGTCTGTGATTAGTTTGAAACGACGAGCTGCCAAAAAATGGCTCCACTTGCGGACTGCTTCCACTATAGCAGCCGCTTCCTTTTCAACGTTGGAGTGTTGAAGCTCACTTTTAGTCAGAGATCTAGAAAAAATGCTACGGGTCGATTATTTTGATTTAAAGTAGCAGAAAGTGCTACATTAGAAGCATCTGTCTCTACAACAAACTGTTCCTTTTCGTCAATGACCCCCAGAGAGACGTCCGCCAATTCTGACTTCAGAAGTTTGAAGGTTTCCAGAGCACTGCCTGTTAATGGAAAACAACTGTTATTGATTAAAGGTTTAATCTTATCAGAGTATTTTCCAATCCACTGGGCGTAGTAGGCGAACAGTCCTACAACTCGTTGCAGCTCCTTGCTGTTGCGTGGCGGAGAAAGTTTTAACAATGTCTCGACTCGTTCCGGATCAGGCTTCAAAAAACCGCTGTTGATTTGATAACCCAGCAAGTTAATACACTCAGCAGAATAAACACACTTGTCTTTATTCAAGGTTAAATTTCAATCTTTAGCTACCTTTAAAAACTTTGCTAAATTAACATCGTGCTCGTCCTGTGTTTTTCATCCAACTGTGATGTTGTTCAAATAAGCATACGTACCCGTGCATTTTGTTGCTTTTAATTATTTAATTAATAAAGCTAAGGAGCAATCATCAACATTGATTCTCTTATGAATTCTCAATCAGGCCACAATCTTCAAAACAGTTTCAATCTATATCAAGAAAGAGTGTATGCTACGCAAGAGAATTGGAATCAATTGATATAACAAATTCCAAACCGTTGAATGGACAATCAACCTTATTTTTAACTGATTATTCAAATCAATTTACACATTTGGCATGTTCTTTTATTTTCTAAACTTTATACTTCTTTATTATCTCTTCGAAATGTACAGTATATGTATATATATATATAAGTAGGTTTTGTTTTATTCCATTTTTGTGTATTTGCAGTGCATCCAGAAAAGGTTTCCGGACCTGGTGAGGTTTCTTTTCGGGAGGTTTTCTTTACTCACCATGCTCAGTTGAGCTAAATTCATATTTAGCTATGCCCTTGGCGGTTGTGCCTCCCAATGATTAACATAACCGTTCCTGCACTGCACAATGTTTGTCATTTTTTGTCTTTTTGTCTTTTTAAATATTAATATTTAGTTTGAATTAGGTAACGCGGCCGTGCTTCTTTTTCCCTTTCTCAACTCTCTCTATATTTTCTGCATGTTTAACGTTCGTCGTTGTGTCGCGTTTCCTTTTCATGCTTCATAGTACTCTACATTGCATGTTCTTAATAATGCTACTAAGCATGAATAAAATATCATCATCATCATAATCCTTTGGAAACATGGGACTCCATTTGTCAATCCGAAGGGAATCCTTTTCCATTGCCAAAGCGATCTTTCGGCTTGATAGGCGGTATACATTCTATCACAGGCAGGTATTTCAACTTTTTGAATTACACCATGCATCTTGGGCAATGGATAAGAATCGACAAAGGTAAATTTATCATCAAGTGATTGATCATTGCAAAAAAGCGCTTTGTTGCCGCTTCTAACCAAATTTTAAAAAGAAACTTGCTTCTTTGCAGCTGCTGGTGGCTGGTTTTGATAAAGTGCAGTTTGCTGAAACACACATTGATTTGATTTAAAATAAATATGAAATAGTCCAAGAAATAAATTGAAGATGTTACTAAAACTTTCAGTTTTTTGCCTGCAAAAGCGATTCATTTCAATCTAGAAAACATCAAGTGTTTTTAATCGTAATATTCTTCGATCACAAACACAATACCGCATAGATTGACTAACTTCACGGGATAACTGTTGATCAATGATAAACAAATGAAGAATAGAAATTTTAATTCTTTCATCTTTTATCACCATATTATTACATGACCTCAGATTAGTATCGTGACCCAACGGTTGATCGAACAACACTTTATCGACGAAACGACACTTTATCGAAATGACACTTGACCGAAACGGCATTTGATCAAAATGACACATGATCAAAACGACACTTGATCGAAATGACAGTTTATTAAAAAAAATTGATTTCCTAAATTTTTGTACGAAATTCAGACTTACACTTTTTTATATAAAATTATAAATGGCATTTAAGCGAAGACCTAAAAAAGTTTCGTTCAAATTAGATTGCAAGATGCTTAAAGACACGAAAGTGTGATACAGCTATAGTTGTACTCTGATACAGTTATAGTTGTTTATCCAAAAAGTGAATCTTTTTTTTTTATATTATAAGAAAATAGCCCTCACCTACCGTAGTTGACTTGAATTAATATATTTTTTAAATATAAAATGTTAAATTTAAAGAAATATATGTGTAGAAATAAAAAAATACTTTATCTTTGTCGTTGGTTTGTAATTTTAAAAGCTCAAAGTTTTAATAGAGGTTTCTTTTTTCCAGAATTTACATGAGAACCCAAAGAATAATGTTAAATTCTCCAGACGTCGAGCACACTTTTTGTGTCCTCAAACTGGACTAAAGAAATTACAGACTAAACGATCACACAAAACAATGTTAAAGCAAAATAAGGCGTATCAAAAACGAAGAGATAACATATTGCAAAATTTTTTGGAGCAAAAACGTATCGAAGCCGCAATCATTGACAAAACTTACTCGATTCCTAATATCTTATTTGATAAATTGGATCAGTTGAAAAACTATGAAAATAAAATGGACAACAAAGAAAACGAACTTATCCAATATAAACAAAAGTTACAAATGAAAAAACATTTCAAGATGAAAAACCAACACTTAAATAAAACTAATAAACAAACCTCTAAAGATTCAAAACAACTAGAAATGAACCAGAAAACAAATTCGAAAGTACTTTGGGATAAAAATCTCTCTAAAACAAAAAAACTATCAATTTGTGTACAAACCAAAATTGATGCTTCATCTGTTAAGACAAATGAGGAAAAATTAACAATTGAAAAGATATATGATGAGTTAAGAGATGAAAATAGAAAAGTATTGACAATAGATAAAAAAAAATTTCAAAAATCAGTTGATGAAACAAAAACCGAAATTAAAAGACTTCAAATGAAACAAGAAGAACTTGAAACAAAACAAGCGTTAACAAGTCTGAATGTACTTAAATTACGAGAAAAAATTGACAAAGAGAAACAGTTGAAATGTCATGCTACAAAAAGAAAAATATTTTGGGAAAACAAATCCATTAAAATGGAACGAGAAATAAATGAAGAAAACAAAAAATCAAAACAATTGCACAAATCAATCGATTTATGTATTTATCTTATAAAAAAAGCAGAATCAGAACATAATGCATATACATATGGCAGTTTAACTTCAGCAAAACCCGATATGACACACAAACCAACTAATCAACCATTGATTGGGGACGCATACTTACCAAAGTTTAGTATACAAAAACAAATGCCAATAAACAGTTCAGAAAATTATAATAATACATACTTGTCTACAACTGCCAATAATAATAAACCTAACCAGTCTAACATAACGATGAAGTCATTACCTCAACAAAAATTTGATAAAATTGAAGATTTAAAAAAAAGTATTTTACAAACGGAAAAGTCGACGGCTAAAACGGAAAGCCAAGATCAAACATTCTTACCTGCAACTGGCAATAACAATAAATCAAAACATTCAAACTTGATACTTAACACACCGTCTAACTTGTTACAGAAAACACAACCTTCTGAACTCTTCAAAGATAACAAATACTCAACATTAATTAACTTAACCGGACAAATGCTAATACCTAGTCCAAAAAATCAAGACCAAATATCCATTGCTACTATAGAAAGTAACTCTGGACTGAACAAATCAAATTTGATACGGAAATCACCACTTCAACCAACCTTCAAGGAAAATCAACAGTCACCAAAACTTATTAACGGAAATCAAGAGCATACCTACAATCTTACAACAGACTATAACGCAAAAGCTTACGATCCAAACTCGATGTTCAAAGCTCCATCTCAATCAATCTTTAATGAAAGTCAACAATTATCAAACATGATTAACAAAAGTCCAGTTTATACCAACATCCCTCCAACTGGCTATAACCTGCAAGATAACGATCCAAACGTTGCCGTCAATGCAAATTTTGAAACCGGCTTGAATGAAAGTCAACAATTACCCGAAACAATTAATGAAAATCATAATGATACTTACATTCCTACAACTGGATATAACTTGGAAGCTAACAATCCAAACTCGATGTCCAAAGCGCCATTTCAATCATTCTTTAATAAAAGTCAAAAATTATCAAACAACATTAACGAAAGTCAAGTTTATACCAACATCCATCAAACTGGCTATAACTTGGAAGCCAACAATCCAAACGTGACGGTCAATGCACCATTTGAAACAGGCTTGAATGAAAGCCATCAATTATCAAACACCATTAACGAAAGTCAAGTTTATACCAACATCCCTCCAACTTTCTATAATTTGGAAGCTAACAATTCAAAAGTGACGGTCAATGCATCATTCGAAACAGGTTTAAATGAAAGCCAACAATTACCAAACAGCATTAACGAAAGTCAGGTTTATACCAACATCCCTCCAACTGACTATAACCAGCAAGCTAACAATCCAAACGTGACGATCAATAAACCATACGATACAGGTGTGAATGAAAGTCATCAATTACCAAACAACATGAACAAAAGTCAAGTTTGTACCAACATCCCTCAAACTGGCTATAACTTGGAAGCCAACAATCCAAACGTTACGGTCAATGCATCAATTGAAACAAATTTAAATGAAAGAAAACAATCATCAAACACCATTAACGAAAGTCAAGTTAATACTAACATCCCTCCAACTTTCTATAATTTGGAAGCTAACAATTCAAAAGTGACGGTCAATGCATCATTCGAAACAGGTTTAAATGAAAGCCAACAATTACCAAACAGCATTAACGAAAATCAGGTTTATACCAACATCCCTCCAACTGACTATAACCAGCAAGCTAACAATCCAAACGTGACGATCAATAAACCATACGATACAGGTGTGAATGAAAGTCATCAATTACCAAACAACATGAACAAAAGTCAAGTTTGTACCAACATCCCTCAAACTGGCTATAACTTGGAAGCCAACAATCCAAACGTTACGGTCAATGCATCAATTGAAACAAATTTAAATGAAAGAAAACAATCATCAAACACCATTAACGAAAGTCAAGTTAATACTAACATCCCTCCAACTTTCTATAATTTGGAAGCTAACAATTCAAAAGTGACGGTTAATGGACCATTCGAAATAGGCTTGAATGAAACCCAACAATTACCAAACAGCATTAACGAAAGTCAGGTTTATACCAACATCCCTCCAACTGACTATAACCAGCAAGCTAACAATCCAAACGTGACGATCAATAAACCATTCGATACAGGTGTGAATGAAAGTCATCAATTACCAAACACCATTAACAAAAGTCAAGTTTGTACCAACATCCCTTTAACTGGCTATAACCTGCAAGCTAACAATCCAAACGTGACGGTCAATGCACCATTCGATATAGGTTTGAATGAAAGTCAACAATTACCCGAAACAATTAATGAAAATCATAATGATACTTACATTCCTACAACTGGATATAACTTGAAAGCCAACAATCCAAGCTCGATGTTTAAAGCGCCATTTCAATCATTCTTTAATAAAAATCAAAAATTATCAAATACCATTAACGAAAGTCAAGTTTATACCAACATTCCTCCAACTGGCTATAACTTGGAAGCTAACAATCCAAACGTTACGGTCAATGCATCATTTGAAACAGGCTTGAATGAAAGCCATCAATTATCAAACACCATTAACGAAAGTCAAGTTTATACCAACATCCCACCAACTTTCTATAACTTGGAAGCTAACAATCCAAACGTTACGGTTAATGCATCAATTGAAACAGGTTTAAATGAAAGAAAACAATCATCAAACACTAATAACAAAAGTCAAGTTTATACCAATATCCCTCCAACTTTCTATAACTTGGAAGCCAACAATTCAAACCTGACGGTCAATGCACCATTTAAAACAGATTCAAATGAAAACCAACAATCACCATACACCATTAACAAAAGTCAATTTTATACCGACATCCCACCAACTTTCTATAACTTGGAAGCTAACAATCCAAACGTTACGGTCAATGCACCATCTGAAACAGACTTAAATGAAAACCAACAATTACCATACACAGTTAACAAAAGTCAAGCTTATATCGACATCTCTCCAACTTTCTATAACTTGGAAGCTAACAATGCAAACGTGACGGTCAATGCAGCATTTGAAACAAATTTAAATGAAAACCTACAATCACCAAACGCTATTAACAAAAGTCCAGTTTGTACCAACATCTCTCCAACTTTCTATAACTTGGAAGCTAACAATCCAAACCTGACGGTCAATCCACCATTTGAAACAAATTTAAATGAAAACCAACAATCACCAAACACCATTAACAAAAGTCAAGCTTATACCAACATCCCTCCAACTTTCTATAACTTGGAAGCTAACAATCCAAACGTGACGGTCAATGCATCAATTGACACAGGTTTAAATGAAAACCTACAATCATCAAACACTAATAACAAAAGTCCAGTTTGTACCAACATCCCTCCAACTTTCTATAACTTGGAAGCCAACAATTCAAACCTGACGGTCAATGCACCATTTGAAACAGATTTAAATGAAAACCAACAATCACCATACACCATTAACAAAAGTCAAGTTTATACCAACATCCCACCAACTTTCTATAACTTGGAAGCTAACAATCCAAACATGATGGTCAATGCATCAATTGAAACAGGTTTAAATGAAAGAAAACAATCATCAAACACTAATAACAAAAGTCAAGTTTGTACCAACATCCCTCCAACTTTCTATAACTTGGAAGCCAACAATTCAAACGTGACGGTCAATGCACCATTTGAAACAGATTTAAATGAAAACCAACAATCACCATACACTATTAACAAAAGTCAATTTTATACCAACATCCCGCCAACTTTCTATAACTTGGAAGCTGACAATCCAAACGTTACGGTCAATGCATCATTTGAAACAAATTTAAATGAAAGCCAACTATTATCAAACACCAATAACGAAAGTCAATCTTATACCAACATCTCTCCAATTTTTTATAACTTGGAAGCTAACAATCCAAACGTGATCGTCAATGCACCATCTGAAACAGGCTTAAATGAAAACCAACAATTACCAAACACCATTAACAAAAGTCAAGTTTGTACTAACATCCCTCCAATTTTTTATAACTTGGAAGCTAACAATCCAAACGTGACGGCGAATGCATCAATTGAAACAGGTTTGAATGAAAGCCATCATTTATCAAACACCATTAACGAAAATCAAGTTTATACCAACATTGCTTCAACTGGCTATGACCTGCAATCTAACAATCCAAGCGTGATCGTCAATGCACCATTTGAAATAGGCTTGAATGAAAATCAAAAATTATCAAACACCATTAACGAAAGTCAAGTGTGTACCAACATCTCTTCAATCGGCTATAACCTGGAAGCTAACTATCCAAACGTGATCGTCAATGCACCATTTGATACAGATTTGAATAAAAGCCATCAATTATCAAACACCAATAACGAAAGTCAATCTTATACCAACATACCTCCAACTTTCTATAACTTGGAAGCTAACAATCCAAACGTGATGGTCAATGCACCATTTGAAACAGATTTAAATGAAAATCAACAATTACCATACACCATTAACATAAGTCAAGCTTATACCGACATCTCTCCAACTTTCTATAACTTGGAAGCCAACAATCCAAACCTGACGGTCAATGCACCATTTGAAACAAATTTAAATGAAAACCTACAATCACCAAACGCTATTAACAAAAGTCCAGTTTGTACTAACTTCCCTCCAACTTTCTATAACTTGGAAGCTAACAATCCAAACCTGATGGTCAATGCATCATTTGAAACTGGTTTAAATGAATGCCAACAATTATCAAACACCAATAACGAAAGTCAAGCTTATACCAACATCCCTCCAATTTTTTATAACTTGGAAGCTAACAATCCAAACGTTACGCTCAATGCATCAATTGAAACAGGTTTAAATGAAAGAAAACAATTATCAAACACTATTAACAAAAGTCAAGCTTATACCAACATACCACCAACTTTCTATAACTTGGAAGCTGACAATCCAAACCTGATGGTCAATGCATCAATTGAAACTGGTTTAAATGAAAACCAACAGTCACCAAACACCATTAACAAAAGTCAAGTTTGTACCAACATCCCACCAACTTTCTATAACTTGGAAGCTAACAATTTAAACGTTATGGTCAATGCATCAATTGAAACAGATTTAAATGAAAGAAAACAATTATCAAACATCATTAACGAAAGTCAAGTTTATACCAACATCCCTCCAACTTTCTATAACTTGGAAGCTAACAATCCAAACCTAATGGTCAATCCACCATTTGAAACAAATTTAAATGAAAACCAACAATCACCGAACGCTATTAACAAAAGTCAAGTTTGTACCAACATACCTCCAACGTTCTATAACTTGGAAGCTAACAATCCAAACCTGACGGTCAATGCACCAATTGAAAGAAATTTAAATGAAAACCTACAATCACCATACACCATTAACAAAAGTCCAGTTTGTACCAACATCTCTCCAACTTTCTATAACATGGAAGCTAACAATCCAAACGTTACGGTTAATGCATCAATTGAAACAGGTTTAAATAAAAGAAAACAATTATCAAAGACCAATAACGAAAGTCAAGCTTATACCAACATACCTCCAATTTTTTATAACTTGGAAGCTAACAATCCAAACCTAATGGTCAATCCACCATTTGAAACAAATTTGAATGAAATCCTACAATCACCAAACACCATTAACAAAAATCAAGTTTATACCAACATCCCTCCAACTTTCTATAACTTGGAAGCTAACAATCCAAACCTGACGGTCAATGCACCATTTGAAACAAATTTAAATGAAAACCAAAAATTCCCAAACACCGTTAACAAAAGTCAAGTTTATACCAACATCCCTTCAACTTTCTATAACTTGGAAGCTAACAATCCAAACGTTATGGTCAATGCATCATTTGACACAGGTTTGAATGAAAGTCAACAATTATCAAACACCATTAACGGAAGTCAAGTTCATACAAACATCTCTCCAACTGGTTATAATCTGCAAGCTAACAGTCCAAACGTCACGGTCAATCCACCATTCGAAACAAATTTGAATGAAAGTCATCAATCATCAAACACCATTAATGAAACTCAAGTTTATACCAACATCTCTCCAACTGAGTATAACTTGGAAGCTAACAATTCAAACGTGACGGTCAATAAACCATTTGATACAGATTTGAATAAAAGTCAAAAATTACGAAACACCATTAACGAAACTCAAGTTTGTACCAACATCTCTCCAACTGGCTATAACCTGCAAGCTGACAATCCAAACGTCACGGTTAATGCACCATTCGAAACCGACTTGAATGAAAGTCATCAATTATCAAACAACATTAACAAAAATCAGGTTTATACCAACATACCTTCAAATTTCTATAACTTGGAAGCTAACGATCCAAACGTGACGGTCAATGCACCATTTGAAACAGGCTTGAATGAAAGCCAACAATTACCATACACCATTAACAAAAATCAAGTTTATACCCACATCCCTCCGACTTTTTATAACTTGGAAGCTAACAATCCAAACCTGACGGTCAATGCACCATTTGAAACACGTTTAAATGAAAAGCAAAAATTACCAAACACCATTAACAAAATTCAAGTTTGTACCAACATCCCTCCAACGTTTTATAACTTAGAAGCTAACAATTCACACGTCACGGTTAATGCACCATTTGAAACACGTTTGAATAAAAGTCAAAACTTATCAAACACCATTAACGAAAATCAAGTTTATACCAACATCTCTCCAACTTTCTATAACTTGGAAGCTAACAATCCAAACGTGACGGTCAATCCACCATTTGAAACAGTTTTGAACAAATGTCATCACTTATCAAACCCCAACAACGAAAATCAAGTTTGTACCAACATCTCTCCAACTGGCTATAGCCTACAAGCAAACAATCCAAACGTTACTGTCAATGCACCATTCGAAACAGGTTTGAATGATAGCCATCAATTATCAAACACCATTAACGAAAGTCAAGTTCATACCAACATCCCACCAACTTTCTATAATTTGGAAGCTAACAATCCAAACGTGACGGTCAATGCATCATTTGAAACAGGCTTGAACGAAAGCCCAGAAGTATTAAACACTATTAACGAAAATCAAGTTTATACCAACATCTCTCCAACTGGCTATAACCTGCAAGCTAACAATCCAAAGGTCACGGTCAATGCACCATTTGATACAGGTTTGAATGAAAGTCATCAATTACAAAACACCATTAACAAAAGTCAAGTTTATACCAACATCCCTCCAACTTTCTATAACGTGGAAGCTAACCGTCCAAAGTGGATATTAAACGCACCATCCCAACCATCTTTTAATAAAAGCCAACCTATACCAAAAGCTCTTAACGGAAGTCAAGACAAAGCCAACATCCCTCCAACTGGCAATAACATGGAAGCTAACGATCCTAACTGGTTATTTAAATCACCGTTTCATCTACCTTTCAATAAAAAACCACAATCACCAAATACTTTTAAGGAAGATCATTCCTTTGCCTACCTTCCTACAACTCAATATCACGTTGCTCAAAAATCACAAATAGCAAAAAACCATTCAAAGTTCTTTACAAATAACGCAATAGAAAAAAATGAAAATAAAATGCATGTTAACTCTAAAAAATTGTCTGAGAGGAAACCGCAATTATTCAAGATAGAAAACAAGAGCATTGTGTGTCTTGTTCCAACTTTTCAAATACAAGCTTCTAGTATAAAAGTTAAATCTTCGACTATCGAACAAAAATCAAAATTTACTTTGATTTCAAATAACGTTTCATCGGTCTTTTCCAATTTCTTTTCTAAAGTACAACCAACAATTAAAAACAATGTCAACGTTGCAGCCTCCCAAACCACAATCCCCGCCTCAACAGTTAACAAGTCCAACAATATCCCAAATTTACAAAACCAATCTAACAAGACTTATTCAAATATTTCAAACGAAAAGAGTTTATTTTTGAATAAGAATAACAAAGCTTCTTGGAATTTTTTAAAGCGTGCAAATCACAAGCCAATAATCAATACAAATTCAACTTCTCAAGCGCCATGGATAAATGAACCCAATCATTCATGTTTATCTAATAATGTTTCTTCAAACAATTCAGCAACAATGAAAAGCGAGGAAGGACAACCGCCAGTGTTCAAATCTATATTAACTCGTACGTCTTCCGGAACTTCCATCGAAATAGACGATTTTGTTTAATATTTTCTGATATAATTTAATGTTTATTTTGTCTTTTAATTTTTCAAAATAAAAATTAATTTAAAAGATTTGTTCCATTATTTTAAGCATTAAGATTATTGGGTTCTTGATATTTATTTTTTTAAAGAGCTAAAGGAATAAGACAACAAAGTTTTAAAGAAGTCTTTATTTTTTTATTATTTCACTTTTAGATTGTTTGGAACGGTTTTGCGTTAATTTAAGTTTTAAAGCAAGCGCAAGTTTAACTTCGAGTGCGAGTTTAAATTTTTGGTAAATTTTAAGAAGGTTTATTTAGTTTTTGCCCGACCCGCTTTCAGAGGAGTCAATACATTGCTATCTGTTTTCAGAGGAGTCAATATATTGCTATCTATTAAAAATATTATACAGTACAGCATTGCAGTTTATTGAAAAGCACTATTGAAAGTTTGTTTTTTTTTTCTTATATTATTTTAGAAAAAAGACCTACTCATACCGGCTTTCTATACGTATATCTTTACTTAATCACGGTGCCAGAAATTTTTAAACGAGCAGCCTATTTAGTTCACAATAAATTATAGTTTTAGAAAATAAAGTGTAAAATGTAAAAATAACTACAGTAGAACGCCGATTATCAGATCAGTATTAAAATGGTGGCACGCCAGAGTATGGTGTGAACGACAGAGTGAGTGTCGTTCAACAGAGCTCTACTTCTAAAAAGGATGAAAGACTTTGCAGCGACGAAAAGAGTTAAAACAAACAAAATTAAAACAAAAAAATTAAGTGATCACTGTACTGCTCATAATCCACCATGAATGACTATATGTGTATCATCATCATCATCATCATTTTTGGGAAAAACATTGAATTAATTCAATGTACTTCCCTTTGCGCGCTTGTCCTTTTGGGGTTGCGGGGACAGCAGCTCGAGTCGGGATCTCCAAGGATCCCGATCTTCTGCAAATAGCGGCAATTCTGCAACGTGGAATTCCAAGACTCGATCAGGCCACGTCTTTAACATAATTCCGCCAGCGAATTCTGGGTCGCCCTCTAAGCCTTTTTCCACTCGGAAAAGCATCTATTAGTTGTTTTGCTGTTCGGTTGTGTGGACATTCGTGCCAAATGGCCATAACAGCGCAGTTGCGATCGTTCTATGCGGAGTAGTAGTCGCTCAATGTTGAGAGATTGACGAATATAAGTGCTTTAACCTTGTTAAGTAGGGATAAACTTCTGACTTTTTGCAAGAAATCCTTTTTGGACGCATGTACTTGAGATCTCACTCTTTCGGTCATTACCCAACACTCATGACCATAGGTGAGGATAGGAACAAAAAAACTGATCTGAAAACTAAATGCGTTGCTTTTGTACACAGCTCTCGATTCAGTACGACATATCAATTGGCGAATCTGGCACATTACTTCACTTGCTTTTCCAATACGTGTGTCCAGTTTGTTGTCTTGTCTACCATCACTCGAGAATGTGACTCCAAGATACTTAAATTTCTCCGTCTACGAGAGAGTTAGCCTATACCATTTGTTTGGAAAGGGCACTGGACAGGGTTTCCTTGACAAACACATTTAATCTCACTTTTACCCGTAGGCCTACTAATTTTCATCCCAGAATTCAAGTAGGGATGGAATTTCGGGATTAAATTAGAAATCCCAGCTTCGGGATTTTCCCGGAATTTTTATTACATAATCCCGGGATTTCTTGGGATTGACAAGACAAGAAAATAAACAATTGTACCGTAAATAAACAAAGTCTCTTTATTATAGTAATGGCGCAAAAACATTATCTCTTTTTGCACAACTCGAAAGCTCACGTCATTCCATTGTTCTTCTTCGTTTTTGTCATCTGCAACAAAAGTACTTGAGCAGTTCTTGAGCTAAAGTCATTTAAGTTTGAGTTTCTCGGCCATTATTACTTGTTGTCATTTTATGTTCCTCATTAAAGGTATCTTTGTCAGATCCGTTGCTGACATGCAATCTTTGAAGCGGACTTTTAGCCATGGCAGCAATTCTTTAGCGACATTTTTTGTGTCTAAGTCGATCTTTAGGTTAATCAATGTACGATAATTTCTTGAGGTATTCAAAAACACGTACAAGTTAATCGATTCGAACCCTGAATCTTTAGATTAAATGTTTGCTAATGTTTAATTGCAGTTAACCAAGTTTCTCCAATACAATTGCAAATATCTTTTCTGGTTACAACATGTCTGCATCTTCACTGGCTAAAGCATCAACAGCTACCTTGAAGGAAGCAAAAGCTTCTCAGATCTCATTTATTTTATTCACCTTATTTCAGATAAATTAAAGAGAGTATCAAGCTGCACCATAGCCATTTTTATTTTTTTGCTCGTAAAATCTTTCTAGCATTGTCAATAGATCATTTCATTATGCTTTACAATCTAAAAGAAACTTCCAAAATTTTCTAAAATATAGGCCAGGAGAATGGTCATCAATTTTTATTGAATATTGCCAAAAACCCTTTACAATTTTTCGAACTTTTGGCCCACATCTTGTAAGTTAGGTTCCAAAGGAACAGCGTTATTGCTTTCTATCTCCTCAGAATCATCTCCAACTTTAGCATAAAATCGTTTTCGGTGTCACTTTCGCAATTATTCTTAAGCCAAATGAAATCTTTACTCGACTTGTGCTGTATTTTTTATATAAAACATTGTAGATTGCTAAATAAATAGCATGGTCATAACAGATCGTATGTTCAGGAAAAGTATCTTTTCCAAGTTTTACCATAAGACTTGCAACACCTGCAACAGTAGCTACGACATCTTTAATCAGGTAATTGTTTTTTAATCAGTCTAATTGCTTTTGCTGCATTGCCCAAAGTCTGATCATGTTGCATTGCTAACGTTTTGACATAATGCGACAAATTTTCGTCCCAAAAAATTAGTGATGACTAAAATAAAGATCAACACTTTGAAAATGTCTCTAAATTCATCGTTTTTCTTCAAACAAACTAGTGATGACGAAGCACTCCTGTTGCGGAGCACTGGTTTATCCTAAAGTTTCTGATATGCTTATTCCTATCACACATCCGCCACATTAAAATATTTTGCGGTCCGCATTTGACCCGTGAGCCGCAGGTTTTCGACCCCTGGCATAGTGGATTTATTTATCCACAATTGCTAGAAGCAAATTGTTATATAAAGCATGTTGAAACTTTAACCTCGAGCAATTCTCAAGATCGAGCGTGTATGTCCTTTTTAAGCAGGTTTTTGTTATTCCCAATAAGCAAAGTTGTGGAGAGTAGATAGATTTGATAAAATTATGTGATATCATGCAATTGATATAATTTGTACCAAGCAAAAGAGGAAAAATTTCTAAAATTCACCGTTGTTCAAAATTTAGAATAAAAACTTTTTAAACTTTGGCTCTGTTTTGAAATGAACTTCAGTTTTTTCAATGCTTTTACAATAACTGATTCTAAACTTTGCATTTGTTTCTAAAAATGAACGTGTTTAGATGCCAGGGGTGCATCATCGCCACAAAGCTCGGAGATGAGAAGCCTACTATTGCGAAAACACAAGAATATATTGGAACTAATTATTTGAAAAATTAAACAAATGAAATAAATTTCTGACACCAGATTTGTTTTATATTTGTCATCATAATATATAATGTATGCAAATTTGACTTTTTTTTTGAAAACTTTTATTTCGGGATTAATTGGGGTAACGAAATTTTTAGCTTTTAAATCAGGGATGTCCAACTTGCGGCCCACTTAATGTTTTTATATGGCCTACTGCCTACTCAAATTTTTTAGTTATATTTTCATATTGTATAGAGTTCGATGTCACTATTGTCATAGTATCTTATAGAAAAACAAAGTGAATATGTCAGTTGCTTGCTGCGTCGAGTGACATACATTAAGACGCTTGACCCAAGCATCATTTTCAGTATTCACATAGTTTTGCGATTAATTTAATATAAATTATGTTATTTCCTTACATTTTTTATAATATCAAGTGATAGTTGTCAATGACTTCAGGAACTGTAAAGATAGTAATTTTGAACCAATGCGAAGTGATTTGGAATAAGATTAGAGTAGTAACAGCAATGCTGCTAGTGATGAAAAAAGGAAACGTGTAGATTTATTAGGAGGGTGGCAGTAGAATCAGACACTTTTAGAGATTCTATTTTATTTTATTTTATCTCTATATTTATCCTCCTGATTCGCAGGAAAGCGACGGAGGCGCTAATACATGAGGTAGGCAATTACTCCAACCTGCTTCCGGAGATGCCAAGATATTGCTGTCCGCTTGTAATTTAATAGAGATATGACTGTAATTTAGAATTGCTTGCCAAGACCACCAAGCAGGGTAATGTGCCGTAAAGCGTCTTTCCCAAGGACACAACAGAATGGTACAAGTGGGTTTTGAACCAAGACCGTGTTGGTCACGAGTCCGGCGCTTTAACCACTCGACCACGCTGCCGAGTTTCTAAGAATTTAAGTTATGGCCAGGATTTAGGGTTGCACCGTTGGCTAAGTGTCGTTCCTAGTCGGCGAAACTCAGCTGGCCGGATGCCTGAAAGTATGGGTAAATGGTCCGTTGGATTGCGACACAGGCATTCGGTGGCTATTAGTAAGGCATCATTCAAGACACTGTCTATGAGGCGAGTCTGAATTCTGCGATACCAAAATGGTGCGCAGTACTTAGCTGTTGAGTGAAACAAAAATAAGACAGCTGTGCGCGGTGTTTTAGCACCAGCACCCCATCCTGAACCTGCCTGTTGCCTCAGCAGTGTGACGCGTTAAGACAGTTTTTTGCGCAGTGCCACAAGATGGTGATAGAACGTGAGCAATCTGTCCAGTTTATAACGAAATAAGTAGGGTTCGGTAAAATTGTAAAAGTCTAATGCTGCTGTAAACATTTAGCTCACGTTTAGCTTCACAGTTACTTAAATGAAACCCTGCCATCACCGTCTTAGTGTAACTGAACTTCAACTTCCAACTCTGAGGATTTACTAAAAGTGTGATCATGTCTAGACTTAAAAGTCCCTTCAAAAGTCTTTCAGTTTCCAGAGTTATGCAACTGTGCTAGATTGTCAGCGCAGTTGAAGTTTTTGGAAATCGTGGAGGGCAGATGTAGACGTACTTATAGAGGTTGGAAATAAGGGTAGCCGAGACTGATGCCTGAAAAACGTTATGCTTTGCTTGCTGTCACCGCTAGTAAGGGTGAAACTTCAGTTTCGGACAAGCTCATTGATGATTCTGACCATGTGCTTATTCGGCCAAAGTCTCAAGCAGCTTGCATGTAAAGCCATGGTGTCAGACTGTAACAACTAATCGACAAAAAATACTCGTCGTTTTCTGTGAGTAGAATGTCTGGATCCACGGTTGACTTCCCGCGTCGAAACCCAGCCTGCTCTCTTGGAGCAATGGATCAAGAGTTGGTTCAGCGCATGCTTAGATAACCCTCTTGAGGATCTTGTAGGAGACACAGATTAGAGATAACGGTCGATAACTTCTCGGGTCCCCTACTGGCTTTATCGACTTTGGAATCGCCACAAAAACCTTCTTTTCCAGATTTTGGGAATTTGAGTTGGTGCTGGCTGGAAGAAAGAAACTGACGTAATTGGCACTTCAAAGCTCAACATGAACACTTTTAGTACTAGTAATGTAATGATTTTAATACTTTCACATTTCACAGTAAATATTTCTAATTAGTGAATCATTTTTAAATATATATTTTAATACTGGCAATTTGGTCATGACATCTAATTCTAAAAAGAGGAAATTTTATATACTCGTATATGTAATTTTTGCGGCCCGCTGAATGCAGGCATACATAAATTTGTAATTTGGCTCAATTTAAAAAAAGGTTGGACATCCCTGCCTTAAACACTGTTAACGCTGATTTTTTGCAAAGCTTCAAATTTTGTACAAGTAAACAAACCAAAAAATAAACATTTTTCTTATTTATTTAAACTGTAATAGTTATACTAAAATACCACAAAATTTTAAAAAATAAACGCTTAGAAAAGGGAGCTGAGTTTAATGAGTTAAGATATCATTTCTTTCAAAGTTAAATGTTATCATTTTATTTCCGGTTTAAAACGATGACATTTCCTGTTTTGAAGCAATCTAAATTGGATTTTTACATAGCTTTACTTGCGAGTGTAACCAATTTGTAACGGTAGATTGACTTTATACAGCGCACAATTTTCCTACAGTCTCCTCAGGAAGACGACTCAAGTTTGGCGGCTACAGCTCTGCTTGCCGAGCTTGACAGGAAGCGAAGGGGTTGATGGTCCAAAACGGTTCGGAGTATCAACTTTTCACACTCTAGTCGAAAAGCATGGAGTATTTTGAACAACCTTACTGGTGGGTTACAACACTCTCCTCGTTACTGTCCCGTTTCAGCTGGTAAGAAACGGAAGATACGAGGCTGTTGACCGCAAGTCATCTCGACCTGTCTCTCAAGAAGTGTCTGACCTTTTGAAAGGCCACAACACCATACTCAGTAAATATCTCTGACATTTCTTCACAGAGAGTATTTTTATTGTCAGACGCGCATACACCTTTTACAAGAAACGAGTCTCCATTTGTAAGCTTACCAAAAACAGTCCTGCAATTACTCTTTTCAATTTGTGCCGACATCTTTTTAACCTTAACACTACTCTTGGTAACCTTAACACTACTGCAGGCCCTGCATTGCATTGTTGGCTGGGTTGTTTTAAGTTATTTTGCGCTGTTTTCCTTACTGGCACTAGCATTTCATTTCTTAAATTGCAGCAGCAGAAGTCGAGCTCATTTTAGAACCGTTTTTAAATTTTAAACTTCGGGCCATTCACAAATCCAGCGTGTAGTCAAAACCTCTGTGACAAGCAATTTAAAGCCATGTTAATTTTTGCATCATCATCAAAGCCGGGGGTGTCAGATATGACAACAGCAATGGTTTGGGCGGCTATATGCAAACATGCTGTTCTTAAAAGTGGTAGTTTCCTATCCGAGTAAGGGCACCTAACCAGGATATTCATTATTTGATTATAAAACATGGCATAGGGCATATTGGTTCTATCATATCCGATCAAAACAGCCTCGTCTAAAAATTCCTTACAAGACCTAAGCGACTCGTGATCCTACATCATTTCCTGTCTTGCTTCCGGTTGCCTCTGTTTAACGCTGCTTTTAATGAAGGCAGGAATAAAATGTTTAAACCAAAAGAGACAAGAAATGTTTCGGTTGCGTTCTTGGGTCATTCTATCACCGACCTCTGACCTCATTTGTACCTCATCTACTGGCTTGGCAAAATCTATATATCGGGTATGTCAGCGGCCCCAACAGCTTCTACAATTGTCGTGGTTCTTTTCCAGGCCCAGTTGCTGATTTTTCGCGTGTCTGATGCACAGCAGCGGCCCCAACAGTCATTTCCGGTGCAAATGCCGTTGTAGAGGGTACCTCATTTTTTACTTCACGGAGCCTAAGCCCAGTCGTCGGTCAAGCTTTTTCAAAATGTTGATAATTTGCTGCTTTTAGAGTGGCGTGAGCTCCGTTTAGAACTTTGCTCAAAATAGTTGCTTTCCAAAGACTGCTGTTTATGCAGCTTGGCCTGAATTTGTGCCTGTTTCTTAAAAACTTTTGCTTTGTCCCTAATTCTATCTATAGCAACTTGCCTTTCCATCTCCTCCGCCTCGGCGTCTGCTTGAAACTGTGCCAGCTCCAGTTCATTGTGAATAATTTCAGAGGTAAGAGATAAACTCAGTTTGCTGCGCCTAGTTGCTGCTGACCGAGAATTTTTTCCTAATAGGATACTAGGGGGTTAGAAATTTTAGATGTGCGAAGCTTAGACTTAAACATCTCATCTCCACGGGCCTTGCATTGTCGTACCAAAGATTCAAACCCAGCGCCTACTCTCTCCCCTAAACTCAGAAGCTCTCCTGCTTCCCTCCAACTCTCAAGCGGTTTTTAAAAAATCCCGCACCTTCTAATCCAATGCCTTTACCTCTCTTTTTTCAAACGAGAGCAGTTCTTCTTTGGTCTGAAGATCTGGGAGATGAATGGTAAAATCCTGAATTTTTTTTATCAGGTCCCGCCTGCGCCGCCTGATTTTCCCTAAATCAAACCCTCGATATCAGGCGTGTTCTCCCTACATACGTCTACGGGGTTTAAATTTAAATTTATGCC